>JARHVA010000838.1:4040000-4361394 GCA_037957365.1 Torreya grandis
CAAGCTCACGCTTCTTGGATCTAGCTCACACTAGGTATTCCACTTAACTATCTTGCTAAGAGTCCCCTTTTTAGTGTTTTTTAATCTACAAGTTATTACTTTCAAGTGAAAAATTATCTCTCCAAACTCATCTACATTACGCACGCATCAACAACTTGGTATTTATACCACACCCTTATTACTAGTTTCTTATCTTCTTTCAAAATTATGAAATGAGTAGTAATTGAGAGAAATATTTTGTCATAATCAGTGGGACCCTAGCATCATCTATGTTCCCCTTTCTTCATTTATTCTTTTCTCATACAATGAAATCTAAAATTTCTTTTGGGCTTAAAATAAACCTTGCATACATTGATTATTTTCTTATTTTTCTTCATTTAGTAATTTAAAAGCAAAGTAATTAATAGTAGTTTCACTCTTGTTATCGCACACTTTACCAAACCACATAATCAATCAACACATAAAAACAAACTTGAGACAAGGCTCGAATAGGATTTCATCACCTAGAAGTAACCTTACCCTTTCTCAATAATCCCAATTGGAGGCCATTACCAAGGGAGAACCAACTCAACTCTCTCATTGAGTATAAACATTAAAATTTAGTATGTCTTGGCTAAGAACCAGACACTCTTATTACTATGGTGTGTTAAGTGAGGGTGTAGGCCCTAATATAAAGCGACATACTAACATTTAATACATATTATTTGTGAGAACCTAAACAAAACCTAAAACCAACCTTATATTTTCTCTTTAGTACCTGATCTACAAACATAATTTCTTCTTCACATTTTCTAAGGCATAAGCCAAAACAAATCTAAAAGTAATCCTAAGTTTTATATGAAATTTAGTGTATGTTTTGATTGCCTTGAGATTATTTTCCTTTTTCTTATTTTATTTTTGTGTTGTGATCTTTTCATCATTTCTTTTCTATTCCTCACATGGTCTTTATAGAAAATAATTGAGGATTCAAACCAATCAAGAAACACCATCTTCCTCCTCATATTCTTCCATGGACTATACTTTAGATGTTGAGAATTATTATCTTTTTCCCCCTTCTACCATGCCTTAGATAGTTATTGAGGGTGATGCATATTTTTTTACTTTCCTTGATAATAACCCCATGGCCCTCCAACATTACCTCAACACCTTAGCTCATTGCACCCCTATTGCTTAGATTCCTCCCATGGATCCACCTTATGGTATGCCTCCCCATATTATGGTTGGTGCTACCTCTTCCCAACTTATGATCACCCAAGCATCTTATTCCAACAATATCCCATCCACTACCACCACCCAAACCTAATCCAACATCCCAACCAATAGCAAAACACCCCCTACACCAACCAATAACTCTAACATAGGGGCAACCTCACCTCTTGTTACCCATAATTCATCCACCATGGGGGTATCTTCTACCCCAATTTACACCATTCCCCTTATTACTACCAATCTACCAATTTTTTCCCACTTCAAAATTTGGTGTTTTCCATACCTCCTACTCTTCCACCTATTAGCATAAGAGTTACCACTCAAACCCAACCATTTACCAACCCATCCATACTTTTGAATCAACCCATATTAATCCCACAACAAATACCCATGAAATATTAACAATAATATCCTAATCCACAAGGATACATAACATCTTCTACCCAGCCTTTTGTGCCCATCAACCCTTATGTGGCATCATCCCAACCTCCAATGACCACATACCAATATGTGGTATCTTCTCAAACCTCTACCTCTTATCCATATATTTCTACCACCCAAACTCAACCAAACTTACTATAAAATTATGGAGCTTCCCAACCTCAGATGGATTTGGTCAAAATGTTAATGGATAAAATGACCAACCTAGATTTATCTATCTCTAGGACCCATAACCTTTTATCTTATGATCAAATCTACAATGAACCTATCCATCCATTTGTTCTTATCTGACCTTATCCTCCTCAATGGGAAATACCCAATTTTTACAAGTTCTAAAGTATAGTGCTCTCACTAAGCATTGCATATTTTCCTTTTCTCAAATTTCCCAAGTATTTTTAGATCACTTCTCAGTTAACATATCTAAAAAGTTATCTATTATCAACATTTACTCCATTAGGCAATTTGATGATGAATCAATTGCTAATTTTATAGCTAGATGGAGAGGTCTTATCAACAAAATTTATTTCTCCTTAACCCAATATGAATTAATTGAAATTTTATCTTAGGGTTGTGCAAAACATATTTCTCCTACTCTTCAAGTTAAAAATTTCCAAACTTTTGATGATATTTTCACCATGGCATAAATATTTGAAATCTGAGCCATTGATGAGGGAAACTTGAAACTATAGAACAAAATTATAGATTTAAATCTAATGAACCTTCCTCTACCATAACCACCAATCAATCCAAACATCCCAATACCAAAATAAAGTCACCCACAAACTTGATTGTCCTTAAAACTGTTCCACCTCTAATTGTCAACCAACCCAACCCAACTAATTCCTCTAATTCTTCCAACCAACAAAATTGAAAGCAAAACTAAGTTTCCCCAAAATAATATACTCTAATAGGGAAGTATTATGATTTAGTTTTAGATAAATTACTCAAAGTAAACATTATACAACATCCTCCAATAAAACCTCCCTAATAATTTGATGCTTATCACCCTACAGCTAGTTGGTACAATGAGAATGATCTTTATGCTTTCCACTATGTCATGGGATGTGATGTTAGTAGGTGAAATACCTTCAATACCATTGTACAAAACATGATTGATAAGGGTGAACTATCATTTAAAAATCTCAATGTACCCCCAAATTAGTTCCTTGACATCTTTCATAAACATTTTCCAAACCATGCCCCTTCCACCAACTATGATGATAATAAACTAAAATCATCTCATGCTCATGAGGTACATATGGTTAATGTCATTATTAGTGAACCTATCATTGAGGATACCATTACCTCATCTATGACTTCATATATTCCATTAATTTAATTGGGGGAATCACCCACTATTCATTTAGACACCCAAATAGAGGAAATAACCACCCTTCTTTCCTTACTTGAAGAGACCATGAACCTATCCACATCTCCTTTGATAAAAATACTAAAGGAGGAAACCATTGATACAACCACCTCTTCACCCAATACATTTATTAAGGTGGTTGAGTTACCTTCCATTCCTTTGAACACCCAAATAAAGGAGACAACCATCTCCATCCCTTCACTTGAGGCTATCACACCTTCCTCCCCTATCCTAGAACCAATGATTCTCTCTTTGGGAACCATCCCAAAATAAGAGATCACCTTACCTACACCTTCCATCAAGGAAACATCCTCCCAAATATTGGAACTTTATATCAAGAACATAGATGAAGAAACTACCCCCTCATCCCAACCTATGGGCTTATCTTTTGAAACCAATGACCAAGGAATTAAACCCATTTACAAGCCTTTTTATAAATTGGTCCAAACTCTAGAGTTTACTTCCCAACCCAACCTAGACATAGCCACTTTTTGGCATCATCTTGGGCTCCCTTACCAAAACAAACCTAAACATTCAACCTCACTTGCATCCACCATCAAACCCATCATTACCTCAACCCCATATTCAAACACTTATTTATCTAAAACCATAGGGGAGACATCCAACCCACCTCCATATAAAATTGTCAAATCTTCTTATGCCTCTCTAACCAAAACCATCAAGAATCTAGGAATACTTCCTACACCTAACCTTTCTCACCCATATTTGAATTTGGACTTAACCCCTTATAGTCAAATAAAGATAACCCTAACTAAACCAACTAAAAAGGTGGAGTAAATGAAATTCCCACCTAAAATTAGACCTATACCACCTTATTCCCTCTTACCTTCTATCTTAGGACCCCATACTTCTACCATCCTATGAGTTCATCCTTATATTAATAAAGTGAACCATCCTAAAAATACCTATTCCTCATCTAGTAAACCTTCTCCTTTTTCTGTACCTACACCTACTACAAAATAATCAAACTCCCCATCATTCTTAACTAACCTATCTACCTCCACCTTCCCACTTATCACCAAACCTTCACCCTCCACCTATAAATATTCAGCCTCTAAATCAACCATAACCAAATAATCCCAACCAAAACTATCTATCAAAACCATTCCACCACTAATAATTTCTATGGTGAAGCCTACTTCTAAGGAGTCTCCCACTCCTAAAACCAAATACCCAACACCCTTAACACCTTTGATCAAATTTTATTCAAACATTATAAAATTTTCTTGAAAACCTCTTCCTTAACCTTACTTACCACCCATCAAAACTTTTAACCCTTCACATCCTAAAACATCATGATTCAATGACAATTGTATTTGATCATACCATAAGACTCCTAGACATAATATGAAAAACTACAAAACTCTCCAAACACCTATCTATAACTTATGGAATGAGGATGATCTATTATTAGATGAACCTCCCTTGATCCCATTACCAATCCAACCACCAATTCAATTCATGTAACATTTACCTACTCCTCCACTCTCATTTCAAAGTGAAGAGGAACTAAAGCAAACATCTAGCCTAACACCTCTCTTAATCCACACTATCCATATGGTTACTTGATCTTGGGCCCAACAAAAGGATAAGGGAAAAAAAAAGTATCCATACCATGGAAATACACTTCAACCCCTTAACATTCCAATATAAACCAAGAACCCTCACATTTGTCTTCACCTTCTCCAAAACACAAAATATCTATTTTGGGTACCTCTCCCTCCAACCTTTTTGAATCCATCTAATGAGTGGTGTTAAAAAAACTTCACTAGACACCAATGAAGATGAAAATTTATGAATTAATCAACACCTCACCCCATCACCACCAAGCATGATAAAGGCCCTATAATAAATAGAGGTTCAACCATAAGATCCTTAGCCTCTTGCATCCTTTGTCAAAACCCTTCAAATTTTTACCTTTTTCACTTTCTAAGATTCAAAAATACCTTTTATCCATTACAAAGATATTGATCCTCCCCTCTTTATCACAACATACATCAATAAAACCTATATTAAAAGGTTGATGATTGATGGAGGAATTAGTATTAAAATTATCTCCTCCCATGCCTATGACCAACTCTAATTTCCTAAGAATATCATGTCAAAAACTACAAGGTCCACTCCTTTTATGACACTATGGCCACTACTTTGGGGATATTAATCCTCCACATCCTCTTAGGACCACACATAATTCCAAAACTCTTTTACGTTATAGAGGGCAAGTTCCAATACAATGTCTTACTTGGTTACCCTTAAATCTATGCCATGAGTTGTGTCCCTTCTACCTTACATTGATGCATCAAATTTGAGAACAAATGTCAAGTTATTACCATAAGATATGACCCTAGTCTTTTTGCATCATGAAACATGACATATTAACCCAATGCCATTATTATTCCTCCTTCATCCACTGCACCACTAACCAACAAAACCACCTCACCAACCAAAACCAATAATACCTATACACCTACCATTGATGATGCTTTAACTAGCTCATATATCCCTTCTTCTCAGACCCCTGTAGAGGACCCCTTGAAACCCACATTCTAACATCTCTCACTAGGGGAATATCATCTTTTAGTCTTGGATGTTTTCCCTACTCCTCAAGAGTATGGGAACCTCACCCATGATCCTATTTATGACTTAAACATTAGAACCATCATCCCTTTTGAGCCTCCTAACAATAAACCAACTTAATCAATGGGGGACTTGATCATCCACTTATTTCTTCTACAACTACCTCTACCATTTTACCATTTACCTATGACTTCACCTATCTTGATAAACCAACATTTGCCAAATTATACCTTCATAGGTTTGCCTAGAAGGGATTTCACCTAGGCCATTATGAGCATCCACCTCATGAGTTACCTTCCATAAAAAATTAGAAACCTTGTGAGTTATTTAGCCTTGGGTTCATACCACCAAAATAACCAATTGATGTACCAAAACCCCTCACCACCATCAAGGAAAACACCCCATCCTCACCAACCCCATCTCCTTTAAAGTCAGAAGATTTTGATATCATTCTTCCTAATTTTTTTTATCAATACCATTAGTTTGGGCCCCTTAACTTATCAAAAGAATGGCCAAACTAAAACCCTTCATCTTATTCATCCTAAAATGGTAGAAAATGATTCTCCTACCATCAACACCATCTAACATTAGGATGATGATTCCATTCTCACCTACCTCAATGTAGGGAATTATTCTATCCACAAATACCTTCCTCTTGAGAACCAAACCATGTTGAATGAATCCACTATCGATGTCAACTTGGGTACTCAAGATAACCCTCTTATTATCAAGATTGGTTAATCCTTATATTTAATAGAGAAAAAATATTACCCTTCTTTTCTTCTTAACCAAAACATAGTATTTCCTTGGTCTTATCAGGATATGCCTGAAATTGACCCTTCCATAGTCCACCATAACATTGTCACCTATCCTAATGCTAATATTATTCAAAAAAAGCTTCCCATGATGTACCCTTGTATTAACCTTTTAGTCAAATAAGAGATTCAACATATTTTATCTATCAAATTCATGCAACCCATTGATTATCCTCAATGGGTTTCTAACATTATTCCCATTACCAAATCCATAAGGGGACTTTACCTCTGTATCAAATTTCATGACCTTAACCTTGCTTGCCTAAGAGATGACTTCCCTTTTCCTAGAATCAACAAACTTTTTGATCTTACAGTTGGCCATGAGATGTTATCTCTCATGGAAAGTTTCTTGGGATATAATCAAATCTTGATTTCCCCCAAAGATTAGCATAAAACTTCTTTCATCACCCCATAAGGAACCTTTTTCTACAAGGTCATGTCATTTGCTCTAAAGAATGCTAGAGCAACCTACCAACGTGTAATGACCTATATCTTCCATGATTTTTTCCATAAAATCATAGAGGACTATGTAGATGATCTCCTTGGAAAATTTAAACATTAAAATGATCACCTATCCATTATCATCATCATCATCATCTTCAAATCTCTAATCCATTTCCATGTTAGACTCAACCCTAAGAAATCTATTTTTGGGGTCCTATCTAGAAAAATTCTTGGCTTTATTATCTCTCTTAGAGGAATCAAAATAGACACCAAAGTCAGAGAAGTTTTAGGGATGCCTCCTCCATCCCACCTTAAGCAACTCTACAACATGTACAGGAATTTCCAATCCATTTATCATTTCATATCTCAATTATCGAATATATGTCAACCCTTTCACCATATTATCAAGAAAGATACATCTTTTAAGTGGACCAAAGACTACCAACAAATGTTTGATTCAATCAAAGAGTACCTTCTTTCTCCACCCATTCTTACCCCACCTAAAGAGGATCAACCCTTCTATCTTTATATATCTACCACTAAACATCCCTTAGGGTCAATGATTGCTCATCATGTTAAACACAAAAAAGAGAATGTTATCTACTAGATAAGTCAAACACTTATAGAGTATGAGACTTGATACACCCAATCTGATAAAATTTGCGTTGCCTTAGTCTTTGTGGCTTCCAAACTTCATCATTACCTTAATAATCAAAAAAAATTCATCATCACTAATACTGACCCACTCAATTACATGCACTCTAAACAATAACGAAACCAATGTATGGATAAGTGGATCATTCTCCTAGCTAAGTTTGACCTTGGGCTCCTCCAGTAGAAGTATATTAAAGGGTAATTAATTTCTAACTAATTGGTCAAAGATCCTTTACCAAAAAACAAACTAATTCCTCTTGCATTTCCTCACAATTCTATCATGACTCTTTCTCAAGAGGACCCCACCTACCAAATGACCATGTTATTCAATGGTTCCAAATTCTAACATGGCGGGGGTGTTAGATTTATTCTCATTCCCCTTAATGGTGAACCTCTTATCCTTTCCTTCAAACTTGATTTAGAGTGCACCAACAATGTGGTTGAGTATGAATCCCTTGTCATAGGTCTTTAAACCACTTTAGCCTTAGGAATTAAGACCATTAGTGTCTTTTGAAATTACCAACTTATGGTCAACTAGGTTAATGTATCTTACCAATGTAAGAATGATGTCTTGAAAAATTACAAGAAAATCATAGTTGTAATATTAGAATCATTTTATCATTACCTTAACCAGTCTACTCCATAATCCACTAACAAGTTCATGGATATAATGGCTTCCCTTGTTTCCCAAATCCCATCTCAACCTATCGAATCTAAACTATGTATCACCATCCACAATTTTATTACACCTTCTTATATCCATTCTACCCTTATTACCATTTTTAATGTGGAATCATCTCCATATGACATATGTTATGAACAAACCTTTAACTATCTCAACCTTGAAATCATTCCTCCAAATCTCTCTAGGAATGCTTGAAGAGCATTTATTTAAAGTACCTCTCATTATACCATACTAGGGGGAATCCTTTATCATAATGGCTTTGATAGCCTCCTTATTCATTATCTACATAGTCATGAAGCTTCCCATGTTATTATGGAAATTCATGACATAATCTATGGGGGACAATTTAGTATTTTAGCTATTGCTAAATATATCCTTTTCCTTGGCTACTATTGGCCCACCCTCAAAGAAGACTATTGTGATTATGTAATAAGTGTGTTAAATACCAACAACATGTCAATTTACATCATGCACCTACCCATGGCCTTCAAGTATCCAAAGACTATTGGCCCTTATCATAATGGGGACTTGATCTCAATAGGGAAATAAACCCCCATTATTCACAATGACACTAATCCATCATTACCACCACCAAGTATTTCACCAAGTGGGTGGAAGTTATTTCACTCATCTCAACCAAAGCTAATAAGATAGTCAACTTTATCAACCATCATATTATTTATCACTTTGGTGTTCCCCATAAGATCATCATTGATAATGGTAAATATTTCAAGAAAAAGCAAGTCTAAGGTCTTTGTGATGAATTTGGCATCAAGTTAAGCATTTCCTCACCTTACTATCTATAAGAAAATCAATAGGTAGAAGAATATAATAACATGCTTAAAAAAATGTTAACCAAAGTAGTAAGTGTTTTAGGTTAGTATTGATACTTTCATATCCCTTTCTCTTTATGGCTCTATTGCACTAGAATTCAAACCTATACATGTGCTACCCTTTTTCTATAGTATTTAGAGTAGAGGAAATCTTGCCTCTCAAAGTCTAGATTCCTTCTCTTTGCATATCTTTATAAGACATCATTTTTGAGAGTGATTATTATCAAGAACATCTAGAATGACCTGAGATACTTGATGAGTATCATCTTTCATCACTTAACCATTTTCATGTCTACCAAGAGAAAATCAAGCATGCCTATAAAAAACACCTAAAAGAATCAGAATTCAATATCAGAGACCTCATCCTAAAGGAAAAACAACATGTAAATAATATGGATAAAATCAAAAGAGGAAAGTTTGCTTTCAATTTCTTGGACCCTACATCATAACCCCTAAGTATGAACCATGAGCTTATTGTTTATCCTCTCTTGAAGGCAAACTATAACCTAAACCTCTCAATACTTCACATATACATCCTTTCTTTTATTAAACAAGGATCAAACTCACCTTCTTATCTACCTTAAGCTCATCCCTTTATTTATTAGATTTTCACCCTCACACCTTCCTCCTATCCTTTTGAGGATAATAAATTACAACATAGAACCATGTGATTAATCATCATAGTCATAGCATAATCCTAAATATGGGTATCATGGCTCTACCAATGACATGGTTATCATGTATACTTTTCATCTCTAAGAAGATAGAATCCCATGGTTATTTATTTCTCAAAACCACCCCTTTTACATATCATTGCTTTCTTGTGCTAAAAGTTTTTCCCTCATAAAGGTAAACCTCTAAGCTTAATTAGACTCTTCCATGTTTAAAACCTTGCATAAAATAAATTTAAGATACTTAAATATTACTTGGGTTATATCTCTCTAGCATATAAGAATACTCTCTTGAAGGATAGATGCCCAAAACTTAAAATTGCTATTAAAAAAATAGACTGGTCCCTTGAAGGATAGATACCAAATATACAAACCCAAACTTAGGCCACTCCCTTGAAGGATGGTTAAGTCAAATAGGTGAAAATAAATAATTTGAATCTTCCCACATAGATCATATTCAAAACCTATCAAGACAAAATAAATAAACAAAATATCCTACATCAAAATCAGAATAAGCTATCCTAAGAAAGCTGTAATCAGATTTCATATCTAGCATTAGTAGAATTCCCACGTCGATCAGTCTACACCTTGAATTAAGACATAAACTTGTCTAATTTGGTTCTTATGTCACCTATAGAAGGGGTAAACTAAACCAGATATGGGTACCTTACCTATCAATCCATCTAAATTTCACCTACCACTTACCTCCCCTTTATACCATCTATAAATCAAGAGATTATGAGCTTACTTGACAAAATGTTATCAAGACACCTTTTTTTATCAATCAAGGCATGCTAATGTGAAAAACTCAAAAGCATTATTTTTATTAATCCAATCCAACTTTAGTTTTATTAGGTCCTTACCAATGAAAAGGCATCATGCTTTTCCCTTAACCTCTTATCATTGGTTCATACAGATGTACATTTCATGATTCTCATTTATTTCTTCTATATTTAGTTTGTTTTCTAACTTAATTTATGTGTTTTTATTACATCCTTAACCATAATCACATCACATTTCCATGATCATAAATAAAAAACATCACATTATGAACCATATCCATGAACCATATCATATATCTATATATGATAAGAACATCATGAACCACATCATATATCGATCTATTAATCATAAATATCATCCTATGTATTTACCATAAAAATGATATAACATCATATCATAAACCACTTCAATAACCATAATTGAGCCATTCATCATCATATTCATGAAAAAACAAAAAAATGATCCATAATCATCACATGCCTAAAGCTACTAAGTCCACATCTCATAAGAATAAGGCATAAAACATCAAAACATGTAAACCATGAACCATAAACATCATCATATACACCATGTCATCAAAATAAATAATAATTTATATAATTTATTTATCTCTCTCAAAACATTTACATCTCATTACATTGACATGTAGGCTAGTATTAAAATCATGTATATCTAAATCTACACTTATATAACATATCACATATCATGCCCCTAGGGCACCACTACCACTAGCCGTTCCTAGACCTTCACTACCACTACCATCTGGTGTTGGTCCTCTTAAGATGCCTATATGTCTACTCACTAGCATGATGCACTAACCTTGAGTCACCATAACTACCACACCTATTAATTGGATATATACTCACCCCATCAGGGCTCTAGTGGACACTGTACCATCACTATGACCTCATAATATCTCAACTCCTCTATTATGGCCAAGTATCATGCCATAATAATAATACTTAGTGGTCCTATTAGTTTTACCACTATTCTTACCCTTTATCTTAGGGTATCCCTCTCTTGGGTCACTAAACCTAATGAAGTCCTCACTTGATCTCTCTCAGTTATAATAGTGGTAGCCTAACCCTATAAAGTCATAATCTGGCCCTACACTATGGACACCTATCTTTGTAACCCTATAATCTATGCATATGTAGCTACTAGTGTTTCCATTGCCTATCTATTAGGGCCACCACCCTATACCTATGTTCCATCTAGATCAACATCTATGTCTTATTGATCCACATCATCCCAAACAAAATTTTCCTCTACATATTAGGCTTGATACCATCTTGCATAGCCATAAAAAAAATAACATCATCAGTCTCTACTCTCATAAGTAGCTCCTCGTGATCTAAAATCAGCTCTTCTAGCTATGTCTTATGTAATAAAAACTCAACATCCTCCCTCTTATACCTCCAAAAAGAACCTAGAATCCCCATATAATAACTCCATCTAATAATCCCTCTCCTCACCTTAAATATGGTAAATAGGCTCCCCTTAAATAGATAGTTATGTAATCCTATGAACATCCTCTAAATAAATGATCATTTCTCATGTTGGTAGTAGGAAGGTGTTCATGGCCAGATCCCATCTCTCAATGAGGGCCATGATCATCATCGCATCTCATGGTAATCATTGATAATGTCATATGGTTCCTAGACCAACCTACTTCATGTGCATATAATCATCTCTAATCATCCATCCATGGATCTTCGTAAAGATCTTTAGACCCTGATCCCTCATCTAGATCTAGTCTCATGCATGTAAATAGATCATGTTAGCATGCACACTTAGTTTTCCATTACCATTGCTCATTTTAATTCATTATACCTACATCAACCTCTTTATCAACCTCAACTCACCTATATCAACCTATTCCAACCATTACCTCTACAACATTACCTCTAGCACTTAAAATTTACCCACACCCATAAACATTTTAACATCTACCCTAGCCTATCATAATAATACTTGATCCTTATATTAAAACATCTACCCTAACTAAAAAAGTTCTCAACATCCTACCTTAACCTATCACACCTACTCTGAACCTATTGAACCACTACCTAACTTTACACACCAACACTATCAACTTATCATTCCTACTTGATAATTTCCCTAATCATCTCAACCCATCACTCAATGCATCACCTATCTTAACCCATATTTGACATTTTAACTCACCCAAACCATTTAAAAACATTTGAAAACACTATTTTTATATATATCTACTAAACCATCCCTTTCCCAAACACTCAACCACTAACATTCCTTACGACCATCGCTGGTCAGGTGAGCTTTGTCATTTGGTGGTTGAATATTATCAGTCATGCTTAACCATCGATAGTCAAGTCTAACTATTGATGGTCATTATGTAATTGGTGGAAAAATACCTAACCTATGTTCCCAAAAAATAACCAAAACATGAAAATTAAATAACTAAATTACCTAAATCTATCCTACAACCTACCCCAAACCTAAATCCTCCCTCAAAATTAAATTTTACCCCCTAATTTTATAAATTTTACCCAAAACCTAAAATATGGAAAAACCCCATAAAAACATATCTAAACAACCAAAAAAATAATCAAATTTATCTAACAACTAACCTGATCAATTAATTTACCAATTCAAAACATCACTTACCTCATTCCTTAATCGCTACTGAGGATGAAGCCTACATCTAACTACTCAACTATGTCTTCATCTATCCTACATCTCAGTCCTAATAGAATCACCTTAAACACATGATCCACCATTCAAGAATCCCCATGTCATCAACTACTCAGTTAACCCTCTCTTAATGAAATACCAAAACACCAGGTCATTAAACTTCATGGAAAAGTTAGAGGTCAAATAGAAAAATAGTGAAAATGAAATTTCATTTTCACTTTTTATCCCCTATAATTTTAAGGTTTCCCCCTAACTGTTGATGTTCAAGGTGACCATCGATGATCGACCTTGGGATATTTGAATTTCAACGGTCAAAAGACCCCCATTTTAAATTATAAAGGCACCCACACCTAGGTTCCTAATTTTTGGAGATTACCTTTCTCCCCCAAACCAAAACCTAAAATTTTGGATAATACCCTTCTCCTACCAACCACACAACCACATCCACCTTGACATTAGATTTTTTTGACTCAAAATATTGCATATAGTGTGGTAACCCTTGCTTTGTATTTTTTGACCATATTGACTAACCCTAATATGTTGAACATTTGAATTTTCACCACTTCATGCACAACTAGACCATTTGTGTTTTTCAAAGGAGGACTTCCTACCTCAGATACCTATAAAAACACTCACCCTATCTATAAGAGTTATAAATTACCTTGATAAGCTATGACCAATGTTGTGGACTAGTTACCCTATCACCAATCCTAATTTTGACCCTATTTTTTTCCAACATTGGCAACCTTAATCATTACATGATCCTGACTATCACACTTAGTCACATTTTGTGTGCATGTTTGCATCTCACATGGCCATCCCCATTTTTGTCACCAACCTCATGAATCACCATATCCCACTTATCAAACACTGACTCAATTTTAGTTTCACCTCATTGATTCTTGGTTTGAGGGGAAACACCTCCTCCCACACTCAGGGAAAACCAACCTTTGACCAAGTAATCTATTTTTTTACAACTTGTTAATTAAAAATTGCATGATAAAAAGTGTAAAATTGTAAACACTATAAAATTATACTATATGTCAAAATGCCTTAGGATACCTTAGGAACTACCTAACCCTTCTTGACCCACTGATCAACTATCAAACCTTGGGTCTAGCTAGCTACTTAGCTAAATAAACTCAATAAATTAATAACAAACCTTAGCCAACCCCTTTTAACTCACCTTGACCCTTTATCTCTACACACTTGACCACTAAGGGTCAACTTAACCATTGATGGTTACCCTAATTATTGATAATCAAGTTCTCAACTTTGTAACACATCACTAGTTGTGTGTGAGCTAACAAGAAATAATTAAATATGTTCACCTTATGTGGTGCTAATGAACTCCTAGGCATTGAAATCAGTACACTAACCTACTAGGGAACCTTTTATCATCCATCTCTCTTTTCATATAAAAGGAGGGGAGTAGGAGGTGAAATGGATCATTATAAGCATTCTTGCATATATGTATTCAAGCTTATAACCAGATATCTAGTCTTATTATAATGATTTATCAATATAAATAAAGACTCAAACCTTTGCTAAAATTGATCTTGATTAAAAAATATTGCTACTCTACCAAAATTTCTCCAACCATCACCCATCAACCACTTAACAAGCAATAGGTATATTTGTACTTTAGCATTATTATTTTGGTTTCTCACCTTTCTACCCAATAAGACCTTTCTACACCTATCTTCTAATCTCCAATTATTGACCATATCCTTAACATACCATTATCAAACCTTTCACTCAGCTTACAACCTCTTTTCTAAACACTTTTAGAATCCATAGGCAACTATCGATGATGAACATAACCATCGATGGTCACCCCCAATCATTAATGATTACCCAACCAATGATGGTCAACTTAACCACTAATTATTATATTAACCACCAATAGTCACTATGAATGAAATAACAATAATCTATTTCTAACCCCTTACCCTTAACCAAAATTGACTTTTTATGTCCTTGCCTATTAAAAAACCCCTACCTAATTTTTTGAACCTGATCTAATCTATTTTAGAATTAGTATTGATCTACTTTTATTATATTTAGTCATTTTTTGTATCAATCATTAATCTACTTCTTTTATTTCATTTTAGTTACTTTTTGTTATTTGATGCAACTATCTTTCCTTTATCATTTTCAATTTAATTGTTATCAAAGAGTGGGTTGATAGCCTCTTAGCAAGCTCATGCATTTTAGATCTAGCTCATGCTAGGTAGTCCACTTAACTATCTTACTAATAATTATTTTATTAGTGTTTTCTTATATATAGGTTATTCCTTCCTAACTAAAAAGGATCTCCCCATACTCAACTGGATTATGCACACATCAACAACTAAGTATTTCTACCATACCCTTATTACTAGTTTCTCATCTTCTTCCAAAATTAATAAATGAGCAGAGATTAAGGGAAACACTTTTTTCATACATGTTATACAAAGTTAAATCATTGGATTCAATTATTTTAGGGAAATTATTCTCCCACATGTTTAAATCCTTTATTATATCTAGGTTTAGAAAACATTTAACCTTATTTTATTAAACCCATTAAAATTTCTTCACTATATAACAAGCATATAAATATTTGGAGTGAACCAAAATGAAACCTTACCTATTTAACTACTTAAGTATTCAACCTCCTTGTCTAAAAAAAAATTATTTTCTTTTATTTCATTCTTGCACTATCCACCATTACTAACCTCAAATCCTTGAACTCAATTATTATTTATTATTTTCTTAGACCATTGCAGGAATTTTAAAACCTCTAAAATCATGTCAACCCCTTATTTGTTATTGATACAAACACTTGTTGGAATCACAATAACTAGGGGGGTTGAATCAGTGATGCAAGTAAATCAAATTTAATTCAAATTCATCAAACTCTGAACCATTTAACATAAGCATTCATGAAGTATATAAACCATTCATTGTAATGAAGAAAGAAAATAATGCAAGATTAAAGCACATAACACATGAGTTATGTGGGAAACCCTCATGGGGGATAAAACCCAATTGAAAAAAGATTTTAACTACTACCCTATAAAACTATTTATTCAATTTATATAATCACCAATTGATCAAGGATTTCCCACCCCTCAATTTAGTCAAGCATGCACTTGACCTTTAACTATCACCAACTAACAAGGAGGCTACAACCCCCTAGATGATCAAGAACCAACTCAATCACCTCAAAACTTATCTCTACCTCTAATATGATCTCTTACACACATTATTATGGTATTATATTTATTTAACAACTAAAAATATTCCTCTCTACCTCATACAATTGATGGTATTTCATACAAACACAAATTTGCCTCTTACATAGGCATACAACAACTCTTTCTTTTCTATACTCCTCATACACATGATCATGACATTTATGCCATTAATCCTTCATAATCTAATATTTTTATATATAAATATAGTATTTCAACATCATAAATATTATCCATACATAAAAATTTCCATTACTCTTCTAACATATATTCAATGTACTTCTTCATTCTAGGTCATCTAGACAAACTAGGCCTAATTATGCCTTGAATCAAATATAAAAATTACTCATTACCTTAATCACCACTATCTAATATTCATGACATGTTAAAAATTTTATTATTATAGTTTTCATTCCCTTAAAAAATTATTAAAACTCTCATACCATTCTCTTCTCTCTCCAATTGTCTAACTAGCATAATTAGGCCAACTAAGCAAAATATGCCTAATAGCCTTGAAACAAATCTTCTTACTTGATCATGAACTTCAACAAATAATGTTTAACCCCTATCACATATTCAAAATTATTTTATGATAGTTTTCATGGCCTATTACCCTTTTGAAGATTCATATATATTTTTTTCCACACACCAAATTGTCTAACTAGGACAATAAGACCAAAATGGCCTTCTACATATGCATTATTCTTTCTCCAATAAATCTTGGTCAGCCACAACACTTTCCTTAACACTTGAGGCTTCTATCCCAATTATATAAATATCAAAATATGTCTTAGGATACATTACATATAATAATTATCTATTCAATAGGTTTTACATGATTCAAATGGCACTAAACCCCCCATCCCCCCCTCTCCCTCTCCCCCCTCCCCAACTAGGCTTAAGAAAATAACCCTCCATTAGGCAAAAGTTACATTAAGAATTTTTTACAATGCAATAGACCTCACTAAACATAATATCAATTTTATATACATAAAAAATAGGTCTTATATACATTATACATTTATTTAAATACTTTTACCACTCACTTACCTTGTGAAGACACCAATAGGCCTCAAGCCTTCATTAGGTCTCATGGAGACCTAATCTAATTACCCTTGTTTACTCAATGAACAATAAATGAATCAAGATGGTCAATAAGGATCTTTAAAATGACTCAATATTTCCAAATACGTTTAATACAACCTATAATATCTCTTATCATTATCAATAATCTTGAAATCATTTTCTCATACTCTGAAACCTCCATTAGGTCTTAAAGACCTAATAGGCTTAATTAGCCCTAAAACACTATCTTCACAAATGAGGCTCCAACTAACTGAATATAAAATTTCCATGTACAATACACATATGGATGGAAATATCAAGGATTCAATAACATCATCAAATCCATAATACACCTTCATTCATACTCCAAATTCTCATAAACACCACTGCAAGAAGCCTACTCAAACATGTAATAAATAGAGTGAATAAAAGTCAACATTGACCTACAATAACTTCACTTGTATGAATAACCAAAAATCCAAATCAATTTTATGATGATATATATGGAGTATAATTTATTTTTTTATACCAATAATATTTTATCAATATTTTTTTTATACAGTCATTTATTTTCATCCTAGTTTATTTAGAAAAAATAATCAACAATAGTCAACTCTCACATACAATAAATGCAATTTTATGACTAGTCAAACCTCATAATCAATTTTATTGGATATTAATTGAATTAATGTACCAATTTTATTTTTACACAACCATAAAATTTGTATATCATAAAAATTTATAAATAAAATAATACTGATTGGTTTTCCTTTGTTCACTTGATATTGTAAATTTGGATATGGAAACTAGTGAAATCTGCTTGGGAAACCAACTTTGCACTACCATAACTTCTAGTATACATAATTTCAAGACCTAAAAATTAGACCACATGATATAATACCATATGGTAATCCATAAATATACCAAAATTATCTTAATACCTTCACACATGTGAATGTTGACATAATCAATATGCCTAGTCAGCCTAATTTGACAACTGAACAAGGATGATCTAGACACTCACACAAGAATTCCAAAGTCTTCCTATCACCTAAAAAAGTATAAAAAATGATATTCATAGTTAATATGACCTATGAACATTAAAATAACATCAAAAATATTTTATATCATCCCAAATACTTACACACATGATATGCACTATCAAATCCACTTGGAACCTATCACTTTGTCATTATTGCATTATGTATGAAGATCAACTTGACATTAATGACAATAAATTCATCTCAATAACATGATAAAAAATCTACCCATTTATAATTTATGGTAAACACCTTTCATAATTATCGCTCCCAAAGTGAACAACTCCATTGTAAGCTTTCTCCCCCTTTGACATTAATGACAAAGGATCTCTTCATCAACCTGCCAACTTGATCCTTGGACATCATAAAATATACAAAAAGCTTATAAATATCCCCTTAAAATCATGATCATATCATATAAATTTTTATTAAACCATAATCAAACATACAATCTCCTTAGAATTGAAACATCTCACATATGCCCCCCCTCACTCTATGGATACCTTGCATATTATCAAATTGAAGAGAACCTACCTCTATCTAAATTGCTCCTTGATTCTTAGCTTATATAATACATGCCCAAACTTTAAATACTCCTCAATAAACCTTATTTTTCTCCCCCTAACTCCATATTCCACCTAAACAAAACCAAAATATTGCAAACATATACAAGAAAACTCTTCTTACAAGAACATAGATTGAATGGAACCATGTTCATCCACACATAGGTTACCACAACTATCCAACATGATTTCATGATAAAAATAAATAAAATTATGATATTCATGGGCTTAAATGACCTATTTCAATTGTATACAAACCTTATTGTATTAATTAATCAACCAAAAATGACTTAAACAAATATAACATGCTCAAAGCAACTAATCTTACCTTAATCCATTCGTATATAAGAGTTCTTCAAGCTATCAACATGAACAAGATGCCTCATTAGAAAATATATGGATGAAATATGATTACATCCATACATTCCTTATATGAAATATAAACTAAAATTCCTAATATTATCCCTTAAATGACCTCTCTTTTGCACAAGAAAATATACTTCTCTCCTAGGTCACTTTAAAGAGGTGTATTGCAAACAAGGATATATAACTTGAAATTATCATACCTTTTTTCCAAGGTTCTACCTATTAAAATACAATAAACTCATTAAACACTTGAATATTATCATTATACACCTTCTCACCAATTTTGGTGATCAAAATAATTATACAACCCAAGATACACCATGTCAAGGGTTTTTTGCATTAGAACCCTTATGGAAATAGAGGACACTCAAAGTAAGATCTTCTTCCACAAACAACTTCAGAAATTGAAATCATTTCTCATATATTTTGAATAGGTGATATACATATTCTAAAATATTTAAATCATAATTAAAATAATCCATACTCAATTATATTTCATCTCAATACAAAGAACATACCTTGACCTAATGACTAGTCTCTCACTTATCAACTTTGCAACACCATTCCATGATGCTTCAAATGATTAAGGACTCTATGAAGCTTAATAGAGATACCTCACCTTAAAATTAACTTATAACACCTAAAACTTAGGATATTACCATTTATCCATACTTTCATTATTTTACTTGTCTTTCCTAAGCCTCCTCATAGGCTTTATTGTCTCATCCATCTTCTCTTTGACTTCCTTGTAAAAAATCCTTGATAAATAGTATTCATGTCTTATATTCATGTATACCAAGAAAAAACATATTTAATAATATTCTCATCAAAATATCCATCCTTTATCTTAATTTTATCTCTCTTAATAATATTTGGTCTCTATATCCATGTATGACCTCTTCCTTGCATACTAGAAGCTCCATACACCTTGTTTTGCCTTGAGAACTCATTCAACCTATTTTTACAATATTTTGAAATATGAAACACTCTATTAAATATTAAAATAATATTATCATTCATAATTTTTTCTTGATGATGGATATTATCTCCTTTTGACAAGTTACTTCTCTTTTTTCAATCTCTTATAATGTGACCAAACTAATTGCAAGCATAACATTGAATATGAGATGAATTGACAAAACATATGGCATTGGGATGTTCTTATAGTCTTATTACCTTTTTTTTCATCATATCATCCTTATTTACTTGATTTTATTTCTCTTGATCAACCTTGATCATTTTGACCATTATCTTCTCATGCTCAACCTTCAAGGAGCCTAGCTCAGTTTTCAATTGATCACACTTGGCCTTCTTTGACCTCAAACTTGAATTTTTAGCCTCTAAATAATTATTAATATAATGAATAGTTATATTATATTATTTTACTATTTACATCATTATCTCAAACTTGGTTTGAAGATAACTCACCTTTCCTTCACATTCCATAGAGGACTTGAACTGATCTATAAGTTTTTTGATGATCTTTTCATATTCATCTTCCTTGGAGTTAGATTTACTCCAACTTTTCTCAAAATAAATAATATTTTTTTTAAGACATTTTACCATCAATATCAATTCATTATTCTCTTTCCTTTATTGCATAGCCATTTTGTGCTCAAAGACGACCTTCTAGATGTCAAGCCTTCTTGAAGGACCTGTTCTGGTACCAATTGTTGGAAGCATAATCACTGAGAAGGGAGGGGGTGAATTAGTGATGAAATAAAATAAAATAAAATTCCAATTCATCAAATTATTGACCATTTAACGTAATGATTCATGAATCATATAAACCATTCATTACAATGAACACAGAAAATAATGTAGGATCAAAGCACATAACACGTGTTATGTCAGAAACCCTCATGGAGGATAAAACCTAGTTGAAAAAAGATTTAGAATACCATAATATAAAATTATTTATTAAATATAGATCATAAATAACTTATCAATGAGAACCACCCCTTAATTTATTCAAGTACCCACTTGACCTTTAGGTAGTATTAACTAGTAAGGAGGTTACAACCCCTTAAATGATCAAGCACCAACTCAATCACCTAAAAATTGATATCCACCTATGATATAATTTATTACACACCTAATTATGGTATTATATTTATATAATATCTAAAAACCTTCCTATCGACTTCATACAACTGATGGTAGTTCATACAAACACAAATTTGCGTCTTACATAGGCATACAACAAATCTTTATCTTCTATACTCCTCATACACATGATCATGACCTTGAGGCCATTCCTCCTTCAAAATATAATCTTATTATATGTAAATATAGTATTTAAAAATCATAAATATTATCCATACATAATATTTTCATTATTTCTTAACTCTAGGTCATCTAGATAAACTAGGCATAATTATGCCTTGAATCAAATACAAAACTTACTGACTACCCTTAGAACCACTATCTAATATTCATGAATTATTTAAAATTTTATTTTGATATTTTTCATTCCCTTACACACCTTTCTAAATATCATACTAGTCGTTTCTGTCTCCAATTGTCTAACTAGTACAATTAAGCCAACTAAGCAAAATAGGTCTAATAGCCTTGAAACAAATCTTCTTACTTAATTATGACCTACCAAAAATAATGTTATACCCTTGTAACATATTCAACACGATTTTTTTATATTTTTCATGTAATTTTAACCTTATGAAAATTCAAATATAATTCATTTCACACACCAAATTGTCTAACTAACATAATGAGACCAAAATGGCCTTCTACATATTCATTATTTTTTCTCCAATCAATCTTTGTCAGCCAAAAAAAATTCCTTAACACTTGAGGATTCTATCTCTCTCAAATAAAAATCAAAATATGTCTTATGATATGTTACATGAAATACATATCCATTAAATTGGTCGTCCATGATTCAAATGGCACTAACCCCCTAACTAGGCTTAAGCAAATAGCCCTCCATTAAGCACAAGTTACATTAAGACCTATTTATAATGCAATAGACATAAAAAACATAATATATATTTTATATAAATAAAAAATAGATATTATATACCTAATACATTTATTTTAATACTTATAACACACTCTTACCTTATGAATACACCAATAGGCCTCAAGCCTTCATTAGGTCTCATGAAGACCTATTCCAATTACCTTTGTTTACTCAATGAACAACAAATGAATCAAAATGGTCCATAAATATATTAACAATGACTAAATATTTAGAAATAAATTTAAGATAACCTATAATATATCTTATCATTCTCAATATTCCTCAAATCATTTTCTCATACTCTGAAACCTCCATTAGGTCTTAAAGACCTATTAGGCTTAACTAACCCTAAAACATTGTCTTCACAAATGAGGCTCAAACTATTAGAATATAAAATTTCCATGTACGTTAGACATATGTATGGAAATATAAATACATAATTAAAATCATAAAATCCATAGTACACATTCATTCATCCTCCAAAGGCTAATAAACACCACTGCAAGAAGCCTACTCCAAACTGTAATAAATATAGTCAACAAAAGTTAATGTTGAACTGAAATAACTTCACTTGTATAGACAGTCAAAACTCCAAATAAATTTTAGGATGATATATAATAATTATAACTCATTTTTAAATTTTATAAAAATAATATTTTACCAATAATTTATCTTATATAATCAATATTTTCCACCCTAGTTTATTCAAGAAAAACATAGTCAATAATAGTCAACTCTCACATGTAATAAATGCAATTTTATGACCAATCAAACCTCCTAATAAATTTTAATAGATATAACTTTAAGTCCTATAATAATAATATTTTTACACCATCATTAAATTCATCCATTATCAAAATTTATAAATAAAATACTACTAACTGGCTTTCCTTTGTTCACTTGATATTGCAAATTTGGCTATGGAAACTAGTGAAATCTGCCTAGGAGACCAAATTTGCACTACCATAAATTTTGATATAAATAATTTAAAGGCATAAAAACTAGGGAAAATTATCTAATATCATATGTTAATCCATTCATATACCAAAATTATCTTAATACATTCACACCTGTGAATTATGATGTCATTAATATTTATACTTAGCCTAATTTGACAAGTGAACAAGGATGATCTAGACAAGCACACAGACATTCCATAGTCTTCCTATCACCTCCACATGTAAAAAAAATATATTTACACCTCATATGACCTTTAAAACATGAATTAAAATCAACAACATTCTCTAGCATCCTAAATACCTGCATACATGATATGCACTCTCAAATCCACTTGGAACCTATCACTTTGTCATTAATTCATTATGTACTAATATCACCTTGACATCAATGATAATAAATGAAAAACAAGACCATTATCAACAAGACTCACCATAAAGATATAAATTTTTAGAATACCTTCCAAATTTATCAACTTTACTTTTAGACTAATAGACTTCTCCTCAATTTCTTCTTACTCATAGTGAAACCCTCATAGCTTGCATGGTTTTAATGACCAAGACTCAAAGCCAAATGATATTTATATAGATTAGGGTTGATGTAATAATTCAATAAAAATAATTATTATGTTTTAACCAAAGTTCTAATGCCTAACTATTAACATATAATCATTTATCCAAATGCTAACAAAACATATAAATAATATATGTCATATACCTAGGTATTTCCTTAGGTAATGAAAACTTAAGTTCCCTTAGGTCTAGGTTAAACATAGATTAATATATATTTTTTTAATTTTTAAACATGAATTTTTAATTATTTATTTTATATTCATGTTTTAATAATATTTTTATTGAATTTTATAGGTACACACCTATAAGGTTATGTAGTCAAATATTCAAAGATAAATATGCACTAAAACATTATATATTGTTAGGAACACTATACCACAAAGAATAATCACAACTAAAGATAATATTGAATAATATTAAATACTAATCTAAACCATATCAACACATCTAATTATAAATTAATCAAACACAATAAAACATAAAGCAAAAATCTAGTCTATTATGATAATTGGTATGAGTTAGGTTCATTATTGATTCTCAACTCTTCCAACATTCCCATCTACAACATCCTCCTTGATGATACTCTCACTCCATATCTGACTAGAGAGTATAATTTTTCCTTCATCCACCGCACAAATGCAAATGATAGTTAGCCTATAACCATGAAAATCAATATAATTGTTATTAAATCACATTTTTATTAAATAAGCATAATCCACATGTCTATTAAAACTTATATATAGCTAACTAAATCAATTAATGAGTACAAACTAATCATTAAATGTCTATCAATACATTATCATAATAAAAACTAATTTTCTACATCAATAATTAAACAACATTAATCACATAATACATATTTAATAAGTAAATCATATTTATTAAGGAAATCAGGATGTTACAAACATGTAGTCTACCTTTATTAGTCTACTTACCACTAGATGAACTAATTTTGATGCTATTAGGTTTTATGATTGTTATAATAATTAATAAATCCAAAAAATTTAAAGGAGGTTGGAAATCTTGATGGTTGTAGGCATCAAATGTAAGTCAAACACAAAAACCTGATAATTATAGAGAAGGGTATTTTTTCTACCTTGGTGCATCTTACCTCTAAAATTATGATGACAACCATGGATATGTAAAATTTAAGTTTGTGAATTGTGACACTACTCATTAGGAATTTGGAATTAATTTTTTTGGTGAAATCACTCCCACATCAATCAAATCAATCAATGTGGGCCTTATCCTATCCCTTATCTCACTAGCCATAGAGGAATTTAAGCCCTTGGTCACAACCAACCCAAAGGGGCTTAAATTTTCCTCATAAAATTTGGCCAAACTTTTTTCACACCAAAAAATTTCAACCCAAATTTTTTAAAATTTATGCAAAGTGGAGATCATTATTGTTTTCAACCAATAAAAAATCAAATTTCCGTATCTTTAAGCCTATAGCTCCTTTTTAATCCCATTTTTTTTAAATTGTGAGTTTTTTCAAGCTCTACACATTGATGATATTATGGTTCCTTGTAAAATTGAAACTATATATATTTATGGGGTTGAATTTCATTATATTTATTGTACATAAAATTCAACATATACTTATTCTATGCACCATGGATTATAGTCATGTCCCAGTTCTGACACCATTCAACTATCATGAGTGGAAAACCCAAATTTAAATATTCTTGAGGAGCAAAGGTTTACACAAAATTATGACGGGTATAGAAAAATAAATAACATTTGATGTAAATAATGTGAAGTGGTACAAAAACATTAATGAATCATATGGTCTACTATGCCTATTTATGGCTCCCTACTTATTCTTTCATATTGAATCTTAAAATACTCATAATTAAGTCTAAACCACATTGGAAAAATATTTGGGAAGTAAGACATCATGAGGGGTCATGATTTAGAGAATGAGCTCATTAATTTGAGCCTATACAATTTTGATATGATACATGACTCATTCAAAAAGTTTAAATCACTTATGGTGTAGTTAAAATAGTGTGGAATTGATAAAAAAGATGATAAATTGATTCTTTCCATCCTTTCCAAATTGGGCTCTACTTATTCTATCTTTATTTCTACCTTCAAATCCACCATGTATACCCTTAAATTTGCATGGAACATGCCATAATTTAATGATTTTTATATTGAATTTAATTGAGATAAAGATAAAATTATTCAAATGGGTACACTGAAATCAAATAAATTACATGCATTAATTCTAAGTCATGAAAAATAAAAGTCTCTAGTAGTTAGTAAAATAAATAGAAAAATAAAGACCTAGAGAAGAAAATCATTAAAAAACCTAATGCTAAAACAAAATCATCAAAATATTCCTCCTCTTTAGATAGGAAACCCAGGAAAGAGTGACTCACACGTGCCTACTATAAGAAATATAGGCATGATGAAACTAAGTGCATGAAGAAGTATATTTACCAAGTAACTAAGAAAGTTGAGAATCACAATATAAGTGTTCCTTATTCTTCAAATTAGAGTTCATCAACACATGAGTATTCTAAGGCCAAAGATAGTAAAACTGTCAAATCACTTATTAAAATTATGTCATGTCCTTTCACATGGGTAATTGACTATGGTGCCTTCATCACAAGACATGTTCTCATCTTTGGAGACTTATTACATGCCTTCCATCTTATTGGGTGATGATAATTTAATTGATGTTAGTGGGACTAGATTTTTTGAATTGAATTATGGGAGATTTCATGATGTTCTATGTATTTCCTCTTTATCCACCAATCTCATATCTATATATCAAATAATTCACATTAGTTTAGGAAAGAGAGTTGAGTTCACACCTAATTTAATGGATACTAGGAAAATAGATAATTAATCCTATTATAAAGGGTGAATAAGCATTCCAACCCAAGATTCAAAAGTGATAACACCAAAAAAATCATGTAACAAAGATGCAAACAAATGATTGAAAAATAACACAAGTGTTATTTAAATAAAGATATGATAATACAAAGGAAATCCCTTGCATAAGTAGGAAAGGAAAAACACATAACTAGCCTAACTAACATAACTAGATAATACATAAAAAACATGAGAAATACATGAAATACATACACTAACACCCCCATTCAAGTGAAGTTAGGGGATAACAATAGCTAAAAAAATAGTGGCATACCTATAGTATGAGTCCTAGTATCTAGGCCTGATAATGTACTCATGTACAATATGTATCCATGAAATGAATAAGGAAGATGTCCTCATGAACACCCCCTAAGGACAAACTCTAAAACCCCAAGCATGCCATGAAAATCAAGGAAATTAGGTGATGTAATAGGATTTATGAAGATGTCTAAACCATGTTTTTGAGTTAGATTGTACTCTAAACTAAGAAATCCATCTTGTATGTGCTAAGGAATGAAGTTCATGTGTACCTCATTATGCTTGGTCCTTTGATGCTCAACTATTTTATGAGATATGTGAATTATACTTTGGTTATCACACCAAAGTATAATGGGTGAATCCTACATGAAACCAAACTTTATCAATAACTGATGAAGAAAAATAACTTGCTAACTTATTGTAAGTACAACCCTATACTCAACCTCTATAGATGAAAGTGAAATAGCCCACTTCTTCTTACATAACCAAGAAAAATGTGAAGAACCAAGGATAAATATGTATCCATAAGTGGAACACCTTTTATGAATAGAACCTACACAATTTGAATCACTATACTCAACCAACTGGGTAAAACCCATGGTGTAGTGTAATCTAAAATGAGTATTTCTTTATAGATATCATAAAATCCTCTTGGTAGCATTCCAATGACTGTCATGTGCAAACGTAGATACAAGCTCATTTGTAAATTAAATTTCAAGGTGATTATGGGTCAAATACATAAGAATCCCAACCATCTACCTATACAATGTAAGATTACAAAGTGGAATAATACAAGTGGTAGTGAGCATCACTCTAGACTAAAAAGGAAAAGGACTTGGCTTGTAATCAACCATGCCAAAATGTTGAAGAATATAAAGTGTGTACTTATACTAACTCAAATAAATCCTTGTATCTAACTGTGAAATATATAAACCAAATAAAAAATGCATAAGGCCAGGATCTATCATGTTAAACTATGTTAAAAGTACCTACTAAATAATTTGAATTTGAGATGAGGAGCTATCAATGAGAAAAAAATTATCAACATACAAGACCAGTATAATAATGTCATCCCTAATACATTGATTATATAACATGGGATTAGAGAGGCATCAAAAAAATATAGTGGAGAAAATAAATGAATACATCTTCTCATACCAAGCTTGAGGGTCCTATTTGAGATCACAAAGAGATATCCTAAGTTGAAAAATAAGAAAATAATCATGAACAAACCCAACAAGTTTCTCAATATATATTTCCTCATGCAAGTTTCCATGTAATAAATCCCTCTTAAGATCCATCTGATACACTAGCCAACCATGTGATGCATTAAGAAAAAGTACAAGGTAAATAGAATCCATCTTGGAAATGGGCATAAAAGTATTAGAGTAGTCAATACCTTTGACTTTTGAGAACCCTTTTGCAATAATATGTTCCTTATACTTATCTATGGACCCATCAATTACATACTTGGTGTAATAAATCCACTTGTACCTGACCAACTTTATTTCCTTAGGAAGAGTGACCAAATACCTTGTGTGATTCTTCATTAGTGAAAAATACTCATTTGTCATCACTTTATACCACTCCTATATCCCATGATCCTATGAAAAAGACTATGGATCCTTAGAGAATGCTTATAATAAAATTTTAGTACCCGTATAATGTGCATGATGATATTGAGTAGGTGGAAGATCCTGTATGAAATGTCCGACCTCAAAAATTGTAGTATGAGCCTACCTAAAAATATTGGTAACATTAGTGTGAATAGGATCCTCATCCTCTATAAACTCCTCATGAATTTAATAAAATAAATCCTCAAAGAATGAATCCCCAATAAGAGGTGATGAATCATCAAGAGAAGAAGAAGTCATGGAATAAGGTGAAGAGACATGAGATCTGAAGTGATCATCAAACTATACATGTATTAAAAAAAACATCATGAGTATCAAGATATAAAATATGATAAGGTCTCATTTCCTGATAATAACCTAAAAATATTAAACGTTTGCTCTTCTTGTATAATGCTTTCATGTTCTTCTTTGGTAAAAACTCCCAAGCAAGGATTCCAAAGACTCAAAAAAATGAGACATCAGGCTTAATTCTAGATCAAGCCTCTTCAAGAGTCATATGCTCAAGTTCTTGATGTGGTGTATGGTTATGAATATAGTTCATACAAATAATTATCTCTACCCAATAGATATGAGGTAAATCCCATGAATTCATCATTTAGTTAGCCATCTCCTTCAAAGTTTGGTTCTTCCATTATACCAAGCCATTCTATTGTGGAGTGTGTGAAATAAAATGTTGGTGAACAATTCTATGGGATGTTAAAAAATTACAGAAATCTCAATTGAATTAATCCCCCCATTATTTTTACAAATCTTTTTAATATAACTATAAGACTATTTCTCAATTAAATAATTAAAGACTTTGAATTGAGTAAAGACATCACTTTTGTAATTGAGGAAATAAACCCAAGTATGCCTCAAGAAATTATTGATTAAAGTAAGTGCATACTTATCTACATTTAAAGGATTAGGAAAGACCATCAAATCAATGTGTACAAGCTCAAGTGGTGAAGAATCTCTCATGGACATATCCTTAGGAAATGGATCTTGGTGTTATTTCCATAATGAACAACTAGGAAAAACTCCATAAAGACATGAAACTGTACAAAGACCCTCTACCATATTATGAGTTCTCAACACCTTCAAATATATGTAGTTTAGGTGTTCAAATATCTCATTCTGAATCTAACTCTTAGAATCTACATGAGAAAATAAACATGCCCCTTTAGTAGGAGTATCATTAAAAACTTAAAAATAGTAGAGTCAATAACTATGATCAACAACACCTTGTGCAATAAGTGTGTGGATATAACAAAGCTCAAACTTCAACACCATATGCTGTTAAAGTTATTGTCTTTCCCTAACCATAATGGTAAATTTTACAAAATGAAATTAGATTTGTGGTGATGTATATAACATATAATGCATCATTGATGTGATCACCATCTCACTGTATGTCACCCTTACCCTTAATAGAAATGAAGAAAGAATCTCCAACCTTAATTTTGGAAGTATAACTCAAAATAAGAGATAAAAAGGAATAATTGAAATAATTCATATGGTTTGAAGCACTATAATTTAGACACCAACTATCTAAAATAGGTAACTATGATCACCTGACAACATTAAGTATTTTCCCATGCTCATGAGATGGAGTAGTGGAGATATAAATCTTGTATTTCTTATTAACATCCTCTAAGCATTTTATTTTATTAAAACACCTAGACTATTCATGACTAGTCCCCCCATAATAATATCAAGATAGGTTAGACTTATTCTTTGATTTGGAAGATGATTGGGTTTAGATGTGTTATTATTTGGCTCAAGTGCATTTTGAGATGATGGAGGAGTGTTCTTATTATTACTCTTAGTTTTTCATTTATTTTTAGGATGTAATTAAACTAATGATTTTTTAGAGTTGGAAGAATCAAGGTAAGATGATTTGGATTCCTCCAAAGTAAGTCTATCACAAAAACAACTCTAGATCTAGCATTTTGAATGTGACACATAAGGCACCGATACTAGAGAAAAAGGTAGAAGCAAAGATTTATAATGGACCACTCAACTTAGAAAAAATAAAGTAAACACACTCTTCATACTTTTTATTTCATCTACTCCACTTAAATTGTGTTAAAAAATGCCTAGGCAAAGTCATCTATATTGAGTGATGTAAGCTCCACTTCAAGTTCCATGGCTCTCAAATGATCTACTTTCCCAAAAAAACCCTTTAACTTAGCCCATAGTTTGAATGGAGAATAAAAACCATTATTATGAAACAAAATAATATCACTCACATAACCCAAAATCAAACCCATACATTCTTCAAATATACTTTAGTGCTAAAATTTTTCAAATTCATGTGTAAACTATGGTTGAGTTTCATTCATTAGGGACCATAATCCTTTGCATTTTATGATTTTTTTCATTCTAGGTCTCCATGTATGGTAATTATGTGTAGTTAAATGATAAAAATGGTCAATACTATAACTATAATCCATGCTAATGAATCACCAAAGAGTATAAATAATGCAAAAGGGTGCACAAAATCAATACTAAGACAAACCCCCAAAAGATTGTAGTAAGAACCCCCCTAATTTAGCACTTTATAAAAGTAGAACAAAATGAAAAATTAATGACACAAACATATATATAATAAAAAAACATGCATTTTTGAAAAAAAAACATAACTCAAATCTGAGTAATGATTCAAAGTTATAGGTGTTAGGATTTGTCATAAAATGGGTCAAAAAATAAAAAAATACACTAAAAATAAATTTTTGTGACCAAATCAAAAAGGAATATAGGTATCTAACCAATTATTTGAATTATAATTTAACCATGGACTTATTAATCCCAATCAAAGTGAAAAATATCCATTTGGTTACTACTATGTTTGCATAAGCTAACTGTGCTTCCTCTTAAAACAAAAAATATAATTTGGAAATAAAATAATGAATTACCAATTGTGTTTAAGAGGATATAAAGATGGTTTACTATTTTAATTTATGTTGGATGTGAAAATGATGCATATTTATGCATCTCTCCTCCTTATCCTCTACTATACATCTACAATGCCTCTTCCAATGACCAAATGATTGTCAAAGAGAAAATAAGAACAAGATGCCTTGATGCACATTGAAATACAATCTAGAAAAGGAATTTACAATGACCAGGTTTGTAAGAAATATATCCAATGATAAATTAATCAAATTGCATATATTTAAGTTAAAATTCCACCTAAAACTTTAATGCCACTTTTTATCCTCCATGCAACAACTTCACTCTAACATGCCTTTTTCAAACATCAATTTCCAACATAGTCCAAATCTGAAGCAAAAGAAAAAAAGACACCTTCCTCTTCCCAATTAGATCAAATTCTAATTTTATTATATTTTCTATAGATGAAACACTATATTTTTCTTATCTCTTCTAATTCAAGTCTAAAAACTAGGGCACAAAAGTAAAATGGTGTAGATCTATAAAAAAAACACTTCCCTTCCATCCATCCAATGCTCCTTCAACAAATATAGGATGCCAAGGAATAATGTCATATATTATATATAATGAAATGTTAAAAATCTTAAAAATCATGCCTCATTATATGTAGTCTTCCTCTACCTATTTAACATAAATAAAAATTCCACCTCAAATTTCCATGTTCCTCAATAAAATAATGACACCTTTATGAATAGAAAATAATGCAAAATCTTCAAAAGTATAAGCTTTAAAAAGTAAAAGAATAAAAAATTATTTAAATATGATACCAATATCTCCTCTACTTCCTCTCCACCTTCCTTCCAAGGATAAACACCACACACTTTCTTCAAAGCTTCAATCAAAGTTTTGGATCTATAAGATAAGAACAAGGATTAATAAATAGTGAAAAGGGAAATTTATATAACAAAATGAAGAATCATGGACGGGTGTAAAAAATAAAATATTTGGTATAATTTTAGGAAGGGTGAACAATTATTAAACCCAATATTTATAGTTTATAATACCAAAAACATCACACAATGAAGATGTAGACAAATGATTGTAAAATAATGCAAGTCAAGGGTTTTTCAAAAAAATAAGATATACTAGTACAAAGGAAATCCCTTGAATAAGTAGGCAAGGAAAAACACATAAATATCCTAAATAACCATGTGAGATAAATCCTCACATAATAAAAACTCACAAAAGGATGAAATAGGTAGCTAATACACTATCAAACATGAGAAATACATGAAATACACTCACTAACAAATCCATTTTTGTATTTGGGATAATAGATAAAAAGTGATGATTATATACTTTCTCAAAATTTTCTCCTAATAAACCCTCTATTTAACTACTCACTCATTCAAACGGGGTGAGTAAATTATGGCATAAGTGATTTGGCCATCTCAACTATCTCTATATGGAGAAACTCAATCATCATGACATGGTTTAAGAGTTGTCACGAGTCAATTTTTCTAATAGAGTTTGATAGGGTTTCATAATTGGTAATCATACCAAAGAGAAAAATGACAAAGTAAAATCACAAGGAGATAAATAGATATTAGATATTCTCTACAATGACATTTTTGGTCCATTTCCAAAACCTACATTCAATAGGACTAAATACATTCTTACTTTCATCAATGACTTTTTGAGGTATTCTTAGGTCTACTTTATTAAGTATAAATTTGAGGTATTTTATCATTTTTAGGAATTCAAGGTTCCTATATAAAAATATTCATGTAAATCCATAAAGATTTTGTGCATCGATAATAGTGGTGAGAATATCAACAACCATTTTGAATAATTATATACTTTATAGGATATTGAACTATAATTTAAGATTCTATATAGTCCTCAACATAATAGTGTTTTAAAGTACAAAAATAATTCCTTGAAGTAAATTACCAACTATATGATACACTCCAAGTCTCTTTCACTTGAGTATTATGCCAAGGCCATCAACTATGCTTGTTATATCCAAAACCAAGTTCCTCATAAAGAATTAAATGGAGTCACTCTTTTTGAAGCATGGAGTGGTAAAAAATTCATAGCGAAGAAATTATTAGTGTTTGTATCTTTTTATCTCAGCCTCATTCCCAAGAATAAATGTAAGGCAATGAAACATAAGAGTTAGCCTTATATCTTTATTAGATATCTTGGGGGTGTTAAGTGATACAGGGTTCTCCATCCCACCACTCAAGAGTTATTCATTGAGAGGAGTGTTCATTTTTAATATGGTCCTTTAGACTTTTCACATGAAACTCCTCCCCCTTCCTTAGATTTATTGGGATTTGATGACATTTGTGCTGATTCAAATCTACTTTAGCAGCTTCATAATGATCTAAATAATTTTTCTAGTTCTAATTATGAGATTAGTGATGAATAATTACCTCCTCCTTCTCTTGGAATATCTTATAAATATGAGGGATCTCCTCTTAACTCTCTAAGAACTAATCCTATTTATTCTAGATAGAAACTACAAAGTGTTGGCCAATGGATTGGAGATCCATTAGATAATGGGTGAACCCATTCATAATTATAGGATGCCCCACATGTTTTCATTGCATATTATTTTGGTCCATAATCATTTCTTGAGGAATTAGTCACTCTTGAGTGAGATAATACTATAGAAGAGGAGTTTAGTTTCTTGATGAGGAACAACACTTGGGATTTATTCCCTCTTCTTAAGGGAAGATTATTTTTTTATGTAGGTGGATATACCAAAAAAAAAATTGTATCATATGGATTCATAAACAATTTCAAAGCATGTTTAGTAGAAATTAGTTTTTCTTAGTTACCTAGCATTAATTATACCAAGATGTTTACCCTAGTTTCCAAAATGAACTCAATCAACTCACTCTTATTATAGTCTCATCACATCATCAGATGTTCATCAGATTAATGTGAAGAATACCTTTCTTCACAATGAGTTCAAAGAGTAAATATACATGGAGAAACCATATGGATTTATTAAATATTCCTTAGTTTTCAAACTTTGAATATATATATATATATATATATATATATATATATATATATATATATATATATATATATATATCAATTTAAAAAACCTCCTCAAGCTTGGTATGCTAAGATGGATGCCTTTATTCTTTTGGTTAGGTTCACTAGATGCCATTCTAATATGAATGTATACATATTTTAGAAGGATAATTCACTAATTATTTTGGTTATCTATGTGGATGACCTATTGATCACATATATTTATTCATCTACCATTGCTTTAATGAAAACTACTTTGTCTAACATGTTCTTAATGACTGACTTGGGCTTGTTTTACTACTTCTATGGGAATGAAAAAAATTTAATCTAAATCTGGGATCACTATTTCAAAATCCAATTATGCCCTTGATTTTTTTGCATTGTTTAACATGGTTGACTATAAACTAGCTCTAACTCCTTTTCTATCTACTGTGAATCTTGATATATATATATATATATATATATATATATATATATGTGTATGTATGTATGTATGTACGTATGTATATATATATATATATATATATATGTATGTATATATGTGTGTGTGTGTGTGTGTGTGTGTGTGTGTGTGTGTGTGTGTGTGTATAAAATCCATCTCCACTAGTTGACATTGCCTTTTATCGATAAATTATTGGTAGTCTCATCTACCTTATGCACACTATACTTGAAATTTCATATATAATGAGAATGGTCTCTAGATTTATGAAGGAAACATTAGCTACACTATAAATTAGATAAGAATATTTTGCACTATATTTAATTCACTCATAGTTTCAAGATTCACTATGAAATATGCATTTGATTATATATATTTACATTGGGTTGGTGATATTCTTAATCGTAAGTCTACTTTAGGCTATAATTTTTCTCTTAGTTTATGTTTTATTATTAAGTTAAGAAATAATCATAAGGTTATTACTTTATATTATAATGAGGTATAATATAGAGGAGATATTAATGTTTCCACTGAGGATATTTACTTTGAGGGGATTTTCAATGAGTTTGGAATCTAGTTTTGATGACCAACAATCATCATCTATGACAACCAAATCATAATCTGATCTATAGGACTTTGGTCCTCTATAAATAGACCAATCACATCAATATTCACATGAATTTCATTCAAGATATCATCCATGATCAAGCCATTTATCTCCATTACATATATAAAATAGATCAAATTTATAATATATTCACCAAACCCTTCAATAAGAGCAAGTATCTTCATTTTTGTGATATTATTAGGGTTTGGGGAGCTATAACATCCTTTTCTATCAGAATTTTATTATACTTGGGTACTTCATCAAGTCTTTATGGTGAGACCCAATTCTAATACCTACCTAAGATATGCATAAAGGGGGTGTTAGTGTAGGTTTTTATTCAATTCAATGGGTTTTACATAGACATGTTTAACTTAGGTATATTTTTAGATCATTCTAAAAGATAATCCCACATTCATGAGGATGTGAGAACATGCTTATATTTTTCCTATATAAATTACCCTCTTAAAGCTTTTATGGCTAATGATGCTAATGATAATTCATATGTGATTTTTATTACAAAGATTATTTCTTTCTCATGTTTGATTTATATACTACACACATGTAATTTATTTGTGCATTTTATCCTATCAAAACCAATCCTTGATTATGGCCCACTATGATGGTCCTTCCCATTTTCTATCAATTGGATTAAGCCTAAATGTATTTCACCTCAATGATCTTACTGAGAGTATTCACATACGAATATAAACCAAAAATTACCACTCTCTAATGAATAAACTCCTAGTATTAATGGTATGTAGGATTAAATACATAAGTGTGCTTACCTATGCTAGTAGGAAGATATGTAACTAATAGTTTTTAATATCTATTGAGACTAGTACCTATATGGATAAAATTAACTATAGTATATTTGATTAGGGTCCTCAATTATTTGTCCAAATTTAAAATTAAACAAATGTATACATATATCATAGATTTAGTCATATACATTTGAAATAATAAATAAACTACAAATTAATGTGGTGAAGAACTAAAATTATAAAACACACTATATTATTAGGTCTCAATCCTACCAATCTAGGTATAAATATTCATATGATCTCACCTATACCTCTTGATCCTTTAATATGGGATCATATCTAGTAGGATCTTGGTCACATCTTAAAATATCATGGTATCCATCTCCCCCTCTTGTACCATGTTACTATTATTGTGGGTTAGTCTACTACACTATGTTTGTTGCTAACCAATAATTGGAAATATAATGTATACATCACCTCCTCCTCTTACTACATTTTATTTAAGTTCCTATACCTATAATATCTACCTCCTCTTAAATACTGGGATGATGGGAGTCCTTGGTGTGATGGGTTTCCACCATAATATCCTAAGTTAGGCATCTATAATCTCCATTTCATTTCTAAAAACAACCTATGGAATGGGTATATTAGATACATATTGTATCTCATATTTTTTGGGCACTATATCCATAAGATGTACCTCCAACATTCATGTGATTATCTCTAATTTACCATACACTCTCATAATTTGAAAGAGTGATAATGATCCCAACACATGCAATTTGAATTATTTATGATATATCTAACATATCCATCTCATCATTTTTATCTCACCCCAAAATAATAGGAATCCACCCTTTCTCTCTAACCCTACTCTGATGGATGTAAAATCCCTACAAGTGCAAGTTAGAATAGATTGAATCACTTTATTATCCTCTAAATTTGACCAATTCTAACTCTTTTCAACCCATGGTGAAACCACCACCTTATTTAGGCGGTGTTTGAATACTCACCTCAATGGTTATGAAACTTCCACATGATGATTATGTAACTGATGAAAGTAACTGATATAAATGTAACCACTATAGAGTTTATATAACCATCAGTGATAAAAATGTATCTATTGATATACAAAGACCAATAATTTTATCATGACATAGGTAGTTCCAAAATCCAACCAATGCCAATTCAAACCCCCTAATATACCCCAAAAATCACCAAAAAACTAAATTATTTAATTTTCCTACTCTCCTCTTTCCACCAAACCCAACCATACAAATAATTTCAAATTTTAACAAATCTTAACACATTTTTCACTAAATTTTAAAACTCAGGGTAAATATACAAAATTAATTAAAATTTACATGTGCCTACACTTATCCTACTACCACTTGTAAATTTTCCATTCTCTTGTCATGCTCTTTGATTCAACTAGTTTCTCATGCAATTCTATCACCATGGATCTAGAGTTAAAAAATATCCAAACCACAAATACACAAATGACTTCCATTTTTAGAAAATTTTAAAATAATTACTATATTTTACTAGTTATAATGTTTTAATAGCTTTCCATTTTTGTTAGTTTTATTTCAAAACTTTCATTTTATCACATATTACAATTTGCTTACCTCTAAACTAACCTAAATTAGTTAAAAAATTGAATATTCTAGCATTTTATTTTTTGTAATTTTATTTCATAGTATTCTATTTTCTATTTTAAATTCTGTAGGTTGACACAACTTTACACTAATATTATCCCCCCCATTATTATGGTTTTATTAGTATTTTCATCCTCATGAACATGGTAAGTAAACTATTTATGTTTTTATCAATTAACATATTTTCTACTTTTTCATAAAGTTTCACTTGATTCTCATTTTCTACTCATAGGTTATGAGAATGTATCAATTGGATTCATTATTCCATTCATGTAAATGAGGTAATTTTCCTAATCCTCATTTTCCTTTTACTATGTCATTACTTGGGGAAAAAATCTCACCAACTCATGATGAGGCATCTTCCCAAGGGGCTAATATATAAGCACTTAAATTTTTCACAATAATACATTTGATGATAAATCTAATCATGATGCATTGATATTTTCCAAAAACAATTTTATGACCTATTCCTACCAATTTCAATATCTCTTTCACCTATTTTTTGGGCATTTTCAAACCTTAGTATTTTTCATTCTGGTCATTTTTCTTAAGCTTTAAAAACTTTTACTATGTGAATAAATTTCCACAATGAAGATTAAATTTCCATGGTGGTTTCATAAAATACCCAAAAAATCATAGAGACACTAAGGAAAATTTTTAAACCACCATAAGGGTTGAATTTTTTTCCATGTGCATGAGGGAACGATTTCACCACCGTATAAGCATTTTTAAAGTTAGTGCATGAGACTTATGTTTTAACACATTTTTGAAAAATTTGATTATGTCTTTTATTGTTCTTATTGATTTCACCTTGTTGGATACCCAATTGAATCTTAATTTTTTTTTATCAATCCCCATGACCACCAATTTAAATTAACAAAACTCATAGTCAGTCTATAGTTAACTCAAAGTTATAAATTATTCTTCCTCATTACAAGTATTTTAGTTTTAAGAGAAATTTAGATCTAATTTTTACATGTGTGATTGAATCTTAGCATATTTTAGATCCATATACCACCTAATTATGTTTTTAAGATACTTTTACTCAATATACAATCATATTCTTGTCATTTTGCATGAGTTTTGGAGAAGGGAATTCATTGAGCTTACAATCTATTCTCTGATATTTGTGATTCAATATAAATAAAGTAACATGATTTATTATTTAGATTTTTTTCATTTTATTCCATTTATTTTTCATCCTTATTTTTATAGAGCTCATATGTTCATTACTAAGAAAGGGACCTAGCTACCTGAAGATTCAAAGACTCACACTAACTATTTCTTGACTTTCAACTGATCTCAACATTGATCAGGTTGGAGGATTTACTTTTCTTTGTTTAATTTATTTTATTTATTATATTATTTTTAGAATAAATTTACATTTCAAAAATATTTAAAACCTATAAAAAATTAAAAAAATATTTCTCTTATTCTCTTGCATGGAAAAGAATAGTTTCATTTTCCTTCGGTATACTTGCATATCAAAATATTAAAGAATGACAGTATCTGAATTATATCTAGGATATATTAATTGAATAAAATAATTAGTTAAAACCAAATGAAAAAAAATTAGTTTCAGCTTTATTTTATCATACACATGCAAAACTAAAGCTATAAAAATGAGAAAAATATAAGCTTGCATTTTAGAGTTAGTTTATCCATTTGCATGATAAAAGAAAAATTATTTAAATAAAAAAATAATAATTATAATATTTCATTCATTAAATAATAAAAAAATTATCTTTAATTAAAATTAACTAGAGGTTTCAAAAAATGAAATATAGTTTTCACATGTAAGTTAGACTCTAAAGATGTAGAAGTTGTTTAGCACAAAAACCAATCTAAGTTTTAGATTTAATTTTGCATTTGCATATTTTAAATATTTATTACATGATATATTTAATTTATTTTAATGTGAAACTATAAAATAAAATATCATTCATTTATTGTATATAGGTATAACTTTACATATTTTAAGCTAGAAAAATTCAAAATTAACAAGCTACATCATTCTATTAATTTTCTATTTTAGTTGCATTTGTATTGTTGAAAACTCTAAATGAGTGAATTTCCATTCCAATCATTTCCATTTATTTATTTATTTTTATTCAATAACTTTAATTTAATAAATGTACTGTATTTTTATTTCCATTTTCAAAACCTTTCAAAAACACTACAAGAAAACTTGAGCCAAACCTTTTCAAGACAAGGACAAGTATAAAACCTTTCTTCCAACCTTTCCAAAATATAAAGTGCATATTAAAAAAACATCAAGAAAAGCTATATGATTCTAAATTCTAAACCAATATTTCTCCACCATAAAATTATGCTTCAATAATGACCTTATATCCATAAGTACAAGCATATTCCCTAAAGTACTAGCTAATATACTAGTAAATACCCTTCAATGTGACATAGATTATGAGCTTAGACTCCAAGTATTTATCTCCACACCTCTCCTAAACCTAAAAATAAACTAAATTTAGTATCTTGATGATAAAACTTGCAAAATATAACTCCAAATCATGATTAAGCCCCTTCATATCTTAGCATGCCAAGTTAACAACCTTCAAGTCTAACCTCATCTTATTTCATTCACTTTGTGGATGGCATTGGTTGGTCAAGGTTAACCTAATCAAATGAAACAAATCCATAAGCTCTTATAATTACAATTTTCTTAGTTTTATGAGTTGATCACTAACCAAGAATTTTTTTATCTTTTTATTATCTACACTAAGTATTCTTGGGACTTGTTCTCTTCTTAATTATCATTGTAAATAAGTATTTTGATGTTGGTGATATAATTTAATATCACTCTGAGCATATATTTCCACATGTCATTAAAATTCCTATCAATATAATTCATCCCAACCAGCTTATTCTTCCATCATTTCCTAATCAAATCACTCAAACACATTTTCCCAACCAACCAATTCCCTAGACCATCCATTCATTGGTTGTGTTAGCCATACCTCAAAAAGTTGAATGCATGTAGGATAACATGTTAATTTTAGAGAATAAATGTATCTCTATAGTTAAACCTCCTTATTTTTAAATTAAAAATAGAATAGAAATTACAATAAAAAGCTCTTATACCATTCCTTTTCTTCTACTAAAACATGTTTTCATGCATAAACAAAGTAGGATGGTGTGTGTTCATTATAAAATTGATATTTTTGATCCATATATATGTATTCAGATCCTAGATGTGACCTATAAGTATGAAAATGGACTTGATATTGACTGATAAATTATAAATATTTTGAAAATAAAGAATATTGTGTTGGCCATAGAGATATAGTATATAGAGGCCAATTAAAATATTAGGTGGGAATGATTTATTTGGAAATGGAAATAGGTAGGAAAATAAAATATTTGACATAGATTATATATTTGTAAAAAGAGAGTAAAAAATATAACTAACTTTATCAAGCTCTATTTAGTTAAGGGAAGGCCTAAAAGTAGACATAATAAGTAGAATGAAATGAAATGATCATTGAAAGAGGTGATAATTATTAGATAACAAGATAATAAGTGTAAATAGGTATAATAGGTGATTATATGATTATAATATGTATTAAATTACCAAAATACATCCAAAACCTAATCTTGATGCACTTTTAAGATATACACTCAGGAAGATAGATGCACTAATAAGTCCTACAAAAAATTGAGTGACAAAAAAAGGGTGTCTATAGAAACTAGATCATGTAGCCTCAGTGCATCATAATAGATATTTATTGAACACACTAGTATTATCATGGGATGTTAACATCCACACATTATGAGTGGGACCTAATATCAATGTCATCCTCAACATAAATGATATTTATAAATTATACAAAGTGGTGTTGATGGGTATAACAATGCACACATAGGATGTCCATGACATATCAAATACCTATATGTAATTATAAGGACTGAATTGGAGGACCATCATATATAATGTGGCAAATTTAAGAGGAATAATAGGGATGCCATGATGGATTTCACTAAAACTATGTTCTATTCTAGTTATATTCTTATGTGGGCATACCATTAACACCCTTTGAATATAGTGGACTGACATGGTATAAAGTGTTGAGAATGGAGAGATATATGGATGGGGTAGTGTATGATCAAAAGAGAATAATACTAATTGGATCATGTATACCATTAGTGAAGTGGAGGGATTAGATACACCACAATCCTCCTACCATATTCCTATAAGAGGATACCCATCTTATGTTTTAGATCACTTCCTAGAGTAAAATAGTTTCCAAACTTGACAACAACCACTGCCTCGATGTTTTGGTTGCATGGGTGAGGTCATGCATACAAATGTGAATCTATTGCTAACATGGGTTGATATTACATAAAATAACCCTATGTCAAGGTGGTGTGGGTGGAGGAAGGAATAATTAAGGAATATATTAGGGACAAAAATAAATATAATCAAGATGGTCCATACATACATCCTAGGTAGTGGGCCCTAACATAAAGTGGTGGCTAGGGCTAGCCTACAAAATGGATAGTATACGTAATAGTAGTAATGATGGATTAAATACTAGTATCACTAGTGATAATGGTATGAGTAATAGTTGGGTAAGTTAGGAGGCTCTCCAATTATTTCCTTGAGAAGTTGAGTCTAAAGAGACACAAGGAATCACTACCTTCATAGGGGTCATATGGAGTGGTCCCTCCAATTAGAGTAGGTGAGAAATACTAAAAATAATTACAATTCTCCCTTAATATTAGAAATGTAGAGAGTTTTTAATTTAGGTCAACCTATCTCACTTGGTTTGTATGTATGTAGTAAATGTATAAATTTATATTGGAACTAAGGTGGATTGGATTTTTAAAGATATTTTATACAAGTTACATTGATGCAGAGCCCTTGCACACTCTACCTAACCCAAGCTCTAACACCTACATTAAACATTCATGCATTTAATCTTCTTATGTCTATCAACTTTCTCTCTATTAAATTTATGTCATTCCCATTGTTTTATCCTTTAATCAATATTATTCTCTCAATATTACTTAATACTCATTTCAAACATTCACCTTCTACCTTTCACCTCAAGCTACTCACTCTCTTGCATTCATCTTATACACCAGTCTCTCACTAGACTATAAGATCCTTTGACAAAATACTCAAACTCATGAATCAAGTTCTTTTAGGTTAATATTACACTTAGATATATTTTATTATAATTAAAATACTTTTTTCAACATAACTTATACCTATTTACACCCTCAATATCCTTATTTACTATCGGACCCTTTAACCTTCCTTTGTAGCTAGTAGCCTTTTTTATGGTTTCTTTGTTATACAGACTAGTAAATTTTTTTTTTGAGAAAATAATTACCTTTCTGAATAACCTTTATCCTCCTTGATACTTATTTTAATACTCATTAACTATTTCATCTATTATACCCCTTTTCTTAGTCTTCTTCTCTTGTTGTCTAGGCATAATTAGGCCTTTAATCCCTATCAAATAACACAATTAGCTATTTTTATACAAATATATACCCAAACGTTATAAAATTTTTCATAATATATTATGGAACACTTAAATATAACTAATCACAAAAATTGAGGTATTACCATAGGTTTAATAATTTAATATTCCACTTTTTGTTTGTTACCCTAAACTAGGGTTTTTCATAATCTATCATAACTTGAGAGGGTTCAATATAGATTTTTTTGATATATGGACACTTTAAAGAATTATTAAGTCCTCAATAAGGTATAAATACTAATTCTCAACCTTCTCTAAACTTCAAAATTCTTGGGTTATCTTCTAATCCATTTCAAACAACAACTTTCACAATGTTTGGTGATAGAGTCTGTTTGTGTAAATCTGAGGGAAAAGATTTAGTTGTATTTATTTTAAAAACATGTTCTATACCATTTTTGAAATGGATTAAATATTTATCCAAGTCTTTTCACCCATTTTAAATCCTTAAATCCATTTACAATACTCTTAATCACATTCAATAATATAGATTAAACACTATACTACAATGATAGTCTGCTTGTAAAAAATAAATACAAGGCTTTAGATGTATAATGTCTCACATATAGGCTTATAAATGTTCCTTTATTGTATTTAACATACCATTATGACATTAAAAGACCATATGCATGCCTTATAAACTTATATTCGTGTTTATGACATGTTGTTGAACCAATTTCTTAGCTATGTCTATGCTAGCAAAATATACACATAGTTAGGTTATTCAAACCCTTAGTTATTTGTAAAGATAAATATGTGTGTGTGTGTGTGTGTGTTTGTGTGTGTGTGTGTGTGTGTGTGTGTGTGTGTGTGTGTGTGTGTGTGTGTGTGTGTGTGTGTGTGTGTGTGTGTGTGTGTGTGTGTGTGTGTGTGTGTGTGTGTGTGTGTGTGTGTGTGTGTGTGTGTGTGTGTGTGTGTGTGTGTGTGTGTGTGTGTGTGTGTGTGTGTGTGTGTATTATTAAACATTAACTCAAATTAAATATTTATGAACATTTAGACACTAATTATACACTTTCCCAAGAGAGTTATTTCTTCATTACTCTCTTTCTTCATTTAATAAACACAAACACTTGAACAAAGTCATAGTTCCATAGTTTATAGTATATAATGCTTGAAATTATAAATTTTCTAAGGTTATATCAATAATATCGATAAAAATTTGTCCATACATAGATTGCAAAGTATTATTTCAAACTCACTCTTAACTTCTATTGATTCATGCATATTTACATTCATTACTCTATCACCAAGATAAATTACAAAGGTTTCATGGTTCTTACTCCATTTCTAATCTCAAAACCTCTGCCTTGACTCTAACATCATAAAAATATCCTCCTAATCCTATATTAGATTAACATCTCTCTCTAGCCAAAATGCATTACAAAAAAGAGGGAAAGCTACCTTCGAAGATAACTATTGTTTTACCTATACTCTTACCTTCCTCTAACAATACTTTCATGATTTATACAAAGACAAATACAATTTCTTGATTACATGATTCAATTTTATGATCTTCTACTATTAATCTTTCTTTATGTTCTTTATCATCCATTACAAACTTCTCAAGTATTACGAGTTGTTCTTCCTCTTCATTATCAACCTTATCACCATGCAATGTTCTCTCCAAGGCTACCAATTCTACCTATAATAATTCACTACTCTCATAAAAAAATAGAAAATTAGAATTCATACCTTCTTCATGGAGTTTTACTCCTTTATCTAAGCCTTTAATGAGGCTTCCAAACTAATCATCTTATTTATCTAAGATGTATGTGGAAGAAGCTGATGAGGAAATTGAAATTGAGATAGGATTGAGTGCTGAAATTTTTGTCCTAAAGTGTCGCATTTAGAAATTGGAGTAAAAATTTTCTACTGGGCTCTGAAATTCTATTCTCTTAAATATGTCCATGTTGTGGGATTTGGGCACTACTGCTTCAGCTGTCAATGTAGAGAACACTGAGAAATTGGATGACATCATTACATATATGTTTAAGTAAGGAGAGATATGGCCTCCTTAGTTCTTATTTTTATGGATACTCTACCTCTCATTTATTCCTATATTTATTTTAATTTTGGTTTTGCTATGTCTGTTGGTTCACTAAATGTGGCGTTTCTATCATAAGGAATCATTTGTGCCGATTGCCTTCATGGTTTCTTTGCTATTTTAAGGGTTTGGCCCCTAGTTTTTCCACCTTATATTATCAAAACCACCTATATGGCTGCAACTTTCATCTTGTTCTTCACTCAAAATCACTTCATTAACCTCAAAGTGTTGTTTAACCTCTTATTTACTTGGCTTCTCATTTAACCAAAACCTATACATTTCTCTCTTAAGTTGATTAGATAACAACCTCTTCTTATCTCTATCTTCTCTCATGGCTTGCATTCTCATTCTTTTCATCTATTACTTGATTGTCTATTTGATGGATCTCTTCCTCATTACCCATCCAAGGTGTGGTTTCTCACATTATTTTATGTATTTTATCTTGACCAACAACTCATCTATTTGTTGCCTCATCTCTAAGATCTCTTTCTTCATTGTTATCTTCTTTTATCCTTATGGTATCTCTTTAAAAATATACCATGTTTCCTTTTTTTCTCTCTCTTTCCTCATCTTATCCAATATATATATCAACCTCTTGGTCTCATCTAGACATATTTACTATAACAAATCTTCTCTCACTTACCATATGATGACCATTCACTTGGTATCTTTCTCATTATGACCTCACCTAGGTCTCTCTCTTTCTTGTGCTTTCACTAGGACTTATTATTTCTCCTAAATCTCACATATGATCTTACTCTCTTAATATTTTCAACATCTCTCTCACTCATTCAATCCTTCATTGGCTTTAGGGATAGCTACCACAATCTTATCTCTCGTTTATAACTCATCACTTTACATGAAAAAATATAAAAAACATCAAATGAAAACAAAACATAACTGGTACCCTAATTTATATATGACCTTCTTGTTATTTTTCTCATGAACAACTTGACTCTAATACCAAATGATGTAGATCCCTTGAACACTCTTCCTAACCCAAGCTCTAACACCTACATTAAACATTCATGCATTCAATCTTCTTGTGTCTATCAACTTTATCTCTCTTAAATTATTATCATTCCCATTCCTTGATACTTTTATAAATATTATTATCTAATTATACCTTAATACTCCTTTCAAACATTCACCTTCTACCTTTCACCTCAATCTACTCAGCCTCTTACATTCATCTCATACACCAGTCTCTCACTAGATGATATCCTCCTTTGACAAAATACTCAAATTCATGAATTATATTTTTTGAGGTCAATATTCCACTAAAATATAGTTTATTATCCTTAACATAATTTGTTAAACAAAACTCATACCTATTTACAATCTCAATATCCTTCTTTATTATCAAACCCTTCGACATTCCTTTGTAGTTAATAACCTTTTTTCTGTGTTTTCTCTACTGTATGGATTAGTAAAAGCTATTTTTTAGAAAATTATTACCTTTTTTACTACCATCTATCCTCCTTTATACTTATTAAAGGTTTAATTAATATATTATATCCCTCTTCTTATTCTTTTCTTTGGTGTCTAGGCCTAATTAGTCATTTAACCCTATCAAATAACACAATCAATTATTTTTGTACAAATACATACCCAACCATTATAAAAAATTTAATAATCTATTGATTAAAATTAAATATAAATAATCACAAAAATTCATCTCTTTCCATCATCTTAATCTGTTAATATTACATTTTTTATCTATTGTCCTAAACTAGGGTTTTCACAGTTTGTCATAACCTGAGAGGTTCAATATTCACTTTATTGATCTCTAGATTCTTTAAAAAAAATTAATTCCTCAATAAGGTCTAAATTATGATTCTCAAACCTTATCAAAACTTCAAATTACTTTGGTTATCTTCTAATTCATTTCAAACAATGACTTTGACAATGTTTGGTCATATAGTCTACCTGTACAAATATGAGGGAAAAGATTTAGTTGTATTTAGTTTCAAAACATGTTATATAACATTATGGTAATGGATTAATTATTGATAAAATTTTTTACACCCCTTTTAAATCCTTAAATAAATTTTCAAGACTCTTAATCACATTCAAGAATATAGACTCAACACTAAACTATAATGATACTCTACCTATAATAAATAAATACAGGATTTTAGATGTATAATGTCTCACTTACAAGATTAGAAACATTAATTTATTGTTTTTAACTCACCATGATGACATTGAAAGACCATATTCATGAATTATAAACCTATATTCATTATTATGACCTAATATTTAACCAATTTCTTGACCATGCTTGTGTTAACAGAACATACACACAGTTAGGTTATTTAAACCCTTTGTTTTAGATTGAGGTAAAAGCAGGTTTTGAAGGGGCCCCGAAACCCTTTAACAGAGAACAAGATAAGAACATCTAAGCCCACAGGCAATGCCTAGAAAACACTACAGTGAGGTAGCAAAAAATAGGTTTTAAATGGTCCTGAAACCATAAGAGACATTTCCAATCAAAACCCAGAAATAGAAGTCTGGTAGTACAACAAACAAAAGCTAACAAAAGGAGAACAAAGATCAGTACCAGTTTCTTAACCAACAAGAAGGACCAGATTATTCATCCAATTCCAATATCAAGTTCATGCCTTCTTTTCCTTTCAAATTAGTTTCCTGGGTGTTAACCTCCAGCAAAGCTCCTTTTTGTATATCTTTCTTTCTAGAACTTTGCCTTGTCCTTTTGCTGGGACCCTCAAGTGCTTTAGTCTCCTCATTGGCTCGTTTACCTATATTGATAGCAACTACACAAATGTTGGATGTTACTTCCTCCATTTTCTTTTTGTTGTCCTTTATTAGTTCTCAGAGGTTGTTTTTGTAAGCTTTGAGCTTGACAGGGATCTCGCTTAACTGATTTTCCATGTTATTTACTTTGTTCCAAGCAGCTTTCAGAGAATCTTCCAATGTTTCTGCTTTTCTCTTGAGATCAATGATCTCCCTACACAACCAGGAATCTAATTGGGAAGAAGACTTAGCTTTACAGTTAACCCAAGTCATAGGAGTGTTTATTTCATCATTCTGATTCTTCCCTCTCCAATCCTCAGACTTTTTATTGGGGCTTTCCTGGCTTCTTCAAAGAAGTCTTCTTGACTCTTTTGTTCCCACTCATTGATTCCATCTTGAATTTCCTTCTCCATGTTTTGAATATCTTCCTGGACAGAGATTTCCTTTTCATTCTTAGAAGTTGGGTCCTCACCATGATCTTCCTAGACAATGTCATCCTCCGCCTCTTTCTGGTTTTCCTCCGTCTCTTCTGTTCTAGTAGCAAAATCCTCATCTGTATTGACATTATCTTTTTCAATTTCCTTAGATCCTTCTTTATCATTACTAGAGTTGGTGTCCCAACTCTCAGTTCCATCTTCTTCCTCCGTAATTTCCTCCTCGGGTTCTTCAATTCTCTCCCGACCCCTTTCTTCTTCTACATTCTATTTATTAGGACTAGGGGTCTTAATTTTTCCTCTTCTGCTTACATTTTCATTCTTTTTATTCCATGGCAACTTATTTTTCCCGTGTTTGGGATACTTAACCAGTGCCTTATTCTTGCAATAGCCTTCAATAAGCAGAATAAGACCTTCATCCAGAATAGGGTGTAAATCCTTTTTCCTATGAGCATAAAGGCTTTGAATCAGGGAGTAGTGAAGATAAAAAGGAAAAGACAAGCTAACCTTATGCCTGAAGTGGTTGAGGAAGACAAAATGGAACTTATGCACTCATTTGCTTCTTCTGTCCAGGATGAAGTACTCCCTTATACAGCTTAGGACGTCCCTCCAAATCCCTTATTTAAACCCTTTGTTATTTATAAAGATCAAACAATAATCAATACATATGACTAACCATCCACTCAAATGAAATATTTAATAACATTTATACATTCACTATACATTTTCCTAAGATATTTCTTTCTCCATGACTCTATTTACTCATTGAATAAACACAAACACTTGAATAAAGTCAGTTCCATAATTTATAGTACATAATTATTGGAATTATAAAGGTTATAAGGTTATATAAATCACATCCATAAATTTTTTTCCATACATAGATTCCAAAGTATCATTACAAATTTAGTATTAAATTCTATTGATTCATGCATATTTACATTCATTGCTCTATCACTAGGACATTATAGAGGTTTCATGGTTTTTACTTCATTTCTAAAATCCTCCAAACCTCTTCCTTGACTCTAAATTCAAAATTAACTTCCTAAAAACTAACCTCTTATTTATTCTATGAGAATAACATAGCTCTCTAACTAAAAATCATTGCAAAACAAGGGAAAACTACCTTCCTAAATAAACAACTCTTGGTAAGCACCTTCATAAAAACATTACATTTAAATTACTTGGGGTTATACCATGTTATTCATGATTATACGTAAGCAACACCTTTATAACATACCTATAATAATTTATAAACTTACTCAAACATTGAATGATTTGACACTTAACAAAACACTCATAACACAATAAAAACATTTCAAATATTCAAATTTGTGTTTTGGCAAGAAACTCTTCCCAAGCCAGAAGCACTCAACATAAGACACCTAAAGACTTAGAACACCTTTATTGGGCCTCTACAACACCTCCAATACCAAAAATAAGATAAAAATGATAAAAAAATCATTGGATTACATGATCTTAGTTGATGCCCCTACATCATACATTTTGTAAAACCCAAGGAGTATCTCCATAAAATGGCCATTTAAATTCACCCACATATTTAATACTATGTGATATAAACTATTATGGTGGTAAATATTAGAAAACTATAGTTTATATTAATATATATTTAATAAAATAATCATTGGATAAGTGCATAGAGGAAGAACATTTAATGGTACAAGAGGATATAGTGACTCTTTGAGTGAGGATAAATAATGTAAATCAGATTAAATAATTAGTGACATAGAAGGAGAGATTTATGTTAATGCATTATGGAGGTGATTTATTATCCATGAGATGACTATATAGATGACCAAATCATATGTTGACCTAGATTTATTATATATATAGAAATGTCTGTGGAAATTTTAGTGCTAAAATCCTAGGATCATATGAAGCCATATAATGTACCTAGATAAATACTTTCTATATAAATATGATATATTTATGTAATTATCATTATTAATACATTCATGTATAATTTTTATATGATTCGTGTACCTTTCATATTTTATGTCTAACTAATAAATGTGACTAACATACACAATATTAATAAAGAACCCACATGCACCCACACACATGTGGCACATAGGTTAATGTTGAGTGAGAGATGATAAATATGCCACAATACCATATGTGGATCTCATATAATGTGCCTAGGAAAGTGAATTGATGCATGTAATGTATGTAAATGCACAAATTTAGGGGACAAAAAAATTGACAAAATGAAAAATACAAAACTTTTTGTTAAAGGGTGTATGCCCTTATTTTTAAAAAATCATAGAAAAATTGATTTGGTTTGGTGTTGAGCCTAAATGGTGTATTTAATATTGATAAAATTATGTAAACATTAAAAAAATCATGTTTTGGAGGGAAGAGGAAAATTTTGAAATTTATAAGGTGAAGGGCATACACCCTTTGATGTGTAGTATTTTTTGTGTTGATTTTTGTTTATATATTACGATATATTTAGTAAAAGAAATGTAATAAATGGAATGTATTTAGTATAAGTTTAAATTTAATTTTATATTACTTTTATATTCTTATACTTGAAATTTATTTTACTAAATATAAAAAATTAGGGCTAGTTTGCATCTTATCAAATCAATTCTAGATATGAAGGAGTTACCATTTAAAACTTAATTTTTCAAAATCCATTCTATTAAGTACTTAGTTTTTAGAATTTTAGGATTAAAAAATTACAAAAATGTTTGATTTATTAAGATTTAATCTCAATTATGGATGTATTTGGTCAAGACAAATATATATATATATATGGGATCATTTATTAATTAATCAATATATACATAGGGAATATGTTAACAATGATGTATAATATATGCAATATGATGAAATGGAGATTTTCATACCTACTTCATATATGCCAAAGAGTAAATAAAGGGAAGATTTTATTTTTTATGTTTAGCTTTGCTTCACCCAATAACTTATCAAGGGAAGCTTTCCTTCCAAATATATAGAAAGGCAATAAGGCATATCTATCAATGGAAACTTTCCTCCCAATATCTATATTTTCTCTCCTTATGGATTATGGAAGAACTTAAGGGAGGTTTGCATTATGATTTATATATTTGTTATTTCTCTACCAAATTAGTCATTTCATCATTATCCCTCATCTTTCCTTAAGGATTATGGAATAAATTAAGGGAAGTTTGCTTTATGATTTATAGATTTGTTCTTTCTCTACTGAATTAGTCATTTACTCATTATCCATTGTCATCCCTTATCATCTGTAATCACTCCCTCATCATCCCTAATCATCCCTTATCATCTCTAGTCACACCATCATCAACTCTCATTGTCCATAATCATCAATAATCACTCCCTCATCATACTTTATCATACCTAATAAGTCTCTCATCAACCTTCACCATCCTTAGTCTCTCCCTCATAATCCCTCAAGACCAATAATCATCCCTAATCACTACCTCATCATCCCTCATTTTCCCTAATTATCCCCAATCACTTCCTCACTATACATCATCATAAATTCCATAATCAGTCCATCAATATTCATCATCCCTCCTCATCTTTAATCATTCTCTTATCGACCCTCATCATATTTCATCATCCTTAGTCATAACCTTATCAACCATCAATGTAACACATCATACATATTCACTCCTTAATTTTATCTAATCATTACCTCATCATCCCTCATAATTCCTATTCACTCCATCATCATCCCTCATCATCCTCCCTAATAACTCATTTTCCATCCATCCTTATCACTAATCACTCATTCATTCATCCTCATCATCCATAGTTAATCCCTCATCAACCCTCATAATTCATCATCATCCTTAGTCACTCCATCATACCTCATTATCCCCACTCATCTCTTATCACTCTCTCACTAGCCCTCATCATCCCTAATTATACCTAATCACTCCCTCCCCATCCCTCATCATCTTTCATCATCCCTAAACATTTAATCATTATACTTGATCATTCTTAATCACCCCCACATCATCCATAGTCAGTATCTCATCATCAATCATCATCCCTAATCTTTATCCTTCTTCATTCCTAATCACTGACTCATTGACTCTCACCATCCCATATTTTACTCAATGAAGTAAGTATCAAATATTGTTTTGAATCAATTTTATTATCATGTAACTTAGGATTTGGGATTTAGGGGATTGATATTTATGGGGTTTAGGGTTTATATTTTAAAAAAAGGTTTTACTATTTTAGGGTTTTATGATTAGTTTTTTTTTATAGTTTTTTGGATTAAAATTCATGGTTTTAATTTCAAGGGTTTGGTTTTTAATGGTTAAATATTTTGGGGTTTTATTGTAAGGGTTTGAGGTTTTGGGTTTTAATTTAAGGGTTTGGGTTTTAAGGTTTAAGGATTTTAGGGGTTTATGGTAAGGGTTAAAGGGTTTATGTGTTAAGAGTTTAAGGTTTAAGATTTATAGTTTTATGGTTTTGGGTTTTATAGTTAAGGGGTTTAGGGTTGTTGTTATGGTTTTATGTTTATGGACTAGGGTTTATTAGTTTAGGGTTTAATGTTTTATGGTTTAGGGTTTAGGATTAGAATCTATGGTTTAAGTGTTTAGATTTTATGGTTTAGAGTGGTTTAAGGTATAGAGTCTAGTGTCCATGGTCTAAGAATTAAGGATTAAAGGGTTTGGGGTTTTTATGTTTAGGGGTTTTGGGTTTATGGTTTTAGGGTTTAATGATTTAGGATTTAGGTTTTTATAGTCTTATAATTTAAGGGATTTTATATTTAAGGTTTTAGGGAAATGAGTTATTGGGTTTTGGGTTTAAGGTTTAGATTGTAAGATTTTAGGTTTGTAGGGATTTATATTTTTATGTTCTTTTAGTTTAGGGAACTTAGGGTTTAGGTCTTTTAGGGTTTAGGGTTATGGTTAAGGATTAAGGTTTTAAGTGTTTTAAAGGTTTATGGTTTTAGGGTATAGAGTCTAATATATTACATCTTAGGTATTATGTCTTGGTCTAGGGTCTAGTGTCAAGTTTTTAGGGTTTAGGGGTTTGAGGTTTAGGGTTTGGGGTTTTGATATTTTTGGAATTAGGGTTTTGGGTTTATGGTTTTAGGTTTGGTGTTTTATGTCTTATTTTTTTAGGTTTTATGGGTTTATTATTTTAGGGTTTAGGGTTTAGTATTTAGGTTTAATATTCCATCATGTTTTAAAGCACATCAGGGATTATATGCACAAGGGAACCCCTAAACGCTACATATTAGTAGGATGATGGCTAGTATTTTTTAGCACCTTAGTTTATTAGGGTTCATAATTAATAAATATATATTAAGAATAATTTCACATGAAAATTTATTATCACTGTGAAATAAAAATAACCCACTATAATTATTATGTACAATTATAATTATATCCAGTTCTTAAAAACCATTCTTACGTATAATGATTACCATGCTTAGATTTTAGACTATATTAGCTAGATTATACATTATTCTAGATATTGGTGAGTTCCTAAATATCTTTCTAGTAATCCAATCTACTATGTATCTATAATCTCAATGAAATTAAATATGTCTCCTTTAATTACCCATAAATAAAGGGAATCAATCATCCCACTAACTATTTCTATCAATGGATACATCTGGGATTGGCTCAACTCTCAAATTGGGTGATTAAATCCTTTTATTATATAATTTTATTAGTATAGAGTGATATATTACTAGTATAATACCTCAAAAGTGATACCATAAAATATTTAAATAAATATTGGAGAGAACTTGACAATGATTAACTATATACATTTATGTGCTTGACCCTGATCAATGTCTTGATCAATGATGTAACCATGTTGATGCATAGTAAAATTATTGGTTTATATCCAGCATGGCATCAATTTAAAATCAAATCAAAAATTAATTCTACATTCATATATTACTCAATCACATAGTTTCAACCACACTAGGAGAAACTCCAATCGAGTATCTAGGATGGACCATGTTCATCAACCTAACACTAAATAGGCACCCTAGGTGGACCAAACTCTGGATCACCTAACAAGTTTTGCATTTAAGAATAATTACTGATCTACTTGGCCATGAGTGATATTTTATCCAATGATATGCATGGGTAATATATAAATTATATATTACATAATAATTTAGTAGCATACATTTATAGATATGCATTTAAAATGTGCTTATATCTCTCTAGTCACCAATGGCCCCAAGTTTAGATTCAACATCCAACATAACAAATAGAAGCTTTTGATTCACATGAGGAGGTTGGACCATATAAATCTCATGTTTATTTTATCAAATAAATCTTAATACCCCTCTAACCTCTCCTAAGTATGTGAAAAAAAAAGAGATAACTAAATATAGTCTATTTTTTAAAAGGGTCCTCTTTATGAGGAATATAAAGAAGAAGGGAAATAATTTGGACGTACTAAATTCTTGGGAGAATCAAAATAAAAGGTGAATAAAAAGGCTTAGGTTTAGATAATTAAAGTGGAAGATTTAGAATAAATAAAACTAAAATAAGTTAAATCTATAAGCATAGAGATATTAAAAGAAGACAAAGAAGAGGATACGGCACTAGATTCTAATGCACACTCCTGAATAGTAATACTTAGGGAAAAATTCATAATTATATTTAGGGAACTATTCCCATGGTTTTAATTTCTTACTTTGCATTTGAAACATAATATACAAAGGTTTCAACATATGCACATGAACTTCTTATCCATTTCCTTCAAGTCTATCTTCCCTTTCAAGGCCATCACTTAAATAGTAGTGTCATTATCAAAAGCCACTTCCATTCACTCCTCTACTATGAAATTTCAATAAATTCAAGACAAAAAAACATGTGTGGTGGTTACCACACCACAAAGGAGTGATGCAAGCATTAGAATATATACTCATCTCCCTCTCTAATTTCATATCCAAATAAATGTCTCAATGTTACCCCCATGTATCAATCCAACTTATAATTATGAAGATACCATTAAAAAATTTAAAGGAGGGGATATTATGGTTCTACAATTGGTAAAAGGGTATCAATCTATGTAGAAGGATAAACAAGGCCTTATTATCATATAATTACCAACATTAATTACCCGTTTTGATAAATAAAGTCATACCATATAAAGGGTGAGGAAGAGGAAGGTAATAGACCAAAATAGGGATGAAATGATATTATAAAACAAACCCTAAACCTATAAAACACAAAAATTCAAAATAAAAACCTAAAACCTAAAACATCAAAACCTTGAACAATAAAACCCAGACCCAAAAATCTAAAATTGAACCCCTAAATTCTAAAACCTTAAATCCTAAAACATTAAACCATAAAACCTTAACAAATAAAAAAATAAATCTTAAACCCTTATAACATAGACCCTAAACATTAAAATTTAAACCTTACACCTTGAAACCCTAAACCCTAAAACCCTAAATCTTGTAAACCCCTAAACCCTTAACACATAACCATAAATAATAACCCAAATTATAATAAATAATCCTAAATCCTAAATTATAAAACTTTAAATCCTAAAAAATCAAATCCTAAACCTTAAACCTTAACCCATACTATTCAAAACCCAAAAACCAAAACCCTAATAACCAAAACCCAAAACCATAAAAAAACTAACCTCAAACCCATAATACGTACTCCCTGACCCTAACCCTTAACCATAACATGTAATCCTAGAACATAAGCCATAAACTACAAGATTTACACTCTAAAACACTTAAAATTTAAACCCTTAAACTTAATACCCAATATCCAAACCTCTAACCCGTAACCCCAAAACCCAAAATAAGGAAAGAATAATTAGAAATGATGATTAATTATGATTAAGTGACTAGGTATGATGATGGATGATGAGTTAATGATTATATATGTCTATGTATAATGAGATATTGATTAGGGATGATGAGGGATAATGTTTTCTAATGAGGGTGTGACTAGGGATGATGAAGGCTGATGAGGAAGTGATTAGGAATGATGAAAGTCAATGAGGGTGTTATTTGGGATAATTAAGGTTGATTAGGGATGATAATATATGATAAATAATAATGATCAAGTGACTAGGTAAGATTAGGGATAATGTGAGTTTATGAGGGAGTGATTAAGGATGATGAAGGATGATGAAGGTTGATGAGGAATAATGATGTCTAGTGAGGAAATGACTAGGGATTATATAAGATGATGATGTAGTGATTATGGATGATGATGTTTGATGAGGTTTGATGAGGAATTTATTAGGGATGATGAGGGTAAATTAGGGATGATGAGGGAGTGATTAGGGATGATTAGGCATGATGAGGTTGATGAGGGTGTGATTAAGGATAATAAGGTGATAACTACACCTCTCTTGATTTTCAATCATCCCTTAATAACGACCCCTCTCCTTTATCCCTTGATATTATAATGCCCCCTCTACTAATTTTAAATCATGATAATGGCCCCACTCCTTTCAAGATATGGATTCGGTATTCAATCAAATATTAGGTGTTCAATATATATATATTGGATAAGATATATATAATAAGTATTATATGTGGGTATTCAAGATAAAAATATGACTCATGTATTCAATAGGGTAGGGCATACTCAAGTAGGTAGGGAATACTCAAGTAGGTAGGGAAAGAAGGATATGCAGGTAGGGCATACTAAAGTAGGTAGAGGAGGTAAGGAATAGTCAAGTTCAATAATGTAGGTAGGTCATAGTAAATAATAAAATATGGCTATGTTATTTAGGTAGGGAATATTGAAATCTAGATATGGATCTGGTATTTAATTAGGTATGGCATTTACTTAAGTATGTAAAGTAGGTAGGGAATAATCAAGTAGTTAAAGTACATAGGGAATACTTATGTAAAATAAGGTAGATAGGGTATATTCAAGATCAAGATATAGATCTGGTATTTATGTAAGGCATATTTAAGATCAATATTTAGATCATTTATTCATTTAGGTATGACATACTCAAGTAGTTAAAGTAGGTAGGGTATACTAAATTAGGTAAAGTAGGCATGTAATCCTAAATGATATATATATATATATATATATATATATAACATTATTTGAAACTTCATTTATCTTTCTATCTTCCAATCCTAAAATTCTAAAAACTAAGTATCAACCAGAATGGATTTTTTAAAAATAAAATTTAAATGGTAACTCCTAAAGCTCTAGAATTGATTTCATAAGATGTAGAGTGGCCATAATTGATTATATTTAGTAAAATAAATTTAAAGTATAAGAATATAAAATTTAATATAAAATTAAATATAAAATTATAAAATTTTATTACATTTTGAACTAAATATATCTTGATACACATAAACTAAAACAAACACAAAAATACTACAGATCAAAGGGCATATACCCTTTGCTAAATGGCATACACCCTATGTAGTACATAGGGTGTATTTACTTTACCTCAAAAATTTCAAAAATTTCCTCTTCTCTCCAAAATATGTCATTTCATAGAGTCTACATTGTTTATAGAGGGAATACGCATTTTTTAGATTTCTAAAATTTTAATTTTGTTTTCCCTCCAAATTTAGCTCAGTTTTAGGCTTGGGGGTTCAAACCTAGCCTAATATCTTTCATAGACTAGCCCATATTACTTTTAAAAAATTTATTTGTCCTTTTCATCTTTGTCAACACATGATCAGGGATATTTTATTATTTAAAAAAAGTATATGGGTTTGTAGAGGAGAAAATGCAATTTTTGAATATATATTTTTTTCAATGTTAAACTATTATTTTTAATTATTACTTTATTTATACAAAATGTACCTCATTATGGAATATAACTATATCATTGCAAATATATTTATAATTTTTTGACAATTAATCAAAAATTTATAAAACTTATATCTCAATAATCTACATATTGTCAACTATGCTTAAATAAAATTGATTTTCATGAAGATAAGGTCAAAAATTTGTGTTCGTACACTTGAAATTTCAATTTTAAAGCTATATTTACTTTTAAAATTCTATATATATGTAGTTCTCCCCTACATGTTAGCTTGTGTGTATATTAAGCTAATAAGTAAGTACATATAGTGACCTAGCTTGTAACATGGAAAATGTGGCTCATGGAATGACCATTTAGTACTTTATACTTATATATGTGTTGTATCTATGAATTATATGTAAATAGGAGAAGATATGGAATCTTTGCTCACTTCAGTGCTTGATTGAATTCCTTTGGTAAATTTCCCTATGAGTTGTTTGGTTTGTGCTAGGTGAGTAATAAATGAGGGTTGATATTCTATATATACCAATATATTTGGAAAATATAATGTAAACCTACCATAGGAATATTATTAATTTAAAAATTGGATGAATGTAGGGCATTGGACATGTACATCAGGATAGGAAACTTGCATCACTATAGGATTTTCACTAAGATGTAAGTGTTCAGATAGTTAGAAAATAAACATAGGTACAAAGCTTGTAGATATAGTTGATAATTAGGTTTATAACATTATGATTATGATATAAATTTTGATTCATTAAAATAACTTTGGTTTTACTAAGAGATAAGTAAATAGGAATGAAGAGGTAGTGTATGTGATCCTTTCAGTATTAGGAGGGTCTAAAAGCTAAATGTACATCCATGATATGTATTTTCAAAGTGTATAAGATTTAGGTGCTATAAAATTCAGAAATAGTTTATAAAATAATAATCAAAATATGATATAAGGGATTTATTAAGGGTTGTAAAGAAAAATCATGACTAGAGAAAGAGATATGAGCCTAAATTTGTTATCTAGTTTTATAGCTTGCATAGAGTAGAGGCCAATTTAAATGAGAACTAGGATATAAAAAATAAAATAAAATAATCTAATAAAATAAATAATAGTAAATACATCTATTATTATAGCCTTGAAACTAAAATTGAAACACCAAAAATAAAAATATTTCATATAGAAAATACTTTCTATTTTAAAAGGAAATGCAATTTACAAATCAAAGTATATAAGCAAAAATTGAAATTTAATTAATAAGTACATGTATGTTTTTTAATAAATAAATTAGACTTCAAAAATTCATATAATACTTAAAAATATAAACTATATGATTTTTTAAATGAGATCTAACATGCAATACATATCTACTAGCCCTATAAGTATATGAGAGATTATAAAAATGTTTCACCTTGCTAACAAGGTACCCTTAGATGAATCTCCCAGTGATGCCAATAACCTACCAACTCAAAATCCAAGTGTGTATGGTTAAGATGAAAAGGATAAAGATATGAAACCTAAATTATTAGAATATGTATCTCCTTGAAGAAATATCTTTCAAATCTAACATGTATAATAACCCAGAGAGAGAATGGTGAAAGGCATAGGAGTAGTGATTATTCAATATTGAATGATCAACAATGATGAGTGAATAATTCAAGTGGAATAATATTAAAAAAATAGAATAAGAGTGCAATAATGGAGTAATAAAATGATGGTATTATAAATTGTAAGTGAAAAATGATCAATAAGAAATAATGGAGGCCAATTGATCAGATATATAGGTTAAATAACTAGCTAAAATCAAGCCAAAATAGATGCTAATACATGTTAAAATCCTTGTTGTGAGTTACACAATAAAAATCTAGACAATAACAACCATTTCATATATTTATAAATAAATTAGAGACTAGGTTATGGATTTTCCCTTAAAATCCTTGTCCTAACTATATAATGGTAAATGGATGGCTAAAAAAGTAGTGTTCTCTCTCAATGGGCCTTCCTATATGTACTTGTCATATGTAGGTCAATTATATGGCATATATAAATGAAATGTAATCACAATAAGGAATATAATAAAATGAGCATTAAATTTTCTATTAAGAACTTGTGTACTATCAAAAGGAGGGGTTTTATTATAGCTATCATTTAGAGATGATTGTTATATTTTTGTTGAGAGGGGGAAATTTTTTTATTGTTACAGCCAATGATGTAGAGTTTTTTAGGTTTCCATTTTTGATAGGAGTGTAAATATCATTTGAGTCAAGATAATTGATATGTTTAATATTATTTTATTGATCACAATTTCAAGAGATTAAAACTACACTTTGTTGGATAGATCAAAAAAGGGATTGAATAAAATTTCACCATGAGGAGTTTCCTTCAATGATTGTCTTGGGATGGATAAAAGAGATATGCATATATAGAGTATCACTAAAAAATACTGAGTATAAACAATTTTAAATTATGAAAAATAATCTATGGATACAAGTAAAAAAAAATGGGAAAATGACCCAACATAGTGGTGGGAAAGGTTCACATCAAGTTCACCAAATTGTATGCTGAATGATTATGGTCAACAATATAAATATCTTATAATATATTAAAATAGAGAAGGCCATACTAGATCCAACATGCATGCAAGAGGCAACCCTAAAAAGTGAGGCAAGGTTGAAATAAAGAGTTATTTGAAATAAATATATTAAGGATACAAGTAGGAAGTCTATGTAAGGAAATGGAAAATAAAGACTCACATAGATATAATATTTAAAAGGGGTAAGATAAAGATAGATAAATTCCATTAGGTTGTAATAAATAGGTATCTAATCTACTGGTTATAAGAAAGAGGTGTAAATAAATGAAAAATGTATGCAAATATAAAATACACTAACACTTATAAGCTAATATAAGCATGAAATATAATAAAATACCAATATAAGACATGCATACACACATATATCCACTAAAGTAAATAAATAAAGATTATATAGATAGGGATACTTACCTTGGTTTAACTCATCAATGCATCAATCTTCCCATTATCTCAAATGGAAATTTGTCAGAGATGTTAGAGGTGAAACTCAAGATGTAAAATATAATACCTAAGTATAATTAGTTGGGAATTCCAAATATTAGGTGTACCTTGTTGGTTCAAACTATCTACTTAAGTCATTAACATACATTTTATAAACTATCCTTACACAAGTGTAATCTCAGATACCCTAATTCCTCTTTTTCTTACTAAGGTCGATCTATGTACACATGTAGATAAAATTTGACGTCTTTATTTTCAATAATAATATTTATGAACTTTATAAATACTTATCAAATCATAAAAATGTGCCTATAAAATTAGTCTATGGCCTAAATAGTGATAAAATATATAACAAATACAATATTACTTTGACAATACGGTAGGAATGATGTTGATAGAAAAATAATTATTTAACCATGGATAAAGTTGTATGAAAATGAATGTAAATTTATAAAAATACTTGGGCATGGATAATCTAGTAGGATGAAATCACACAAACATGAAAAAATTAGGAAAATAAGGGGAAGAATAAAAATTGGAGAATAATGAGAAGATTACATGCTAATGAAATTAGGTAGATATAATAAATGATCACTAATGGAATATATAAGAAAATCACCATGAATCTACCCACCCTCATTTTGGTTCACTCTATGACATGAAATTAGGGTGATTTATTTTTTAATGAGTCATACAATAGAACATGTCACTAAAGTGAAAAATATATGTGTTTATAGAGGGAAGGTAGCACTATGTTGTATAATTGTGTTGTTTTCATTATACTACCACTTTATCTATGTATGACATGCATGGAGATATGATGGTGTGTAAAATTAAGATGTAAAAGGAACTAAAGTGACAATGAAATAGGTCACACAATTATTTTCAAATCAAGTATGTATGTTTTTTGATGTTACAAGAAGAAATTCATGGATTAAATTGATAGTAGAAATAAACAAGGTATGATTCATTTATTATTATAATAAGAACTAGTTTTGTCTATGATTAGTTTTATTTATTAATGAAACCATGAAGGGTTTGGTGAAATTTTTGAGCTAATGGTTTAGAAACACCATACATTCATAAGTTTATTGCATTTGAATATTTTCAATTAAAATGGGTATTGTTCTTTCTTGGTTTTTAAATAAATTGGTAGTTTTTATTTAATTATATAATTGAAAATGTTTGGGATAAATGTTTTTGAATTTTTCTATTATACCTCAATTTATATACATGTTACTTTATTACTAGATAAATGACAATACAAAATTTATTGATTTTTTCCTCATATTCATGTGTTTATGATGTATATATTTATGGAATTAATTTTAGTTAATTTATTAGTTAATTATTTATTAGTTTGTCATTTATATTGCTATGATTATTTATGAATTAATTTTATATGGATCTAAAAAAACCAAACACTTTTGTTTCATATATGGTCTTAGGAACACCCTTGAAAGGTAATGACCTAAAGGAGATCATAATCATAGAGAGAGATATCCAAAAACAATAAGTGATCAAAGACAAAGAACCCCACACATGTGCACCATTGATGTCATAGGTGTATTTTTATATCAATTTGAATTAGATTCTTTATTTGGTTATTCTTAAATTATTATGTGGCATTGGGGTATTCATGTACATTTTTTAATTTAATGATTGTGTTGAGATCATGACATTATTTGGCCTTACCATGATGGAGGTTTCAAACTCAAAATTTTATCTTTGACTTAAATTTGTCATTAGTTTTATTATATCTTTATAAGCTTTTTATGGTTATTATTAGTCTAATTTTTTATGATTGCATGAATATAATTAGTTTAATATAGATATATGGATTTAAATTAAGTTAAAATAAAAATACTCTTACACATTTAATGTAATGAACTTTATATATCATAAAATAATAATCACAACAATATATCAAAATATAATAAATCACATAATTAAAATAACACATTCACTCACAAATAATAATAACTCTATGAAATAAAGTGAAATTAATCACATACTAATTGAATATATAAATGATCCACTTTAATGGGTCAACCTCATAAATCCTTACAATAATAATAGAATTATAAATACATGACGAATAATATCTTAATACTACCTCCTATAGATACCAATATTATTCGATAGGAAAAGAATAAACCAAATAGGTAGAGTAAAACTAAGAATATGATACCTATATATTATAAAATTATTAATTAAAAGGTTATTCATGTAAAAATGTGGTCACATTTATCCAAATACAAGAAAAGGTTAATTGTGAGACATGATTCCTATCTTTAAACCAATGTTGTCCTCAACACTAACCAATTATGGGTGATTTTGGTATAATTTTTTTATATTATCATATCACATCCTCTTTGGGTAGGTTTTTAAACTTTTATAGGTATTCAATAATCAATTTCATCCCCAACCTCTTACTACAGGTCTTAAGAATTACCACAGATTCAAATATTACTCTCCCCTATTAATCAAACTCTAGTTCCTATTCCCTTATTCAAATATTATAACTAGTGACTTTATTCAAATAAGAAACATGAAAAACACAATTTATTTTTTATGAATTAGGTAAATTTATTTGAATTAAACCTTATAAAAAAATCAATCTCCTACTTAAAAATACCTTTCATTCTATGCTGATCATCCTATTGTTTTATTTATTTTTTGCCATAGTTACATTCTCTTTAAGAGTAGAGACAACTTATTATTGGTTTTGAATATGATCTATAAATTCTCAAACTCTTGGTCTCACTTTCAAGGATGAGGTTATGGATGATTAAGGATATCCATACAATAACACAAATGGAAACATCTTGGAAACAATATGGAAATAAGTCTTATTCCACCATCTATATAATTCATTATACTTTCTTATCATAAATAAATTAATGAAGATACCCTTCTATAACACTTGTTTGGCACCTTGATTTTTACATTAGAATGAGGATTATATGAAAAGATATGTGCCACTTTAGTACCAAAACAAGAGAAAAAATTAATTTAATAATTACTATTAAATATGGGATCGTTATGAATTAGTATAATCTTTGGGTTCCCATAGAACTTCCAAATTATATCCATAAATTATCTTGTCATTGTGTCTACTAAAAAATGATGTGAGAAGGGAAAAAAAGGGATATTATCTATCAATGAATATCATAATGACACTTTTTCATTTTGACTTAGACATTATTATAAATAAATATATTGAGACCTATTCCTATCATAGGCTAGGAATATATAAATATTTCAAAAGTTTTAAAGTTCTAATTATCTAAACTTTGTTTTTCTAGCACACCAAACATTCTTCCACTATTTTTTGTCAACCCTTGCATGCTCCCCAAATAACATTATGATTTATTTTATGATAATTATTTAGGAATACTACATGCAAATGTCTAATACCAAATTTTAATGTCCATAATTCCCCCCACTTTTATTATAACATTTAAAATTATAGAGTAAAAAAAAATATTGTATGTTATGGTGTAAACAAAATTTGTATTTGGAATAATGCTCCAAGTGTCTAGATTTCTCAATGAAAACCTACAATATAATGATAAAATATGAAGTAAAATAGATCAGTGAAACATTTTAAATTTGAAGAGAAAGGAATGAATATAATTATAAATGGGTGAACCATATTTCCATCTAATTCATGGAGATTGGGGTATTTATTACCCAATATAGTATGACATGTGGTGTTTATGCCCCAAGATAGATTATACTTGTTATAACCATGGACTAGGAAGATAAATGCCCAAATCCTCATGTATGAGTAGTGATAGGCCATTTAGAAATGTATAAACTCAACACTCAACCACACTACTTATTTAACTAATATTGAACCTAAATAGGGAAGCTGAAGCCCCATACTAGGCTCATATGTAAAATGAATAGACCATTGTAGACTAATTTTAAATTTAAATTTGATATTTAATAATATATTTAAAATAGAAAAATTCCATGCATGAGCAACATCCATGCCCATAATATGATCAACTATCCAAATTATAATAGAATTCCATAAATATATGTTACTTTAATACCAATATAATAAATCTAATAACTTGTCACTCATGTACATTTTACATGTCATCATATGCATTGTGTATGCTCTAAAATTATGTCTAAATGTATAATTATATATCCCATAATATAAACTAAATCTAATAGTTTTAATAAGTATAAAACATATTAATCACATAATCTATCCCAACATCCAAATTATATATGTGGAGACCTAAATATCTATGGAAAAACACACTAATATGCCCCTTTATAACATGAGGAATGTATCCTAAAGATTAATCATATCAAAATAAAAATTATAAACACATCATGTTGAATAAAAATATGTAATAATATTAAATCATGTGCTAACATGTGAATAATATGTCATCATAGTATCATTATATCATCTAATCATATATGAAACATGTATCCTAAGGAATACAAGTATTATGTAAATGTATATAATTTATGCATGTAATAGTAAACATCACATATAAACTCAAAAAATAGTAATCCATTCAAAAAACATACATGATATAGATCATGGCACTGCAAACAACCATAAAGGTTCATGATATGTATCACAACAACATAAGATCAATAGATAATCCTAGATGTATCCAATCATAAGAAAACAATGTCATGGATATGATGAAAAAAGTAAAAACACACACAATATAAATAAATGTCATATATAAAAATAGGCATGCATATCACACTCAATAAAAACATGATTTCACATAAGGCAAGATCCACACACAATGAATAACTAATTACTACACTATAAACAAACAATGCCACACAACAAAGAAAGGGCCATACAAATAAAGAATCATATCAATATACACTCAATCAAGAAATTAAATACACAAGAAAGTAAGATACACACAAAATAAAATCAATGATTATCCTCTATGAAATAAAATGACATCAATGAATCATACAAGAAGTTAAACTAGTCTACATCATCAATCCATATTAATTTCAAATCATAGTAAAACAACATATCCATGAAATTTATCATGATAAAAAATATAATAAAGTGTAAGGAGTATGTAATAAATAAATGTAGCTTGTCATGATAAACAAAAAATTAATAGAAATATATAACCTTATAGACATTCAAATTTAATCATTAAGTGTGTGATAATGTTTAATCTTGACATCCTTACATTACTTTCATATTCACTATCTTCAAAAAATTATAATCTTCATGAGAGATTTTTTATCATATTTATTACCTTGAAATTAGTTAGTCATCATTTAGAATTCACTAATATGCTTAAAAAGTGATGTTATCTCAGTTCTAATAGTTTCTATCCTTATAGGATAGGACCATAGTAGGCAAAAAAGATCACATTGTAACCTTGTGCCCTAGTGTGGCCTTTACTCCCATGCTCTAATGGTAATTTTTTAAATTTGAGAGATTTAATTTTACTTATCTCACACTTTTATCAAGGTATATTAATGGGAATATTCAAAATATTCCTCTATGTAAGAGATCAAATATTTTCCAAACATATCTAGCAATCACATGGTAATTATACTGCACATTGAGAAAAATCGAACTAATATTTCCAATTTAAAATTTTAATTATTCTCATAGTCATATTCCAAATATGAAGTTGTTTTATTTCAAGTCAATGTCACACATTATAAAAAAACATGAAGATTCACACAATCACTCTAGGAGGGAGAACTAAATCAACCTAAGGCCCTTTTGGGATATGTAGGCAACCTTTAAATTATGTATTAATTATGAGGATATATTGGCTATTCTACTTTCCCAATTCCCACTTTTATATTCAATATATATTGTGTATATTATCTAATATCTAGGGTTTTTATTTTTTTAGGTATTTTGCACATCAAAATGACACATGTAGTCAATCATAAAACCTGCACAGATGCAAGTGATCACATAGTCAACTAGGACATGGATACATATAACATATAAGTTTCTAATGTATACCTATCCTCCTAATGCACCCTTGTCTCAACACAACATAGAATTTTGATTTCAACTATGACATAGTTTAGGGGTTACCACAATCAATTTTCATCAATAGTCATCCTGCACAGTCAATATAAATTCAATTTTATCTAGGTTCACCTATATATTTATCCATTTATGATTTATATCTAATTTCAAATTTTTTAAATTAATGTATTTCACATTTAGGTTTTTATATTATTTATATTTTAATCAATTTTCAATAGTTTTATTTTCATAGCATTTAATTGTTAAATAAAAATGAACATTAAACATTCTAGTGAACTTGTATTTTATTTATAACACTACTTGTTATTTGTTTATTTTTAATCATATGATTTAATAAATATTTGTATACATTCCCTACTCTAAAATAAAATATCCTTCAACATTGGATATAAATTTTAAAACACTAGTTAATCTTATTTGACCTTGGATTTAATATCACAATGAATAAATTATATTTTCACTTCAGATAACATCTAACACTAAACCTATTTCTTTTTATCTCAAGTTTAAATGTATTGATACACTCACACACACACACAAAATAATAAATAATAAATAAAAAATAAAAAATAAAATATACTTAGTGATTGTCATTACATGCTACGTGATGATACATTTTATGGAAACCATGGTGTCATGGGTTTACCCCAATACTCAATCCATTGTATAACACTAAACATATATTTTAGTTTCCTTGTACCTCAAAATATATTGAAAATGATTAGGGTACTTTGTATATAAGATATGAACCCTCTTTTATCTATTTTAATTGTGGTGTACCTAATAAGAGTATAAATCCTAGGGAATTTGCTTTCATGATAACCTCAAATATGGAATAGTGGGATATAGGCACAATTTATGATCTACAGTCAATGATCTAAAATATTGGTCTAACACTAATCTATGATTGAGAAAGTATCTTTTAAACCCCACATAATCATTTAAACTCTTTCATATATCACCCTCATACCTTGACTTTTTATTGTATTATATTCAAAATAAGATATTTATTTCATTTATTACATAGGATCATGTAATTTATTTTTACATATTGTATTAATTTTTATCATTATATTCATTATTATTTTACCTAGATTTAGTTTCAAGTTAATCAAGAAGCTACACTATATAATGTTCAATCTCATGACCTCTTTAAGCACATAATATCATGTCATTATTCTAAAATATGTTTTTTTCAATTCAAAGTGACTTAGGAACAAGAGGAAGAATATTTTATATATTGTCTCAAATATTCAAACTCAAATGATATTTTAGTGTTTTTTCCACATCCTTTTGAAGGGTTCATCATGGATCTTATTTCAGATCCCAATATTTAGGAATAATTTGGTCAAATTGATGAATCAAAATTTATAGAATATCTTTGTGCACATATATAAAATATTAAATCACTCTTATATGTTTCTTAATAATATGAAAAAAATAAAGGTCCTCAAGATATTTTTTCCAAATTTTCCACTTCTACTATTACATACACTCTTACTTCTACCCCTCTAGTTACTTTCATAACATCATCCATTGGTTTAGGAACATTGCATTGTTTCAAAAACACACCCATGCCTATTACTATTAATTATAATTATACTCCCCTAATTATATCTATAAATAATACCCTTGAGCATATAGTTCTTACCATACAAGCCAATCTATCTCAACTTGAGTAAACTCTTTCTCATGCTAAACCTTATATGAACTCATTTTCCTTATTAGCTAACCCTTCAGAAACAAAAATTACATAGTATTCATTAATAATTGGTTTTTTGGATCTTAATATTGAATTATATGAAGGAAAAGGTGATTATAAAATTAATTTTCATGGATTTCATGTAGCTTGCCCATATTATGTAGATAATTAAAAATTATTGACAAATATCTTTTTGATAAGTCTCAAATAATATACTCTTATATGGTTTTATGGAATTTATTTTAATCGTTAAAGTATTTAAATCCATTGTGAAAATATTTTTTAACACATTTTTATATAAACATTCATGAAAATATGTCATATTCTCAAAGTACAAAGTTAAAACAAAGTTTTAATGAAATAATTAGTGAATATGTTCTAAGATACAAGACCATGATAGGAAAAATGACAAATCAAATGGACGATAATGATCTCCAAAATATATTCACTCAAATTTTATTATCTCCAATTAAATATTCTATTATTTTTGATAAGTTAAAATATTTTCATTAATTATGTCGTATAGAAAAAAAGTATGACGTCAAATTGATTACTTTGAAAAAGCTCAAGTATATTTCAAATTATTCTTCTAATCCAAATGTAAAGTTTAAAATAAAGTTAAATTACATGAGGAAACCCAATGAAATAATTAATGAAGCTAAGATTATAGTTAATGATATCTCACAACTAACACAAAAGCTTTAATTACAAGCTCCACCAAGGAGGTAATTCTTAAGGTTACCATCTCCTCCTTATATATTGTTGAAAAAGATACTTGAATATAATATGATATATTTCTCCAACAATGGGAGTAGACATGTTTAAACCATAATATATTTTTTTTTATAGAAATGCATATTGTGACTACCATCCTTGTATTAGGAATTCAAAAAATAAATGTTTCAAGATCAAGCACAAAATTCAAGATCTCATTGATGATAATATTATTGATATTGACATGCCCATTGAAGAGGAAAAGCCATAAGTAAATGAAAATTCAAACCTAAAAATGTACAAATATCATTTTCCAAATCATGAACCAATAAATAACAATGATATTTTTTATTTTTCATTATGCATATAACACTAATCATCCTCCAACATATGGAAATCTATTTGATAACATCATTGCTATGGTTACAATTAAACAAGCATCACATACTATTATTACATTTGATGATAGTGAAGTTATAGATGATGGTTTAGATAAACATGAACTCTTTTTTCAAGTATATGTTAAAAATAAATCTATACATAGTGTTATGATAGCTAATGGATTAAGTGAAAATGCATGCACAATAACACTCCTCTACTCTCTTATTTATACATAACAAGATGTATAAGATAATTCTAGAGTTGTCAAAGCATTTAGTGGTCATACATAAGATAATCCTGGGCATATATATCTACCATTACAAGTTGGACATCTCATAGTTCCCATTCCACTATTATTTATACCAAGAACATGGTTAGTTGATATATTATTAGTACACTATTTGATATAATATACTAGATACATAACTTCTACAATGAATAAATGTCTTAAATATATTCATGGTAATCAAGTGGTAAAAATTATAGGAATCCAATATGAATATCCTTTAGAACCAATGATATTTAATCCTCCTATAGAACATCTAGTTAGCACATACATTGAGAAACATGATACTGAAATTGTCTACATAACTATTTAGGAGGATGTTTTTGATAATAAAAATAATATCCATTTATTCATGATCATGATCCAATTACACATGAGTATATTGTATAATTAGTTTCTCCATATATTTATGAGAATTATATAATTACACATGGGAATAATTAGATAGACTCAAAGAGAATGGTACATTATCCTAAGTATAAATTAAACATATATTTATCTCCTAAATCACCACATGTGATTCAAAGAGCTTCAACACATGTACATGAACATCACCATCTATTGTAAATAAAAACATGGGAATATGATAAGATATTTAAAGGGTTATATTAAAACATATGATTATTATTTAGATTCAAAGGTATGTACAGTTATCACTTCCCTTTCAAAATAACTAATTTAGTCTTAACATGTTACAAGTTATGTATACATGCCTCCCATTACAAAAATAATTGGATAATTTGTATCTTCTTTTTTACATAGTTTATTTTATTTTATTTCATTATTAATTCTCATATATTTTATCCAATAGTTATTATATACCTTGTATTTAATTACACTTTGGGTAATTTCCCTTTTAATTTTCAAACTAATTTGAAAAATCTAGAACAACTATCTTAAATTGATTTCAATGCCCATTCTTTATGGAAATCCAATTACTCGCTATTACATATATATCATGATATAACTTCATTTGAACTTAAATGATCACATATATATACCTAAATTCTAAAATATCACATAAATTTTCATACCCATTAGGGGATTTTCATACTTATCTATATAAATAAGTAGTGCTACATTGGCATCACTCCTTTACACATACATTGGGGGGAAATTGCTTTCCTTCCTTCTTACCACACTATGATTTATCACCTTGTTATGAATTATTTGAATCCTTCCCATTTTATCTATTTTATAAGCCTTATTTCTTACCACTTTAAAAATATTTAAAAATAAAATCACATATGTAAAAAATCCAAAAAGAAATAAAACATTTCCAAAAAAAATCAAACTCAAGACCTCAAAAAATATTCTAATGTTCCTATCTTGCTCATTTATAAATGCTATTTATGTCATGTAATGGAGATAAAATATTATAATTTTTCAATACACATTACTTTTTTTGAAGTATTTGAGTGTGATACGAGACATACTATTACATGGTTCTTTGATGTTGGGCTTCTATTTCACCCAACAACCTTGCCACATTAGGGAATCTCTTCATTCTACATGAAAACTTAAACAAGTTATATTTATCCAAAACCTATCTACCATGTCAAGTTATATATCATACAAATATTTTTATCATTACTCATACTTTGCATTGTCTTACATGAAAATGTTATTTGATAACAATGACATTGGTACATATGATCGATTTAGACTAGTCTCATTTTATTTAAGCTTCTTTATTACTTTAATAAATGATAACTTAGGATTTGATATATTATTTTGTGTAGAATTTGGAATTATTTGTGTAACATATCCATATTATAGATTTTAAGGAATAATAATTCCATTTGTATGTATCCGTTGGTGTTGCGTGTTTATGTGGCATTCACAAGTCCCTTGTATGTGGCCTTTGGGCCTCATTTTTGACATTCTATTCAAATTACATAAAATTGTATGCCATTAACTTTATGTTCATTAATTATTACTTTAGTGACATGATTAATATCAATCATTCCTCCTACTTACTAATTTTACTTTCAATCCATTATACATATCATGCACATACTACTTATGTGATTCAATAATATATCTATCTAACACATATTTCATATGTAATTCAATTCTCTATTCATTACTAAGATTTAATATAATTAAAATGTTCATATGATACTACATGATTACAAATTTAATATATTATATAATTATATTATTAGAATAATTACTTGTAGGCTATATCTCTCATCTTAAAATGGGGGAATCACAATGATCTTATATTGAAAATTCAATCCCTCATGAGAAATAAATGTTAGATTTATGATAATATTTATTTTTTATAATTACATCATTATTAAAATTAAAAATATAATGGAACATGTGACATGCATGTTCACTTATTCTGATATTTAAAAGTTACAAGTTTCAAAATATATAAGTTCAATTGGCATTTTATATCAATCTAGTATAGATACAGGGGGAATAATTCATGCATGTTCATGTTTCTACATGGAAATTTCAAATTTAAATTTTTTTAAAGGTATAAAAGTTTCAAATATAACTATATCCATTTTTATTAGTGTGATTCAACTCATTTTATAAATGGGCCATGATAGAGTCTAGTGACACTTAATGTCTATGGTTTAACTTTAGCAAGCCAAATTTGGTGGTTTCACCTCTTCAATTTATTTATAGATTACTCTACATATTTAGATGAGAGTTGGAGCATACAATATTTACAACTAAAGGGATGTCATTGGTTTTAAAATTGAAACTTATTCATTCTCAATTCATCATAGGTTAACCATTTCCCCAAATACCTCAATAAGGGGGCATGTACTTATCCCTTTTCAAGTTATCTGGAAATTAGACTACATAAAATTTTAGGTGCATATTTTCCTTTCTTTATTTTCAAAATTTAAATATTAAGTTTTATATTTTAAATTTTAAAATATGGATAGCAACTAATTTTAGTAACATTGTTGTAAGTTTTCCCATTGTATACATATTGAAAAATCAATTTTCACATAAAAATATAAAGTATGTATACATACTTAAGTATGAATTTTATTTACTCTAGTAATTTAACTTGATTTTATCACTATAATGAAGTGATAGAAAATTTAGACACTCAAACTTAATCATTAAGTGGTTGAAAATGTTTAATCTTGACATCCTTACCTTACTTGACCTATTCTCTATTTTATTAAATTTTAATCTTTAAGGGATTATTATTTATTATATTTAATATCTTGAATTGATTAAAAACATAATTAAAACTTACCTAATATAATTATAGACTCTTTTAGTCTATGTTCTAATAATCTCTATCCTTATGAAATAGGATTGCACTAGGCAAACAAGGCCACATTGCAACCTTTCCCACACGCTCCAACAAAAACTTTTAAATTTTGAGAAATTTAATTATATCATTCCTAAATTTTTAGAAATTTTTTGTTAATAAAAATATTCAAAATATTACTCTACATAATCACATCAAATTCTCTCCAAAAATATCTAACAATCATTTGTAAATTCTATTGCACATTGTGTAAAAGGTTACTAATCTTTCCAATTCTAATTTTGAAGTATTATAATAGTCATAGGCCATATATGATTCTATTTTATTTTAGTTCAAGGTAAATAATTATAAAAAATCAATTTAATATATCTATTTTCATTCATATAGAAAATATCAAGATTCACACACTCACTTTAGGAAGGAGAACTACATCAACCTAAGGCCATTTTGGGCTATGTAGGCAACACTTAGATTATGTGGATTTTTCAGGATATATTGGCTATTCCCATTGATTTATTCCAAAATTTTGTATATTATATATATATGACACATAGTTAATCAAAAAAATCCTCACATATAGTTATAGGTTCTTACCTAATAAAATCAATCACATAGTCAACTAGGATGTGACTATAATATGACCTTATCCTCCTAGTATGGCCTTGTTCCATCATAGTTTGAAAATTTTCTATTATCTATGATATAATTCAAGGTTACCATAGTAAATTTTAATTAACAATCAACTTTCATATTCAAAAAAAAATTATGAGCCAGGTTTGCATATTTGTTTGTCAATTTACTAGTTATATCTCATTTTAATTTTTTTTAATTATTTTATTTCACATTCAGGTCTATAAATTCTATATATCTAAACCAATTTTCAATAGTTTTATGTTTATATAATTTAATTTTTAAATATATAATAACATTAAACAAACCTATAATAATGTGACCTATAGAAGGTGATGCCCCCAACATTGACATTGCCATTGGGTGTAAGAATGTCCTGCATTTCTACATCCATGTTTCATTTATATCCTATGTCATATATCTAATGCATACATATTGTGAAATTAATGTTCCTATGAAAAGGGTATGTAATCTATAATTTTTTTATAAATAACATAAATTGTTGAAATAACTAATAAAATATGTTCTACTTTGGTCCTGATTTTCTATTTTTTTGAATATATATATATATATATATATATATATATAATTTTTTTGTATTAATTTAATTATGAGTTATGTTAAATTTATAATCCCAATAACACATATAAGGGATGTAGATAATTAAGTTATGTATCTTTTGGGAAATTGCTTAGTTTTGGATATAGAATCATGTGAAATGCTCACATATCATCATCATTTTCATTTTCATACCACTATTTATCTATGACCTTCACGTCTCCAATTAATATTTGTCATATTTTATGCACACAAACCACATTTTATTCTAATATATATGAATACTCATGTTTTTTTTAAGGAAATATTAGAGTTGGATAAATTTTTGGATCCCTAATTTTGTGATTATCATCAATTCCATCATAAAAATTTTAGTTTCAACTATCCTAAAATATAAGATTAATGAAATTGCATATAGTAATAGCTTTTTATTTTAATGGTGAGATATAAATGTAATAACATCCTTATAACCTTAATCCATACTATATTTTCTCCAATAGTAGCAATAAAACCCTCGGAGTTAAACCACAAGTTTTAGATTAAGGTAAAAACAGGTTTTGAAGGGGCCCCAAAACCCTTTACATCAGACGAGATAAAAACCTTAAGCAGACCCAGGATATGAAATAACCTCAAACCTGCAAAAGCTAGACCAGATTAACCAAAAATCTGAAAACAACAGTCAAGAACAGGACAAACAGAAACTATATATTTTTTTTACAAGACCGAAGTTTCATGTCTAGAGGGAGGACCAGAGACTTAGATTTTTTCCTCTTAACAGCTGTCCAACCATCCTCTACCTTAGCTGCCTCAGCAGACCAGTCCTCAGAAGGCCAAGAACCATGAAGTCTAGAGGGCGACGAAGCCTCAACAAAATCTGTAAGAGAACCAGCCAACAACTGGCTCCTAAGAGAATCCTTCGAAACGGGTGGAGGAACCACCACCTCCTCAGTAATTGGTTCAGAGAGATCACATTATCCAATCTCCATCGACCCTTCAACAGGAACTGTCTCCAGGAGAGTCTCCTGATCCGTCGATACAGTTTGGATACTCTTTTCATTCTCATTCTCTGAATCAATCGAAGCTTCCTCAGGTTGTTTTGCAATATAATGATCATGATCAGCTTCAGACCACAAAGAAGGTGATCTTTTGGATCTAGATTTCCCTGTAGTACACCGGGCAGCAACATGCCCCATCAGGTGACACTTTCTGCATCAAAAAGGTAACCCTTCAAAATCTAACATTTGCATCCAAGAACCCCTAGGGGAGTCCAGACAAATTGCCTCAGGAAGGCCCTTAGAAACATCCACCTCAACCATAAGGCGAGCACAGGTCGAACGGAAATACCTCTTAGTTTCAACATCCTCGAATAAAAACTCCCCTATAGCATTTCTGATGGTTTTAAACACCGATTCATGCCATAGATGCATAGGTAAATTAGGGAGCCGAACCCAAATAGGGATCTTATTGAAGGTTTCCGTAACAGGATTGAAATCCATATGCCACCGTTTGGCGAATAGAGGGTATTTACCCTGCCAAAAAAAAAATTTGTAGGACAGAATAGTCTTCCTGTCCTCAGAAATGTGGAATAAATCTATAAAAAAATCTTTACCACAGGGGTAAATTTCAACATTTCCATCGATTAGTGGCAGCCAGGTCTAGGAAATCCAACCATGTAAATCTCCAAGAGATGGCCAGAAGCCACGAAATCTACAAATAGCCACAAACTTTGAAAAGTGCTCTGCCTGATGAAAGATTGCTTCAACAGTATCGGGTTCTAGATTAACCCTGATAGGATTTAAAGCACTTACAGGTGAATTGCTCCATCTCCCAGCAAAAGCTTGAAGTTTTGCGTCATGTATTTCAGCTTCAAAAGTAGCCACGTCTTCATAGGTTCTTCCCTTAGATCCAGGGATAGAACCAGAAATAGGGGAACCTTTTGCTAAAACCATGACTAGAGAAGAACCTTCTGCAAAAGAGTGAGTGAATAGGATCCCCTTCATAGGTAAAGTCTCAACCGCTCCAGCCGCTCCAGCTGCTGGATCAATGGCAACCTGATCCAGAATGTGTGTTTACGCTCGCGTAGGCACGCGCTGTGCATTCAAAATTTCCATCCACACGCACTCTGATTTAAAGTTACCAAATAGTCTAAATAATGTAAAGTTTTTGTTATGAAAGGAAAAAAATAAAGTTAAAATAATAAAAGGATATCATTTAGTTAATGCCCACACACTATGTGGCGAATAAAAATATTTATTTGAATCCTAGACTACATATAACTAATGATTATTTATACCATAGACAATTTATAGAAACATAGGAAACCAAGTGATATATCTATGTACTTATGGATAAATAATATTTAAAGCCTTGCTTGCTACTTTGAAACAACCCAATTGTGCTTGCATCAAATAAGGATGGAAAATGGAGGTTTTTGAATTGATTATAAACCTTTGAAAAGGATAATAGTTAATTACCATTACCCAATTATAAGGATTTAAGACTTTTTGGACTAGATATGTGATTAAATATACTTCACCAAAAGTGATCTTAAATATGGGTATAATTATATTCCTATTGAACCTAGAGTTATCTGAAAGACAACCTTCAATAAAAAGTTTTTTTTTTGAAATATTGGACATGCATTTATATTAACCAATTTACTTAAATACATTTATTTAGATGATGAATTATATTTTTAGGCCATTCACTACTTCATTTTTTATATTCTTTGATGAAATCCTAATATTCATTAAAACATGGGATGACTATTTGTGTCATATAGAGAAATTGATTGATAATTTATGGAAACACAAGTTATATGTACACATGGATAAATTTTCATTTTATATGTGGGATATATATCATTTGAGATTCATAAAAGACACATAAGAGTGTATATGGACCCAACCAAGATTCAAGTCATCTAGGAATGGCCACAACCAAATAATATCATTGATATTCATAGTTTATTAGGATTATAAATTTTATACAAGATATTTTTACTTGGATTATCTCATGTTAATTGAAATCAAAATTAAGTTACCAAAGGTGACACTAGATTAAATTTCATCTAGGAATCTACATAGAAAAAATCATTTGATGAATTAAAATATAGACTCTGATCCACACCAGTACTTTCACTACCAGACCTTTAGAAACCATTTGAGATTGAGACAGATGCATCCAATTTCACACTTATATAAATATTAACTTAATATGTTAATTTAGTTATTAGCCATAATGAAAATTTTACCACATTAGTAATAAACTACCCAACCTATGATTTTTATCTTTATGTTATTGTTTAGGCATGTAAGTATTGAAATAATTATATCTTTTCAAAAGAGACTATGATACACAAAAAAAAACACTTAAATTATTGTAGACTAAAAAAAATTATAATAAGAGAAACATCATAAATGGTCTTATTATCTTCATCAGTTTCATCTAAACATCAAGCATAATAAGGAAATTTGCAATCTAGTTGCAAATTATCTAGGCCATCCACTAGTCTAAGATCATTTTTTTGTAGTTGATGCATGTTGGCATGAATTCAAATCATGTTCATAATTGTATCCATATGACATGAATGTTTTAGTTATCTATCATTATTTTTTGATATAAATTTATCTCTAAGCCTCTAGTTTTAGGATGGACTCCTATGTCACCTTAGGAAATTATGTGTTTTGAATGAAGTAGAGAGATAAAATAATAATATTAGAGTCTCATTTTATAAAAAATATAGGACATTTTGGGGTGAAAATACTATTGTGATGTTTAAAAAGTATTTATTCTACCACATCTTAGGTCTAGTGTATCCAAATTGATTAGGTACTATACTACATGTGCAATTCAAAAGATGGTTAATAAGAAGCAAGGTTTATACATAACTCTATTATTTATAACAAGACAATATAAATATATTTATATGGAATTTTTCTTAAGATACCCTACTACCAATCATGGTAATTATTGTGTTTATGTATTAGTTGATAGATTTTCAAGGATGTAAATTCCAATACATTGTAAGAAAGAAATGTTATCTTTGGAAATAACTCAAATATAATTTTTTCATGTATGGATTCACCTTGGAATATAAATCCATCCTATATAATAGGGTTAAAAGGTTTTTGAGAAATTTTTGGAAAACACTTTAGTCTATGCTAGATATGAAGTTGAATAAATATATTTAATTTCATCCGTAGACTATTAAATAGATAAAAGTGGTAAACAAGATTATAGTACATATTCTTAGATTATAAAATACAAATAATAAATGGAATTGGGATGAAATCCCAACTTTAATTTAACATAGATAATTAAATATCTACACATAAATACTACACACAACCCTTTTCAAGTCTACTTGAGTTTTTAACCTAATGGCACACATCGATGTAGATTATTCTATTATTTCATAAATAAAATCAACTCCTTCAAGTAAAAATTTATTCAATTTATTAATAACATTTAAAAAGTGAAAATTATTTTGTAACATGTTAATTCTAAAGACAAAAATCACCATGGAAAGAATCAGACACCATACATATTATAGGTTGGTGATAGAGTATGGATGTGCATGTATAAGGAAAGAGTGACATGAGCTTACCAAAATATTAATCAAATTTGGTATTGGCCCTAAACCATCAGTAAACAAGTAGGAGATAAAAATTTTGAGCTTAATCTATGTTCTTATCATTGGTTACATGAAATATTCAATGCATAACTATTGTACCATGACTTTACACCCTTATTATATAATTCTAAGGCTACATATACTATTTAAAATACATATATCAATATAAATTAAAAAATACTAGTAGAATTAGATCAATTCATTGATGCTCAGGTTAAATATACATGATGAAAATAAATCCCTCTCTTCATGATCTTAAAATCAAGTCATGTTCCTTCCTAGGGAAAATGGTTTACAAAAATACAAGTTGTAAATTGTTTTCCATGTATTTTAACAAAAATTCAAGCTATGAGGACCATATATCTATAAGGAGGGGTGACTGATCCAATAGGATCTATGCCACTATATCTTATTATATTTTACTAGTGTTGTATATCTAGTCTCATGCTAATGTCGAAAAAATCAACATTGGGTTTCATATTTATGTGCCTAATTTGAAGATCAAAATCCCATTTTGTGTTATTTTATAACTCTTTTAGTGTCATTAATGTATACCACACTTGTTAGTAAATATAAATAGTGATGTAAAATCATTCATCAACTATGAAGTAGTTTTTAACAATTCTTTTAATTATTTAATTAACGTTGCATCTCCCCCCATTGTATATTAATGTAAACTTCCATTATTTATAGTTGGAGATGCACATGTACAACACATTTTATCTCTCAAATATTATATAGAACTTATCATAATAAAATTGTTATTAAAATTCTACATTGGTTGTCATCATCTTCTCTACTTATTCTTTAATACATTTCACTCTCATATTATTAGTCATTTTATAATTTGATTCCATTCATAACCCTATTAAATCCATTTAGGGATGTTGTCAATTGGGTCTCCTCCAATGCCACAAATCATGGAGGAACTATGGAATAATGAATAAAATTTATTGTGAATTATTTTCATTATTAGGTTTCATCATTTTACAAAATTTAAAGGGATTATTTTCATCTAGACAAGTATACAAATTTATATTATGCATGAATTTAATGAATATATGTAATTTATATGGTATTGACTCCATAACATGTGTCTAGTCTCTAACAAATTTATACTATAAATTATTATGCATGACTTAAAATAGGGTAGTTAATTTATTTAGTCCTGTTATCACATCCAATGATATTGATCAAAGTACTTCATGTGGAATGTTATCAAATCTTCTTATGTTCTTGTCTAATTTTTGAATAGTATTCACATTAACCACCAATTTTTATATGAAAGTTAGGTTGCATATATTCATTTATAATCCATTAAATATAAAGACACATTTTACTCCCTCATTTTAATTATAGACTGAATGAACAAGGGGATATTTATCTCTATCATATGTTTGGTGGGAAAATATTCCTTCTTAAAGTAAATAATTTCTTATTAATGATTTAATGCATTCATAATGGAATACAAATAGGTAGGTTTTTTATCACTCAAAACATCATATAAGATATCCTTATAGAGGGATGATGTTTTTAACATTTCAAGGAAATGAATATTAGCTTGGGTAATTTTAGTTGATCAATGATATCATACCATTTTATTTTATTGGATGCCCTCTTCGAAGGTGGAAGAGGTGGAAGAGGAACATGTTGACTACCTATATTCTAATGCACATGGTGGGTAACCCAACCTATTCATGTAGTGATAAAATAGACTAAAATATATGATTTAATCGTTAAGAAATTAATGTAGGTGGGATGGTAGCGATCCTAACCTTAAGGTCTTATGGTGTGAACAAAGGGAGTCATTTAGGGTAGTATTTCTCAGTGTGAAAGTGATAGTTAGATGCTTTCTTGATACTTGATAGGTGAGTGATAGATAATTAATAATAATAAACCTATTGTGTATAAATATATTAATATTTTGACAACTTCTTATGCCACTAACATATAAAACATATAGGATGACCCATTAGGATGATATGAATATACAAAATGATCATTGTTAGGTGTGCATACAAGTATAACATAGGTTTATGGATTCAAAATTTTAGAGACATCTTAATATGATTGGAGGCATATATAAAGGTGGAAAAAATAATATGATTATTAATAGATAGTTTGACTAAGATAATAAGTATATCAGGGATAGACTATGGAATTTGAGCAGGTTATTGATTAAAAAATTAGGAATGTTAGACCCATAATAGGAAAATGGATATGAGATAAGTATTTTTAAGAGCCATATGTGTACACTTACATAACCCACTTGTTACACTTGTGTAATTCCAAAAAATAACACTTTCTTCATATGTTAACCTATTACTTAATCTTTCACTTGAACACTATCTCAAAGTGTAGAGATATATTATCAAGTCTTATTGGATTGGGTGATGAAAAACATACACACATGGAACCCATTAATAAAAATACATACAACTTAGGGTATATTAAATAAACCTAGATCTATTATTAAATGTGAAAACAAATCACATTCATTTCTTACCATTCAATATTAGAGTTATTATCTATAACATACATTTATCTAGAACATTAACTCAAAGTTTAAAAACATACATGTTGTTATAATGTTCATTAAAACTCCAACAATGGAATATTTTAAATATAAGTTCATACTAAAAAATAGTATAAAAAATAATTATTTTTTCCTTACAAAATCAAAACCTTCTACAAATGATATGGCATGATTTTATAGATATATCTCGCATTGTTCCCAACGCTACCTCATACCCTAAAATCTAGATAAATTTCCTCACATGAACCTATTTTTGTGGTTATTTTATTTGTGATAACTGATTATTTTAACTTTATAGGTGTGTGTTTTATATTCACTAAATCTATGAGACCTATTGAGTTGTAATGACTTGTATAATGGTTGTTATAGTCATATAAAATGCAAAAATTAATAACTTGAGCATAGTTAATGATACCCAACCCTTAGGTCCATCTTTCTTGATCTTATGACCCTCATAGGCATATTTTCACTGATTCAAAATCATCTATAGCCTTATAAACTTGATCCCAACTAGGAAAAACCCATATTTATATGATATATCCATCATCCTAGGTCCCATCTTCTTAGAACAATAACACCACACTAGGACTATAGCATCGGTGCCACTCTTGTTCACTTTCAACACTCTTGTTCAAGTCTATTTCTAACCCCAATAATCAATTTATTCTAGTTCCCCATCCTTTTCCTTGTCATCCTAATGCAAGTAAATTCAACCCATGACCAATAGATCCCTATAAAATCCCATTCAAATATCATTTGGAAAGGGTTGGCAATTATCACTAAGAAAGGAAGAATACAAGCAAGACTACTCAATAAATCTTCCCTATTCTCTGCATACAACTAATCAACACACTTAAAATCTTATTCAAATCCTTACATCAATCCCTATACACCTCAATAACAACTAGTTTAGCATTATCAATCTTCATACACATAATTTCATAAAGCACATCAAGTGGGATAACTACATATGGATTGATCCATCTTTAGAGTATTGGTATTTAGGTAGCATGCCTACATAAGGTGTGTAGATCCACATCCAATGAATATTACACAGACTAACCCCCCCACTCTTTCTCAAAATTGGTCAAAACATAATGGAAGATAGGGTTTGAATATAAAATTTTCTCTATAGAGAGATCTATATACTTCCAATTATTGAAACTTTATAGACAGAGCCACATAAACTTGTCAAACAAAATCTAGAAAGCTTAGATCCTTAGGAAAATATTATCAAAGATGGATTAAAACATTGGTGCCTCTCTTTTCTAGTTTTGGTGCTATTGTAAAATTATAAAATGAAGTTTAGATATCAATTTGTGATAGTGTCCCAGTCTTGCATAATGAATTCTAGCCTCTATCTTAGTCTGATTAATCAATTTCTAGCTAAGTCTTATTTTCTTCCCCTTATTAATATTTTTAGAAAAGTAGAAATTTCAATTAATTTACATGAATTAGTATCTTAATTATTGTCTATTTATTTACTAATTTTACTACTCAGACCCTTTAACTAAATTAAGAATAATACACCAATATTTCCCAAATTGTTAAATCATTTGGTGAACTCGACTTACTTCATTTACACATAAAAACCTTAGGGTAAATTCCCTATTATTTTTTCCTATATTATTTTTATTAGTTACATGCATAATAAAATAAAAAAATTAGCATTCAATTTTAAAATTTTGTAGTAATTTTAAAATAATTTTCTTTCAAGCCCTAGTTACCCATACTAGGTCCCAGTATTTTCCCAATAATTTTACACTCATTTTCTAAATTTTTAATAGCATATTTAAATTAAAAAATCTATTCAAATTTCAAAATTCAATAGTAATTTTCAAAAACATTTATTTTTCAAAACCCTAATGGCATCTACTAGGTCTTTTTAAATCACAAAATTTCCAATAAATATAGGATTTTTTTTACTTGTATATATAACTCAAAAATTCACTTTCAATTTAAATTTTTCATAAATTGTTCAAATAATTATATTTCAAACCCTAGATGCATATACTAGTTCCTATTTTCTTATTGAGGTATTACCTTACATGTTTGTGAGTTTCGTATCTTTTTTTTGAAATTTCAAGTTACCTATTTTTAAGATTTTACATTATCTATATTTAGTACTTTCATTTCTTAGTACATTGTCGATTAAAAATTATTTCAAAAAATAAAATCAAATCTCAAATTACTTTTTGACTTTAACAATAGACCAATATACCAGTTTTGATAAAACTAATAAAAGGGAACTATATTAACTCTTAAATGAACACCCTAACATGAAAGATGACATGATTAAAATAATAAAATAAGATTAAAAAATAGTGAAAAATAGTCAATCTTCCCAAAACATAGAGAAACTAGTTGTAAATGACACTACAGTGGAAACTTTGTCTCAACAACCCCCTATAACAACCCAACGTGCCTCAATACCACTAGCTACAACTAGTACATCTTTGTTTCCTGATGTGGTAGCCCTTGAGCAAGAGATACAATCTCTTCAATCCAAGGTTATACATCTTGATCAAGGTGTTTCTTGACCTATGTAGACTTTGGATTATTTTTCTCTATTGCATATACTATTGGCACATCACATTGCTTCCACACCCTTACAACAAGGTTTTTTTCAACCCAAGCTTACTCTATATGATGGAAACGGTGATATAGGGACATATTTGAGATATTTTCATGTGGCATACTATGAATATGTATCCAACTATTAGATACTTACCAAGATATTTTTATGAAGTCTTAAGGATAATGCTTTATAATGGTTCTATAGTCTATCAAATTAGTCGATCAATGCTTTCAATATTTTAGCCAACATGTTCCTCACTCATTTCAGCATTAGCATTGGTGATAATGTTTCATATACTCAAGTTGTAAAACAAAAAAAAAGGTTAAATGAGCATCTCAGATATTTGTTCTTTGATATAAGACTATTTTGGCTAAGATGACTAGCCACATGGCTGATTAAGAATTACAAGATGTCTTCAAATAGAGTCTTTTACCAGTTTTTTATGAATCAATCATGTTCCAAAGATTCTCTTCCTTCACTAAGTTGTGTCACACACTAAAGGAATGAGAAGTCAAAATAATTTCAATGGGCAAACTCAAGTATACAAGTATCTAAGAAATAATAAACAAGAGTAACAACAAAGACCCATATAAAGTCAATGTCAATGATAAAAAGAGTCATAATCAGCCAATAGTTAATGTGGATTTCAAGCCCCTTTAGTGAGTGGTTTTATTAGCACCTCCTTGAAAAACCTTTACCAATCTACCAGTTTCTCTAGCCAGAGTTTTACAACAACTATTGGAATGTAACATCATATCTCTCCCCCCTATTTGGTAAGTTGATCGAATAAAGCCTCTTCCATGGGGATATGATCATCATGTATTTTGGGAATTTCATAGGGCATGATACCATTCAATAAATAGATGCATCAGTTAGAGACACAAGATATAGTATTTGATAGATGGCAATCATATTTATTTTGGCACTTTAGTTGAGCCTCCTTAGGCAAAGCAAACACATGATAAAGCTTTAAAAATATTCTCAGATCCCTTTTCCTAGAATTATAAACAAGAGATAGAGGACACATTATGGGCTCACCATACATATCATGTACATTTACCAATAGATACATATTGAGCACCTTCAGTTGAGACACATCCTTTGAGCAACATGATTGGTGTATATAATTTCAAATTTTTAGCTAGACCTTACATCTCCTTCTCAAAGCAAGAGATCATCAAGGATGATTTATATTAGCATGCCCTTTTTATTAGAGCTTATAGTCATAATCATTGTATTCATAGTGTTCTCATAGATAATGTTTCCAATGTGAAAATGTGAAATTTAACATTATTGTAGCATTTGGGATATTCAGAGCAGGATATTACCCTGATGAACATAGTTATGAATGGATTTATTAGGCACATACAAAGTTCATTAGGTGAGATCGTACTTCCTTTATAGGTTGGTATAACACATGTGGTCACACAATTTACTATATTTTATAGTGTAGGAGTTTTTGATATGCTACTTGGTCAACCATAGATTTAGAAACTTTGAGTAGTACCTTCTAAAATTCATAGATGCAATAAATTCATTCATACTAATCAATTTGTTATAGTTGGTGGAGTTCCATCTGAGTTACCATTCCCCACTTTAGAGCCATAGTCTACTTTGTAGTCATCAATGTTAGTTTTTCCACTATTTTTAGTTCATTTTTTAGTTCTAATTCAAATAGATTTGAGGCATCCATCACAAGCATAGAAATTTCATACACCTCCATAGCTTTAAGATTCTAGATAGCTTCTAGCTACAATTTTCACATCCAAGGTAGTATCATTGAGATCTCATGTATCTACTCATAAGGCACCTTTTTATAGATTTTATCCTACTACTAGATGGGTCCCTAAGAGACCTATAGCTGCATCTATTTCTTATAGTTATAGGGGGACCCTAAACTTGATTTCTACTATAGATAGTTCATAGCATTTACAACATATGCAACTTTCAAAGCCACAGTCTCAACATTTACATCATGTTTCATGATTATGCATGATTACTCTCCTTGATAAAAGACATCATGATAAGGAGTCTCTAGTGAGACTCGTCAGTTAATATCATCCCTTCCTAGCTTACTTGTATATATTTTATTATTCTTGATTGTACATAACATCTCAAAATACAAAAACAATACAAAATATCTCAAAAACATTAAAATATTCAAAATCACTAAAAATATTTTGATTGTATGCATCATCCATGCTTTACATTTATACTACTATTATAGACTTACATTTGATGTTCTATGATATATTTGTAATTTTATCTACATTACCATGTTTCACTTGATCTTATTTTGAGTGTGGGTAGTGACATCCAACATTTTGATTACTTCACTCTACCCATTGAAGGGGCATCCTACTCATACATAGAGACATACATTGATATACATACCCAATAGGGTCATCTTCTACATGACTTTACCATCAAGGTTATTTCATTCCTACACCACACACTCTAGTTATCATGTTGATGTACATTACTTATTAGCTTACACATATTACTCTTTCAACACTCATTAGTATATAGCACTTGTGTGTTTCTTAACATATACCTAGTATTTTAATAATATGTCTTTCATACTTTCCCTCTTGCTTTGATTATTTAAATGTGATTTTACTTCTAGTTTATTACATTCTTTCTTTTCTTGCTTAGTGTAACTTGATGTGATTGCATTTTCTAGTTCTTGATTGTCTCTTGTATATGCCTTAGGAAATTTACCAATGTCATTTGCTTCTATGTATTGTGTGTACCTTAAGACATTTGCCAATGTCCTTTACCCATTCTCTTCTATGTGATTATGGCTTCCATACCAACCTTACTTGTTTCAATTATATGTGTATCTGGCATTTGAACATGCCTTATATGATTGCCTTCCAGTTTGAGTGACATGTGCCCATGTCCCCTATTTTCATAGCCCCTTGGCCACCCTTGTATGCTTCTTGATTATTTCCTTGTGTGTTTGTTACTTGTTTTCTTCTCATTGATTTCAATGCCATGATACACATCATGCATATATATTTCTTTCTTGGAAGTCATGATGGACATCATGCTTCATCCCTCAAACTAAAAACTAACCAAAATTTCATTTTTAATTTAGTACATTGCACATGTTATTACATTATTATATCCATCTAGGCATACCCATGTTGATCTAACAATATCTCAATACAAATAATGCTATATCTTGAGATATATTATCAATTATCATTGTTATAACATGTATCTTTATAGCATAACACACTTGTAGGGATATTTATTCTAAGGGTATTAATTATAGGGTATTAATTCCTACCCTCAGAAGAAATGGAAACAAATAGGGGTTTTGGCATATAGATTAGATCTCCTAATAGTAAAAAATATAGCATTCAACACACCCAAAACAACAACTAGACATCAAAATAGTTAGAATAGACCAAACATATAGGAAGAATATCAAAATAGTTACCAAATTTGGCCTAGGACAATAGTGTCCAACCTGGACTACAACCTCAATGCTACTAGTGTCCACTTTTGGCACTCCTATCTAAACATTAAAAAAATAGACTTTTTAGAAGTAGGTACAAAAGTAGGTTCAGCTATAGTTTTACACCATTAGAGTATTTAGAATTAATAGTTTTTAATACACTTTTGCTTAGAGAATCAAGATATAAGGGAATAATGTATGACATGATGGCTCTCACTTCCAATTTTAGACATGACAATTGAAATAACTTCTAGATTAGAATCCATGTTCTAGACATCAATGATTGGGGGTAATGTGCATAGCACATTTGTTTTCTTTTCCTTTGAGTTTAGTATTACCTATGCAATCTCGATAGCTGCATTCCTTATTCCATCTATAGGTGGTTAACATCAATTTGGAATGGCTTTCATACAAGCCTAACTTCCACATTCCTAAGTTCTTGAGTGGATATCATATAAGCCTAATGTCCCAATTTAGAGTAGCTTTTAAACAAGCCTAGTCTTCATCTTTTAGAGTGGCCAAGAGTGGCCTAGTTTCTAACATACATTCAGCTCTCTAGGACAACATTTTTATATCATAGTAAATTCATGGGATTCAAGAGCCATCTCATATGACATACATTTTATATCAATATTAGTTCATAGTTTCATTTCACGAGGCAATGATGGAGCCAAAGAACTATATATCCTTTGTATTCTTAAGCCACCTATCTAGAGGGATTAGAAACATAGTCTAAACATCAATTAACACATGTATTACCACCTATATTCACTTAGTGGGTGATGATGGAGCCAAAGGGATAGTCTTTGCATTCTTGAGCCACTTTTGAGGAATTGATCACTCAACTCCATTCATGATATTATTCTTGGCACAACATCATCTAGCATTACTCAACATCACTCAACATCATAATAGGTTTTTGTATTGGTCCACATACTTGGTGAGGTGTATTTATTTCTTTCTCTCTTCCTCTCTCTCTTACCCAACTTTGTATGTTTTTATTCTAGATATAATGTATCTATTAAGAATTGATCTACTCTTTGTTTTTCTAATAGATTTTCACTTCATAGCATGCTCTCTATATGCACACCCAACATCACATGTCTTCATGAGCTAAACCATTTGTAGGTAAGTTTAGGTACACTTTCTATTTTTCCTTTATCCTAGTATTTTCATTTGTTACATCACTATAATAAAGGTGGGGGTAAATGTATTCATATAAAATGCAAAAATTGGTAACTTGAGCATGGATAATGACACCCAACCCTTAGGTCCCTCTTGCTTTCTCTCTTGACCTTCATAGGTATATTTTGAGTATTGGTATGTAGGCAGTGTGACCACATAAGGGGTGTGGATCCATGTCCAGTGATTATTACACACACTAACCCCTCGCTTACTTAGAATTGGTCAAATCATAATTAATGATAGGGTTTTAAGAGAAAATACACTATAGAAGGATATTTATAGACTTCCATCTACTGCAACTTCATGAATAAAGTCACATAGACCTGGCAAACAAAACCCAAAAGGATCATATCCTCAAGACAATAGAGGTAGAGGTAGACTATAGTGCTAGTTCCACTCCTATCTAGTTTTGGCACTCCTATCCAATCAAAAAATGAAGTTTAGATATTATTTTGTGATAGTGTCCTAGTCTTGCATAATTAATTCCAACCTCTATCTTAGTCAGATCAATTACTTTCCTGCTAAGTTTTATTTTATTCCCCTTATTACAATTTTAAAAAAAGAATAAATTGTAATTAATTTACATGAATTAGTATCTTAATTATTGTATATTTATTTTCTAATTTTACTACTCAGACTCTCTTACTAAATTAGGAATAATACACCAATATTCACAAAATTGTTAATTCAATTGTCTTCGTTGTAATTGGAGAATTATGTAATTTTTTTATTTGCATTCAATCTTTAAATATGTGACACACCTTAAGTTATATAATTTTTTAAATTTATTTCATTTTAATAATTTCAATCATATATAGTTTCACATGACTCTAAAATATAACTATCTTCATGTGTAGACTTAGAAAATGTGGCTTATTATAATAAATATTAATTTATGTATGTGTTCTTTTCATTAGAAAAAAATATGTATAAACATATCCAAAAACTTACTATATTTTCCATCCATGGAAAAATTATTATTTTCCTCAAATTTTAGAAAAAGTGCCGTTAATGGTGAAGCTCTTCTTTAAAATCATCCCAACATTTTATGGAGGTTCTCACTTATGCCAATTACCACAATGTTCTTGATGCATTCAATCTCATTTTTTTATATTATTTATATCTCTATAATTTATTGAATATACACCTCACCTATGACATATTATTCAAAAAATTTCTTTAGTTATAGACCCTTGAAGGTTTTTGATAAGTATTTGCACCAATCCTCAATCTTATCCTTACTTTCCTTATCCTAGTTGAGTATTCTTTGTCTTCTAGATTTGTATTTGATTGTAAACTCTTTGGACTCAATATACCTACTTAATTTATTTTTAATAAAGTCTTACATTGATAAATTATGTGTTCTACACAAGTGTTTGAAAAAATTGCTTAGCTGACTTTCCTTAGCATGTAATATTTTTACCAAATTCTCGAAGGACTAAACACTCTTATTTAACTATGAACATTATACATGATCTCTTACCTAAGAGATATATCCTTCATAGTTTCCATCCAAAAATGTTTACTTATCAAAATAATAATGTGATTAATGGGATCCATATTGATTATTTAGATGTTTATAAGAAAAATTATCTTCTTATTATTAGTATTAATACATAAATTGGTTATATTAACATCTACCATTATGATATACTTCTCGGGCAATATAAGTTCCTTCTCTTTAATTTATAGTTGTTTATTGAATCAATTTACATTTGTGTTGTTTAAAAAATCCATTCCTAAATTTATCAATACTAACCCTAGTTTTTTATCTATCAATAGTTATGGGTTAATGGTTATTATGTTTACCTCCACCTCTTGTGTTGATGTGTATTCTAGGTTGAAGTGCTTAGATGGCATGTCAAAAGTTTCATATTCATTAAAGGCATAAAACATCCAAGGAAGGAACCTTTGAGTGGTTGTTAAATAATTATCCTTTCAAATCACATCCCATTTATGTGTCTTAGGTTATTTTTCCTCATCCATTAGTTTAGTTTTCCCATTAGTATATCCTTACTCTTCCTTATTGCTCTTTGTGAAGGGATCCTAATCCTTAGATTCTTCAAATTCCTTAAAATTTAATATAATTAATGATGGTTGAAACTTATTATCCTTATTATTCTACACATATGTTTGGTATTTTTCCTCATGAGATTATATATCACATGGGTTATCCTCATTTTTTCCTTCATTAATAACTTCTTACCCACGGTCATCTTTGTTATGATATTATTCATCTCAAAGCATTTCTTTATTGTCTTGGCCATCCTGATATTTATCTTATCTTTCTAGCCTTTCTTTGCATAAAAATTCTATAAATTACTATTTTTGTGGTGAGTGTAATTGAAAATGGGTTACTTTCACATAACACTCTCACCCATGTTCCCCTCAATCTATATTATTGGGCTTCCTTTTTAAATTATCCTTTTTATTTTTTATTTTGTGTAGGTATAAGTTGAGATTATAACAACATTTGTGAAATATTTAATATTGAATAATTTGACCACATGTAAAATTATGTCAACCCCCTATATAGTCAAACTTGTTATAGGGTCCTCTTAGGTCAAAAATGTATACCATGGTTTTAATAATGTCAAACGTTATGTTTTCACCCTTGTCACATTTGTTAGTTTATCATAAGTCATTCTAAGGTCACATTTTAGTTTCTCATAGAGGAAAAGTGTTTATAAAAAATATTTAATGTCCTATATATCAGGTGCATGTCAGATATGATAGTTTTGAAATGACAACTATACATGTAACATTCAAACAAGAAGATCAAGAAATTTCAAGTAGTTGTATGACCTAAAAAATACATTTGGAATGTGGAATAACTTTATAAGTGTCTCTTCAAGTCCCCTTAGTTAATTTCCATGTTTGGTAATATTTGATAGGTCTAAAAATGGAAAAAAATATTTTATCTTTCCTATCATTCTCCTAAACAAGCAAAAAAGGTCAACTAATCTCTGCTTGGTATGGGAAAGAGGAGATGAGTCAAAGAAAATGATTTTGAGGGATGATATAATCTTTGTTTACTAAAAATTCATGTTAATATCTATAAAATTGGTGACTTGAGCTTCATGAATCATTATTAAGAGTGTTAGTGACTCTTTTTTGTGTGTGCATCCCCATGGCCTTCAAATTTATTATTTGTTTACATTATTATATGTAATTAAAGTTGTGTAAATTATCTTGAGATGAATGAATAACTTTATAATGATATTATCATTCTATTTTACACATGTGGTGTGAATAATTTGGTGGGATCACTATCATCTTGCTAGGAGGACTCTATTACTAGTTTGTAATCTTTGTTTCATTAGTTATATAAGTTTATCTCTCTTGTAGTGGTCTCAAATCAAAGGATACATGTTGTTTTCACTCTAAAATTTCATGGTGATCAATTTTTATATTGGAGGTTGAGTCTTAAGGAGTAGTAATTGATGGAGTGAATAGGTTTAGAAACATGGCACAGTCAAGAAGCCCTACAACATTCACCTCTAGTATTGAATAAGAGTGATTAGATAGAGGTTTGGTTTATGTTTAGAACCTATTAACATCTATATGATCTCATGTTTCATCATAAATATGGTTTAACCACCAAGAGACCCAATGTTGATAATTTTTTGATTTGGCACATAGTCCTAAATCTGATGCTCACCTATAGGTAGCTCCAACAGAGGTATGGGAGAATTGAAATAAATATGATTGAACTTGTTTGAAACCTTGATTGAGGTATAAGAGCATTGAGAAATACATTTTAATAATGATTAATTCATAATATGGTAGGTATATCTTGATCTCAATGTATGCATGTTAGGAAAGTTGCATTTGAGACACTTTACCTTAACTTCTCTAAATCACATTTTACTTATATGCTATGACACTCCATGGTGAAATGTCTTGAGGTATGGACATGTCTAATAGTTTATTTCATGTATACTAGACTTAAATTAATTTATTGAAAAAAGGAATTAGTTTTTTGGTCAAGATAAGGTAGTGTAAATATATTTCCATTTCTAGCAAGCTTCTACTATAGAGATTCAATGATATCTACAATACATGAAGCTAAAGTGATCCTAAAATACAATAGTGACCTATAGTGGAATGGATACATGGTTTATAGGGATTATATGAGATAATATAGTTATGTAATGTTATATTTAACTCAAGAGGTATTATAGAAGATTAAATCCAGTGTTAAGGAACACATCATCACCTACAGGGGTCTCCAAAGGTAAATGATGATACACAATCAACCTTATAGAGCAGGAGACAAGTATAAATTTACTGAAGTAGAGGGGATTTCAAACATGTGTAAAATGGTATAAATCCCATTGACAATATATATTGAATAATATATATTTATTTTAAAATCCTTGACCATACTCAGAATCCTCATATTTAGAGGTCAACACCTATAAGCTTACTTAATGGAGTATACTCAATCTTGACCCAAATAAAGGGTAAAAAAATGTTTGAAATGTTTTTAGGTAGGTAAAAACCTAAAATTAATTTATGAAACAAATTTATGTCATTGATAAAGTATTAATTATTAGTCCAAGGTAGCAACTAAGATGTTATCTTCAACCTAGGCACACCTATAGCTAATATTAGCAGTGTGTAAGCTAGGAAGAAATGAGAAGGTATAGTGTGTGATAGGTAGTATAATAGGTTGTGAAAAAGTTTTTAAAAATTATATTTAATTGATAAGGTTATAATAATATAGTAAAGGATCCAATTTTTATCTAATACCTAAATAACAAGGTGAAAAGAGACTAATTTAGTCCAAACCCAATGAAGCGTAAGAAGACTAGCAACCAACTAGCTAGTTTTAAGAAATTTGAGTTTTAATGACTTTAGGGGAATAAAATAGATATTATATTTGAAAAATAAGGTAATAAATACCTATTATATCCCTCCATTACTTCAATTTTACAATGAAAATAAGGGATATTCCCTCTAGTTTATTTCAGATAGAGGGCACTCCCACTCAAGACAAAGTTGCAAGCATAATATATAAATGAGAGATAGATGATATGGTATTGTCTTGGAGAATTGTATAAATATATTAAAATTAAATTTTTAAGTGAAAAATTTAATATTCACCATAGTCCTGAGAAACCACTAAGATGTGGTCTAAGGCCTTGAAACATAATTATGCCTATTAGGCATAGAACTACTCCTAAGTCCTACAAGGGTATAAATTAATTAAAAATACCATATGAAACCTAAAATAAATTTTATATCCTTTAAGGGGAGATATAAGTTTTATAAAAACCATTTATTTGTATAATAATAACATAGAGGGGTCATTTTTGGCCTAAAACCATGACATGGGTACTTAGAATGCATGAGAAATCTTGATAAGCCAACTTCGAATGCTCACATATATACAGATTGATTTCATGGTGCCCCAAGGAGTTATGAGTAGTTTATTAGGGTCATAAAATTGGTTTTAATGGAATTTTTTTTAGAGTTTGGATCTCACAATTTTATGAACAATCCTTAATAGTCTAAACAACTCAAAACCATCCTTAAACTTGTCTAAGACCTGATGGAGAAAATAGGAAATAATATGCATCTAGAGGAGGTTGTTTAGCCATGAAAGTGATATAAACATGTAAATATCTCACTCATTATCCTTCCCACCTAACTAGTTTGTACTATCACTTATATTGATAAGGTAAAAATAGGGTTTTCTACACGTTTTAACTTGTTTTTTAGGTATAGAGAGGGATTGGTGGATGAAAGTCATTGAAAAAGGTCTGTATGGACTTATTATAACTCATTATACAAATTTATCACATTGGATAATCATGGAAACCTATCTAATACATAGTTCATCATAGGCAATCTTAGATAGGTAATGAAAATACAAAGTGACTACCTAGTAAGAATCAAAGACGTTTATTTTTAGATCATTTTTAGGTCTAATTCATGGAATAAAATATAGAGGGACCTTTAAGAGGTGTCATATCACCTATTAAATTGATTTTTTTAAGATAATTAAGGTCACCTTGATTAAAAATGTGAAAAATGAGGATTAAAAAACCAATGAATGACTACAGACAGTGAGCACAAATGTCATGAAGAATGATAGTGGTTAGGGAAGAATATGATGACTATCACACCTTGTTTCAAATCCCCCTAAGATATTACATATGTCTCAAATATTAATAGTCTAGTTTTGATCAGTCAAGATATGCATCATCATAAAGGAAATTTCAAGAAGGTAGTTGAAGGGTCTTTATGCTAGTTTGAGGAGTTTTTCATGCTTTAGATTGACACTTGTCCAATAAGACCTTCATGATCTATTATCCACTTTATTATTATACAATGTAACTGGTCCTCAACACTTTAAACTTGTTATTTTAACCATTGATCTCCACTTTTTCTCTCTCCTCTCATGTATTCTATAAATTCAAGCCATTTTGGCTTTTATAATCTAATCCATGTCTAGTATGGCAAATCGATACTAATTTAAATAATGATTTTTTCCTTTGAATACATATTTGAAGATGGTTTTGATTATAAAATTCCTTGTCTAAGTGTTTGGAGTAGTGTAAAATATGAATGATAAGTGGTAATCACCTACTCTTACATTAATCTTACTCTCTCATATTGTGTGCAAGAAATTCATTATGTAACAGGTCACATTAAGTGTATTCAATGTCCTTATCTATATCTAAGTATAAGAATTTCAATTAGTGTATAGGATTAGGCCTTTTGTAATTTCACTTTGAGTAGATAAGTACATCTCACCTTCATGTTTGAAAAAATTATGTTTGAGCACCCTAGAAGTTTGAATTTAGTCTTGTGAACAATATTTCATAGTATAGGTCATGGTAGTCTAGTGGATATAAATTTGGTGTATCACCCTTTTATAATAGGTTACGTTAATGTTAATTCTACCCATTTTCATCCAAGAAAGAAAGTATTGTAGGTGATAAGAAAGAAAATAGAAATCTATGGAGTTATCCCTTAAACTTAGAGGTTTACCTTTGCTATAGGCAAACCACATGCCTAGAGGTAATCTAATATTTCCCAAATCTTAGAGTAAACTTGAATAACCATATCTAGGGTTCAATATTTGGTGATAATAGTTACATAGGTAGGTTTTATTTACACATGAGGGTTACTCCTTGTCTCATTTCCAACTTCTACTTCACCTTCAATTATTGTCTAGCCATTTTATTTTTTATAGTGTGTTCCTTGGAGTTTATAACCAAAAATTGGGATTATATTGTGCATCATCCTCAATATATATTTGTGCAAGAGTGTTTTATTTCATACTACCTTATGTATTTCAATATACTTATTTCTATTGGTAATAATTTTTTTCCACCCCTAGTTTATACATTTGTCTTATCTTTCACCCATTATTCTTCACTTGGGGGTAGATATTGTTGGAAATTTTAGCTACCAAGAGGCCTTGGTGACTTGTATACAAAAAGGGTAAATTTTTTTGTAGAACTAGCTAGATAGAATTTCCTAAAAGTATCTTCATGGTGTTTAGGTTGTAGGCATGTAAGTGTACTCAAGTTTTGATTTGGATCATGAGAAGGGTGGACACAGTTTATACAGGTTGTGTTTACATAGCCTATAGGTAGTCTTCAAATAAAAAGAAAATATGGTAGACTTGTAGGTCATTGGGATCTGGATAGGTTTAAAACTCTGAAGAAAAATAGTTTAGGGTTTCAAGATCGACTACATGATTATCAAGGTTTAGTGAAAGTTTGGTTAAATGGCTAAGTTAGAAAAGAAAAAGATGTGGCATAAATTAAAAATTGGCCTTCATAGCTTCTAGAAAGGAGAATAGTCTTCATGTTTTTAATCAAAAGGATTAGTCATAGATTTTGCATGAATGAGAGTATACAAAGTTTTGAAGACATTGAAAGAATTGTATAAGTCTTTTATATATTTGGGAAAATTTTCAAGACTTGTATCATCATATTTATGTGAAGGAAATTTTAGTGAAGAAAAAGGCTTAGGTCTTTGGAAAAATTGTTTTGACAAAATATATGACAAAATTCATGATGATAAAAGTCATAAATAAGGTAAATGTGTATCATAACTATCTAGAAATTTTACAACAATTTTTTTTTAAAGGCTTTAGCTCTTAATAATAATTATTGAAATGATAATTTCCAAGAAGGTTTAGGTATTCAAAACTATTATTTCAACAAAAGTATCAAACAAAATTTTTGTGCATAAGTTGTGAACAAGAGATAGAGGATTTATTTAATGAAGATTATGTCAGAGATTTTAAATGAAATCTTAGTGATAATTTTTGTGAGGGTAAGATATGAAAAACATGAGTTGGATTTTTTGTGAAGCATGAAGACAACAAAAGTTCCAAAGACCCATATCTGAGTGAAGTACATGAAGATAAATTTCCTAAACAACTACCACATGTCCTCAAGAGAATGTAGTATATACAATTTTATAGGAATACACCCATCATGAAGATATCCTACTTTACTATATCAAAAAAATTGAAGAATCTATAATCAGTTTGGAAGTTATTATGGTAGATAATATGGTGGTGGAGAAATCTGGGCCACAACTCTCATTCTTCATGCATGAAATACTCATTCAATGGGAAGTAGAAACCATGTATGACTTAGGAGACTATGAGTGGAAAATTAATGAGGAATAAATGTGGTTTTTAACCACCAATTCATGATTGAGCATGCCTATTTCTTTCCAAAAATGAGAACATTAGCTAGTTAATAGCATATGGAGACAAGTATTAACTTGTAACTCATATATCAAGAAGAGAGGTCAGTTTTAAAAAGACAAGAAGAGTCATAGAAGGGCAAGATACTCCTACACCAACTTTCATTAATACATCATCAACATTCATGTCATTCTTCTCTATTTCCTCTCTATTATCCTATATATACCCATGAAAAGGACATCAAAATCATCCTTCAGATGAGTATGGTAAAGACCTATTCTGTTTGTAATCCATTTTAATCAATAGATGACTCATTTTTAACTTATTATATGATTGTGATTATTGTTTATTCATGAATTATTGATATTTTCATGTGATGATTTAGTTTTACTTGTTTTTTGTCCCATTTTCTCACCCCTATTTAGTTTGAAGTCACTCTTTTAGGTTACATAGTGTCATATCTAATTCATGCATTGATTATTAATGGAGATCTTTCCTCCCTCAAAGTTTTGCATAGAATCTCTAGCCTCTTTAAAAAATACAAATCAACAAGGATTATATTAAGATTTTCATAGTGTTCATTTATATTTATTGTTCATTTATGTACCTATAAATGAGTGGAAATGGTCAATATATTTGGTGTATCACCTCTTTCGATTTCATGTTAAGTTTATCTCTCTCCCTTTTCCTTGTATTAGAGTAGGTCTAGTGTTAGTATGATGTGTATCATCAAGGGAACCAACATTATGTGGATATTCACTCCACTGTTTAGGTAACCCATGACCTAAGAGTTTTCCCATTGTGTTAATTTGGTGATGAAAATTGAAACACCTCCTCAAAGGGTACAACTCAAAGTTATAATACTTTTTGGCATGCCCAATGGGACCATTTTATGATACTTACATTATCCTTTGAATAATTTTGGTGTGTTCTTAAGTGCACCTTGATATTCAGGGTAGTTTCTTCATCACCGTGATAACTCCAAGTATCACATCTACTAGTTTAAGTAGTTTACGTGATTAAATATGTGTCTTTTCACTCCCCATTTTGTGAAGATGTTATTATTATTCCCCCTATTATCCATATCAAAATAAAAATGTTTTTTTTATAAAAAATAACTCTATCTTAGTAATATATCCTCATTCTCATAGTTTTTACCTCGCTCCCATCCCTACTTAGAATTTTTGGTAACCTACTCATGCTTATGATCAGATTTTTGAAGGATATGTTACTCCTAATAAATATTATGACCATCCTAATTAGCCCCAATAAAGTCTAAAATATATGTGTCTAGATTTTTATAGATAGATAAAGGAGATTGAAAAAGAGCAAGAATATATAAAGCAACAAGAATATCTTGATTATTAAGCTTATATCCATTAGCAGATGGTGAGAGAGAAAAAAAGACATCATGAGGAGTGCTTGGATAGGAAAATTGTATCCAAATATTACTAGATGCATCAACTATGTATACAATTACAAAAAGGTTAAACCTCAGTCAACCTCATCTATTATTAGTTTTAGAAAAGCTTCTCGCATCATAGCTCAGGCTCAACCCACTAAAAATCAGGCTCCCACATTCATTATACCAAGCTTAAAGCATGGGAAACCTTTTAAACTTCTAATTAAGTCTCCTTAATTTAAAATCACAAGTTTTATAAGTCTCTATTATTTTAAATATCCTATTCTTATGCAAACACAACCTATTATCCCTCATGAACAACCCTCACAAAAGACTATTCTTCCTCAAGAGCCTTAAAATCCCCAACTATGGCATCCTTCTTGGAATAAACATCCTAGTTTTAGGATTTCAAACCTTGTTAAGGCCACTCTTATCATAGCAACACAAAATGAAGAAGAGAAAAAGATTGTAAAAGCTAAGCCAAGAAAAATTCCAAGTTTTACGAGTGCTTCTTCAACCCCAAAGCCAATTCATGAGTGATAACATACCATAATGCCTCATATTCAACCTATCAATGAGCATGTTCATAATTTTTCATCAACTGAATCCTCTTTCCCTCTCACCATATCCATTTTTGAAGGAGGACCTATTGTATGAAAAATAAGTGAAGGGGAGCCCATAATGACTCAAGTTTTATTTGACAATGAGTATTATACCCCTTCTCCACCAATTGGAACACTTTTCCCTCCTATCATCTCCCTTTGAATTAGAGGACCTATTATATGGAGAGTATATGAGGAGCATCCAAGTTGATAGACTAGCTCTTCAAGTGAACATGATGAGAAGCTTTAAATTTCAATTATAGTTACAAATGAGCCTAAATTAGGATATGATGAATATGCTCAAGTGGTGTATGCATTAGAGCTGAAATTAAACATTACTCAATATGTATCAAGTGCACAATAAAATAAGGACCATCTATATTAAGATAATTAAATATTTCCTAGTTAAGGGTGTATTAAGTGGTATGAACAAGAGATTTATTAGATAAATGAGTTTATATTCAACAAGGAATAGGAATAAAATAATATTAGCCAGTATGGATTTGATATCAATAAGGAGGAATTGGTATCTAAATATGAAGGGTTGAAGTCACCTCACGAGGATGGTTTTTAGACTTCTAACATGCTCGAGGAACTCTCTTTCTCCATTAAAGAAGAAATAAGTGAATTACCTTCTACCACAAGGGAAGAGTTAAACAAGGAGAGAGATGTTGTGACTATAAACTAATTTTATGAACTAATACTCTATGTGATGGGGGAATACTTTTAAGATGAAAAAAATGTTATAAAAAATCATGTTCTTCAAGAATAATACCCTAATTAGCTCAATATCAGTTCATAGGAACAAATAAGTAACATGGGGTTGTAGGATTTATTTAAAGTCCTAGAAGTAGGCTATGTTCCTCTTTAAGGGGATTATAGTATAAGTAATAATGAGGAGTGTAGATTTGGAAAATAAATAAAAAAATAAAAAAGGGGAAGCCTATTAAGTTTGCCTTCTTAAGGGTCAGGTTTAGTTGGTATTGATTTGTTTGATATTTTCAATGTTCAATATCAACTCTATAATGAGAATTTATACACTTGTATGCTCCTAGAGAACAATGAAAACCTATTTTAGTCTTATCTTGATTTATATATATCCAACATGAATCACCTTGATGAAACTATGCACATAACTAGGTGGTTCATTGAATTGGTAGATATCCTAGTTACCCCAAATGAGTCATTAAAATTTTAGGAAGTTTAAGGGGTTTGTATCACACAAACATGTGTAGGTGATCCACAAAAAGTCTCATTTTAATTAAAGGGAATATAAAACTTAGATTAACCACTCCTAGTCTAATGGGATGATCCAACCTTTATTCAAGATGGGATCAAGTGGATGTTCATCTCCAAAGACATATCTCATAAAGATAATGACTTACATCAGGCACCTAACAACCAAAAATTCACCCTTATATGCTCATCATATAATGACATGTTGGTACATAATGGGAATATATAATATTTTATGATTTTATCCAAGTGGGATATAGGTGTGTTGAATTTTTTTACATAGTAGGTTAGCTATATTTACTTTCTCTAAGTGATTATGAACATTTGATTTGAGTAGGTCTAGTTGATTTTATCTTTCCCTAAGTGCTTTGGTAGATATTTTTGTTGTCCTTTGTTTCTCTATTATATGTTTGAGATAAATAATTACTATTTTTAATGCATTAGGTGCGGGACCAACATGTTATAGTTAGCTTTCCATCTTTATAATGAGTGTTTTTATTGCTTGTAAAACTTTGTGCCCAATAAATGCATCAAAGCAACTAGTCTAGGTGTTTAGATAGGAAAAACCCCTAAGATTTCACCAAATTATTAGATATTTTATACACCAATATGAATAGGGAACCTATATACAAAGAGTAGCACATTTTTATAGAACTAATTAAATATAATCCCCTATAAGCATCTTTTAGGTGTCTAGGTTGTAGGAATAGAAGTGTGCTCAATTTTCAATTTGGAGCATGATAAAGATGAACATGGTTTATAAAATTTGTGTTTGTAGAGCCTCTATGTAGTCTTAAAACATAAATAAAATATGTTATAGTTGTAGGCCATTATGTTTTGGAGAGGTTTTAGACTATGAAAAGATTAGTTTAGGGCTTCAAGATCACTGTAAGCTTCTGAAGGTTAAATCAAAGTTTGGTGAAATGGATAATTCAAAAAATAAAAAGAATTATAATATTTTAAAAATTAGTTTTCATGATTTTTTGAAAGGATAATAGTCTTCACGTTTTTTTTCAAAAGGATCAAATGAACGTTTTGGGTGAATGAGAGTCTACAAAAATTCTAAAGACTTTGCAAGAATTGTCTAAATCTTTTAGGTCTTAGGGAAAATTGTTAAGACTTGCATCATAATATTTATGTGAAATTAATTTTGGTGAAGAAAATATATTTAGAAAAAAATTTATAATAAAATTTATGATGAATTTTTTTTCAAATAATGGAAAAGTGTGTCATGACTAGTCATAACTTTTGCAATGATAATTTTCATGAAGGCTTTAGGTCTTCAAAACAATTATTGTGATGATAATTTATATGAAGTTTTAGATATTTAGAATAATTTTTAAAACAAAATTAAAGAATAAGAGAGAGGTAATTTATTTCAAAACTATTGTTTTCGATATTTTGCAAAAAATCTTAGTGACAATTTTCATGAAGGCAAGATGCATGAAAGATGATTTAGAGATATTACAAAGTTCAAAGACAATTTTTTTTTATAAGACCCATAATTGAGTGAAGTGTATATGATAACCAAGAAAACCACCACATGTCCTTAAGATAATGTAGTAGATAAAATTATACATGAATCTACCCATCATGAAGATATCATACCTATCTGGCTCAAAATGTTGAAGACGTTCTAACATGTTTGGGAGTTATTATGGTAGAGAAGATAGCAGTGGAGAAATTTAGACATCAAGTCTCATCCTCCACTTATTAAATATGAAATTGTGGGAAATAAAAACCAAGTATGTATTATGAGGATATGAGTGGGAAATTAATTAGGACTGAATGTGGTTTGTAACCACGAATTCATGATTAAGCATGCTTATTACTTATCGAGAATGAAAACATCAACTAGTTAATAGAATATGGAGACAAGTGTCAACTTGTAACTCCTGTATCAAGAAGAGAGGTAAATTTAAAGAAGATAGGATGAGTCATATAGGTCAAAGAGACTCTTATGATCTATTTGATGAAGCCATCATCAAAAAATTCCAATACATGTAGAAGGGTAATCTAGTACTATTTTCTCATTATTCTTTGAGGTTTTAACTACTCTCATGATTGGATGACTACCATCATAAACTTATCCAAGCCCTATTTATCTCTCTCCTCTCTATTATACTATATATAACACTTAAGAAAAAATTAAAATCATCCTGCACATGACTATGGTGAAGCCCTACTCCTTTTGTAATCCCTTTGAATCAATAGATGACTGATTTTTACCTTCTATGACTGTGTTTAGTGTGTATTCACAAATGGCTGATCTTATCATGTGATGATTAAATTATCCTTATCTACTATCCCATTTTATCACCTCTATGTATTTTTAACTCACTCTTTCAAGTTGTAGTTAGTGTCATATTTAATTCATGCATTGGTTATTATTAGAGATCTTTCCTCCCTCTTAATTGTGCATTGAATCTCTAGCCTCTCTATAAAATATTGATTTAAAAGGATCATATGAGGATTTATGTAGTGTTAATTAATCTATATTATTAATTTGTATATTTAAGAATGAGTGGTAGTGGTAAATACATTTGGTGCATCATCTATTTTACTTTAATGTTATGTTTCTCTCTCTCCCTTTTCTTTGTAGTTGAGTAGTGTAGTGTTACTCTTAGTTATAACATCAAGGGAAAAAAATCCTCTCTAGAGATTCACTCCACCATTTAGGTCACCCAAAACCTAGGAGTGTTTCCTTTGTATCAATTGGGTGAGGATACTTGGAACGCCTCTTAGAAGGGTAAAAATCAAAGCTACAATAGATACCAATCACACATAAGTCACTTATTTCTATTGGTTTGTACTTTCCCCTCAGACTATTCTAGCTTATTGTCCTCATATTGGGACCCTTGCTTCCTTTTCTCATAAAATATGTTTTTATTTCTTTATCTTCCTTTCCTATTTTCTATTACACTATCACACATCCTTATTTTATGGGTTTATTCCTTGTGATTTTTATTTTCAAGTATAATTTTCATAAGTCATCATAAACTTAACCCATTTAATGATCTCTACCAACAAATGATATATCAAAAAATTATCATCATCTATGTCCTCATCCTTATATGGTACATATTTATTTGGGTATTTGAATTGAAACCTAATTATTAGGATGCCTTCATAAGTTTTCACATTATCTACCATTATTCATAAGATCTCTTATATCCCATTTAAACACATTTTCACATACTTTTTCAAAAATATATATATAAATTTGAGCCATCTAGTTATCTTATCCTCATATTTATTCTTCAATTTCACTAACATGTGATTAATTTTACTAAAAACTCCACAAATACTTGGTGGGACTTAGGCATGGCCTTAGGAATTATACATTCATCCCCTATCAAGGTATTAAATGCCTCGTACCACCAATCCATTTAATGTTTTTATCTTAGAGTTATCTAAATCTGGTAGGTGTTCTTTTTGTATCTTTACATGGGGGAGCTATTGTAAATTAGGTGTATTAATAGATAATTGAGAGGCCCATCCTAAATCCAATTTTTATCACAAAAAAATATTATGAGTATTGATCCCCACTTTAATAGCTCATATTTGAGATGAGCCTCAATTGTGCCCAAGTTTACATCTTTAGCAATGTAGTCTACAAAGTTTTATTACATGTTATTAGAAGTAATCTATTGTGAAATATGAAATACTTTCTTGTATGTTGAATTCTAAAGATCCACTACAATTAACTTACAAATAATCATATGGGTACAACATAACTTAGTCCTATAGCTTATCATTTACCATAGTTTACACCTACTTGTGATGATTTAACTCTTTGGCCACTTCATCTACTCACTTTATTAGATGACCTATCTCATGTTTTATCCCTTTTTATTTAATATAGTGTCTCTTGTGATTCAAACTAGCATGATCATCATAATTTATTTTATGAATTATAATCCCCTTTTGTGCAAATTTTAAGTTAGAAACTTAACCAATTTATCTAATTTTACAAAGAAGGGAAACTCCCATAGTTATAACATACCATTATCTTCTAACTACCTCTTGACAGTTACATCCATGAGAGGCAAACCAACTATTTGAGGTTCTATGTTGCACCCTAACTTGAGCAAGGGATTATTCATGTCCTCTACACAAACCTAGTCCACTATGGGAATGACCCTAGGTTATGGGTTACCTAAGTTTGGGTTAGACGTCTAGGGTATTTAATGAGGCTAGCTCCTAAGATATTAAAATTAAATATATCTTCTTAAAAATTGATATATTGGGATGAAAATGTGAGATAATGCATGAATGAAAAACTACTTTAAGAGTGGTGATTCATGAATGTTCAATGATCCACTATCATCTTAAACACTATTATGACTACTAATGAATATAATGGGGACAAGGATTGATCATATTTTATGACATATTTCCAAACATGAATATTTTTATGAAGGTTGAAAAGAGTCTTGTAACTTGAAGGATATAAATAAATAGGTCTATACAAGACACTATGGACTTATGACACTTCAAGAGAAAATTCACTAGCTAACACTTCACACAACCTACAAGATACTAATAGTCTTAAATCAAGGTAGATGAAGGACCTACTCATGATGAATAGACAACATACACTCTATAAATCAAACTTCAATAGAGAACACTTAGCATTAAATATAATCTAAACTTATCTTATATTGATTTAAATAGTTTATAAAGTGATTTTAGTATAGGTTTGTTGTACCCAACAAAGGGATATAAGTCAAGAGATCAAAGATAACATTTATAGGAAGAAAGAGGGAAAGAGAGAGAGAAATTTACATTGAATGGGTCATTAATGAGCCCAATTCTACTTAGGAAAATCACCGCCACAATCCTTCTTGAGCCTTTTTACTATATTAATGTCATTTTATCTTTCTTTGGAATGATGGAGAATATGAAGATCAAGATTAGTTATAAGAATAAATCCCTACCACTGTATGAACCTATCTTGAGACCCCCAACATTAATTCCCTTCACTATCTTTCTCAATCATGCTTGATGTTCTCCACGTTACTAGGAAACTACTTGAGCTTTCTCATGATGTTGTCTCTAACATTCATTACATAGTCACCATTATACCATTGCTTCTATATCCTGAATATACATCTACCATGGATGAAAACCAATCTTCTTTATTGAATTTCATATAGTCATGATTACAAATGTAGATATACAAGATATGGACTCTTGAGTTTGAACAAGACATATAACCTACATCTAAAATATCTTAAAAAATTTTACAAGAGTTTTAATGGAGTTAAATGGATTTACAGAGTTTGTTCCTAGTTATTTAGATCATATTTGATATTATATATATGTATTACCTAATAAGGGTGGCTAGATCCTTCATCTAATGTGTTTACTTTCATGGTGTCCTCTGGTTTAACCTTTATCAAATTCTTTCTCCATATAAGTCCTTTAGTTTTTTATTATAAAATTTGACCATTAATCCTATGTTGGACTCCTCATATTATGCCAATTATCAGCTATGCATTCATCTTCAAGATCTTGCTATCAGCTTTTTGACTTCTTTAACTCCTACACACTGTAAATCTTACTCTATATGAATGAACATGTACCATTGATATTGTTATAGATTAACATGCTAGTGACACTTAGCATCTTTTCATTAGCCTTTGTGATCCATTAATGTTTTGACTCATTGCTCATCATTGATTTTATTCATATGATTTCAAGCTCACCATTGATCTACCTAGATCCACTGACATTATTAGTCATCGTGCACCATTAGATCTCTATCAAGACACCTGATATCCTACCACTTTTTATCTTCTCACTTATGCTGACCTTTTAACTTATTTCTCACCATTCATCTACTTTACAAAATCAAATACACACTACTAGATCTTGGGGCCCATTGATATCTATTAGGTTACCACTCACCATTAGATCTTTATCTTAGCTCTTGATATTTGGACACTTGTAACTCTCATGTTAAACTTTGGGATATTTGAATTCCAATGGCTAATTCATGGAGCTTGAACTTGATGTTTGCGTATATATTTCATTTTGAAAGTCTAACTTTGAATCTTCATATATTGAGAAAGCAGTCTCATCAAAACATGAAATTTTTAAATGATGATATTGGCACAAATAAATTTATGTCCATGGAATATTTTGGGATTGGGATGTTTCCTGATCAAACTTATTAAATGCACAATCAAATTGATCCATTCATTTTTGCATGATTTTCCATGATAGTCTGGCTCTTTTGGATTTGTGCAAGAACTTTGAAGGCTCAAATGAGTTTTTAAGACCTGAAGAACCCAATCTATGTCCATAAATTATTGAAACACCATGAGAAATTGCTATATCTTCTCCACTTGCAACTCTAGACTTGTCTCAAAATTTATTTCTCTAAGATCAACAAATTGCACTTTAATCTTACTTAAAATGTTTAAAAAGCTTTGCAAGCTACATGTGATCTTTGAACCACTCATTCCATCTAGGAATTTGTTTAGCTCATCAATTTAGGTAGAAATTTGGCATGTGGGCCAAAATGGCCAACACCATCCCTTCCTAAATTTCCCTTGACAATGTAGTAATAATATTTTAACATTTAAAGAGAATTTCAAATATATGGGACTTATTAAGAATTTTAGGACTATATATCTCAAGATTTTTATATTTTAAATGAATGGGATTCATTAAGTATATCTCCAATATCTATGAATATTTCAAATAAATGGGACTCAATAATTGTAACTTTATGACAATTTGTAATTTTTTAGATTTTTTATTATTACAAATTAATTAATTAATTTCTCCAATTTATAATAATATTTCAAATAAATAGGACCATTAATTTTGAATTTATTATAATTTTTAATTTTTTGGATTTTATATCATTAAAAATTAATGAATGAATTAATTAAGTAATTAAATTATTTATTCATTCAACAAATTATTTATTTCAATAGTAAATTATACTATTTATTATATTTAATTTTTTTATTAGAGGGTAAACATGGGGTTTATGAAAGGGATCCAAACCCTTTTACAATAGACATAGAGAGATGAAGAGTGAAACAAGATAGAATAAAAACATAGATGTCAGACTACAAGAAAAAACCAGAGCTATCAAATAGTTGTTAGTAGACAAAAAGCATACAACCCCAGAAGGGTGATAAAACCAAGATAAATCATATTTGAGGGTGGGATAGATTATTTATTACAATTATTAATTCCCATTTTTCTTCCAAATTCTAATTTTTTTTCTCAATGAATTCATATTCCATACTTTGTGTGTTCCTCTGCTTGGTGCTATCTTGACTTCTAGTCCTCTTTCTAAGAAGCTCTTCAAAATGATCATCTTATCTTTTCCTAATCCATTATTTTATCACTTTGATTCCTTTATAATATTTATTCATGCCATTAAAATTTATATTTATCAATTTTATATATGTTATGATTAATGGAAAATTTTACTTTTTACCCATTCTGTACTTATTTTTAGGTTATTTAAAATCTATTTTGAATTATAAAATTTCTTCAAATCTATTCCAACCTTGTTTGTCAAAATGTAGTTTAATTTTGGGTTTAGGTCACCCTATATTAAATTTATGATGTAGGATATCCAAGTTGGTTTTAAATAAACTTTTCTCAGTATTATACCATTTGAGAGTACATAAATGAAGGTTGGACTCATTCTCAAGTTTAGATATTTTGTTCATCAATTCCTCAATAAAATTATTATTATTATCCAAAATAGCCTTATAATATTCATCATATAGTTAGCATTGGAATGCCTTATTTTTAACAGTATGAAGGATTTTAGTAAACCAATCCTCATGATCAAATATATTAATAAAATTTACAAGAGTGTCACAAATTTTCAAGTTCAAATTACATTTTTTGCTTTTCCCTACACAACATTCAATAATTTTATGTTAGTCTTGTCCTTCCCAGCCTCCTTATGCTATGAATGGGCCTTGGTTTCCCCATATGCCTCTTTCAAATGATCATGATCATCATTATTTACCTTACTCTATTTGGCCTTCTTAGTTGCATGAATTTTATCATAATGGTTTTAGAGCCATTATTTTTAAAAGAGCCCACCTTCGTCCCCTTTATTAAGGTTTTGAGAAATTTATTTCTCAAAATTGGAATTATGATTCTCAAATTTTTGAGGATTCACTTCAAAAATGGAGATAACTAGTTGGGCATCTTGAAAATAAAATAAATTTAGGGATTGATGGATAGGGCATTCCAATTTGGTCAATTTGACTTCCCTTACAAAAATTTCAAGTGACATCAATAATTAAAATAGAAGAGTCACAAAATTATTATGTTTAAGTGAATTAGTAGGGTAAATTAATAAGATAAGATTCTCTTATACCTCCACTATAGAGTGAGGTATCTTATGATGAACAAATTAAGCTCACTCAATATGCCTAGCGAACAAGTTCTAAGAATGACAACTCAAAATTCATATTTTTTATCTTTACCTTTAAGGAATGTTTTGATATCCTATTTATTATTCCTTATGTCCTTGAATATTTTCTACTTGTAGTTGATGTACCTATCACTTTAGCCATGTTATTTTATGTGACTTCAATTTTGACCCCTCTACAAGTCACCACTCTATGAACCCAACCTTTGGTGAAATATAGTAAATGTTGAGCATTGTGACACTTTATTACTCACATATATATAATTATGATCCTCATTATCTTATAATATGTCATACCATTGATATTGTAACCTCATTGTAATAGGTGGGTTCATTTATGATTATTCCCCCACCCATTATTGACACTAATCATCAGTAAGTGGAAAGAGACTAGAAAATAGAATGGGATAATGAAAATTATAACTAAAATACACCTTTATATTAAATATATTCACCAAATTAATCTATAATAAATCACCATCATTACAAATTATTGATGCATGAATAAACCCAAGGGAAAAATAAGATTGGTCATTGTGACTAATCATGCCAACCTCGAGAAGAGGGTATAACATTTTCATCATTGATTTTAGATTAATTAAGAATTATAATGGAATATTAATACATATATAACCATTTAAACAATTCCTATATACAACTCCTTTATTTTAAAACCAATATACAACCATGTTCCCTTCCCAAAGATATGATCAAATATAGTTTCATCAAAAGCTTGACATAAGATTAAGGAGTATTCAAGGATATTATTAATAATAAAACTTTGGGTAAATTATTTTAGAATACATATAATTATATTAATGGAGTCTCCCTCTATTACCAAATGTGAAATTTTCAAGTCAACTACTACTTTGATTAACTACTAGGTCGTCAAAGCTTCAACAAATTGATTTGTTTGATTTAACATTAAGAGAAACAAATAATATACCATCTTACCAAAATGATATGTAATGATACCTATTCCACCCACATTTCCTAGGTTACCCTTGGAAATCCCATCAGAATTTAGTTTATGCTAGCTAGTTGGAGGGTATCTCCAAAAGGTAGAATTCATATCTAGAATTGGAGGAATGGGAACTAGAGGAGGAGTAACATAGATATTCAAATTCTCCATTAGACATTTTTCCATTTTAATCAATTGATTTCAAATTTTTATAGGGTATTTAATATAAATATACAATGATAATTTATCCTTAATGTCTTAAAAAATACCAAGCACCATTCTAGATATGTTTTTTTAAGATTATAGCATTCCTCTCTAGCTAAAGGCCCCAAAAAATGTGGGGAAGTGATAGATTTCATAGGGTTTTTAGTTTATAATAGTAAAAATGAGAGACCTGTTAAATAAATATTTCTAAAATAAAATCTAGTTGAGTCCATAAACCTTGAAATTTCCTAAAAATGATGTACTAAATATTCAAGGCAAAGGAAAAATCTAGCATTAGATGATACATTTTTTTAGACTCTTCTTCACACAACACACATCAATTGGTTACCATAATAATTATTTTCATTAAGTTGTATTGGGTAAGGATATTATTTTGAATGAATATACAAAATAAAACATTTATTCTAGGAATTAGTTTCTTATCCAAGATATTCATCTAGTGGAAACTATTACTTTGATCATCCAATTATAAACAATGGCCTGATTTAGCACTATAAAGACCATATTGAGTAGTAGAGTGGATTGAATCATCATCAAATAATACTTGGTTGATTTGTAATATTTTTATTATATCAAGAAGAGTAATTCCATGTTTCCTTATATTTTTATTCACGTTATTTCAATCAATCATTTTTTGAATCTTGATGGAGTTCTTTCTTTCCATATCATTATAAACCTTTTCATCCATATTATTTTTTAATAAAGGGCTGAGATATTTACAAGGGTAAATAGAGATGAAAGGTTCCTTTAATAGATATACATCTTCCTAAAATAATAATTTGGAACCAACACTCACTTTATATTTAGATACTTTCTTCCAAGGGTTTTTACATTTAGAGATACCATTCCAAAAGTAAGAACCCTAGGGGAAAGAATCATATGTAAGAAACCCAATAAGATTATTTTAATAAATATATTTAGAAAATTAATATAGACTCTAAGGGTCATTTACCACAAGGATGATCCATCCTATCTTAGCTAGAAGAGCTAAATTTAAAGGCTTAAAAAAATTCACTCCCAAACCACCTTGACCTTTAGGATGGCAAACTGAACTCCAAGCCACCAATGGTAACCTTTGTCTTTCCTCCACACTAGACCATAAAAACCTTCTTTGAATTTTCTCAATATTTTTATCCACCTTCCTTTGAATATTTATAAAGGATAGGAAATAAATAGGTAGAATTTGTAGGGTAATTTTTAAAAGTTAGAGCTTTCTTGCCTGAGAAAGGAGACAACTCACCAACTTCCTTTGAAATATGTACAAAAGTATGTTCCAAGAGATTTCATGAGACTTATGTTTGAATAATGGTATCCCTATATAAATTTAATGAAGCTCTCAAACTTAGAAGCCAACAAATATTGAATTTTTCCTTTGAATTCCATGTTAAATATAGATGAAAAGAGCATGATTTTATGTTTGTTTACCATTTATCTAGATACAATATCTTATTTGTTGACAACGAGGTTAAAGTATTTGATCTCTATAATGGAAGATTCCCCATGTCAAATGGTGTCATAAACAAACCTTTGGTTTAAAATGACATTAGAAGAGGAATAAATTTTGAAACCTTTAAGTTTACCCATTATAAGAGCATCTTCAATATTTATACCAAGAACTCCTACCACCCAAAAAAAAAAGAGAGGCAATGAGGGCTCTCCTACCTAATACCCTTATCACAAAAAAATAATCCTTCTACATATACATTTATAAAAATATAAAAAATAGGTAAAGAAACACAATAATTGATAAGAGCTCTGAAATTATACAAAAATCCATATTTTCCAAGACTTTATCCTATAATTCCCATGAAACCCTATAATAAAATTTATCCATTTCTAACTTCAATATCATTCCAAGATAATCAATATTTTTTATGGAGTGAATGGAATCATGTACCATAACAAAAAAATAAATTATTTTTATTCCATAGAAAAAACCATTTTTATGCTTTGAGATTAAGTCTAGAAACAAATTTTAGAGTCTCAATGTTATAACCTTTGTGCATATTTTTCACATTGTGTTGTAGATATTTCTAAAATAACTAAAATTCATCAATCCAACTTTATTGGTAGATACCAATAGGAAATTATTAGTAAGTTACCTTATAAATTTTACTAAATATATGAATTCTTGAACAACTTCACTCACCTCAACTTTGATACTATCACAAAAATTTTGAAATAATGTTGGAAGAAAGTTGTCTAGTGTAGGAGCCTTACTCCCGTCAGAGGAGAAGAGTAAATTTAACTTCTTCCATAGATAATTTACTGCTCAGACTAGGATACTTACTCCTATTAGAGGAAAATACTATGAATTTAACTTCTTCAATAGAAAATTTACTTCTCACACTATCATCATCTCTTTGAGAGATAATGGAAGGGATAACTTAAAACACATTTTATTCCATTAATTGGTTGCTTTGGATTTTGCCTAAAATAATTTTTTTTGAGATGTTGATAGGCTCATTTTTCATTATAATATATTCCTTTAAAATCACACCTTTATAGTTAAAAATTCCCATAATTTTATTATATTTTTTTGTATTAAGGTTGATATGCGAAAAAAACTCGGTATTTTTATCCCCTATTTTAAACACAAGGATATAGATTTTTGGTGCCAAAATATTTCTTATATATCTAGTAGAGAGTGAAATTAATTGAGTAAAGCCATATATTTATTGTAAGATTCATGGTTTAAACCTAAAATTTGAATCATTGGATCAATATTTTATATCTAATCTTTAATTTTCTCTTTTTTAGTAAAGATATTCCTATATGTTTATCTATTCTAACTTCTAATATTTTCTTTTACATTATTAAAAATTTTAATTTGATACATAGCTGAGCCTCTTACTTCAAACTTCCACCATTCATTAATTTTATCTTCTATAACTAGATGGGAAAGCCATGTATTTTAAAATCTAAAAGGATTTCTACATTTTTTGAATTATTTATTAAAATTTAGGACCAATGAATTATGATTGGATCCAATCCTAGGTAAATAACATAAAAAAATTTAATGGAAATAAGACACTCAAATGAGATCATAAATATATCTATTCTCACATGAATGTTATCCTCTCCCAACCTTATATTGGTCCAAGTAAATATTGAACCTCTCAGATCTAGATCCATTAGATTGAAAAAAAAAGGATAGCTAGATCTTCCACAATATTGATGTAAACTTAAGTGCCTTATTTTTATTTAGGGGAAGAGAGGGGTGTTAAAGTCTCCCACAACTAGATAATTAAAATACTTACCATCATGCCTAAAATAATTTAGCTCATTCCATAAAATCCTTATAAAATAAGAGGAGTTAGGGCATAACAATTACACAAGATCCAATAATAATGACCTCCTTTAATAGTTAGAAGCATAGCCATGTGGTAATTATTTTTAATAAAAATATCACCCTTAAATAATTTAGAGTCATAAAGGTTGATAAATCCTCCATAGTTCCCCAAATATATGACACCAAATCAATATTATTTGTACCATATGTTTATTTTAGTATTGTATAACTCTTCAATAGACATTTTGACTTACTACAAGAGTTATACATAATTAATAGAAATATATTGGATAAAACACCTTATTTTGGTGTTAGATATTTTGGGGATTCTATGGGCCTTATCACCTTATAAGACCCTCAATGGAAATTTTGCATTATTTCTCCATATTGTTTTTATAGCTTGTCTTGATTTTTTAGTTTATTTTCATGTGGCTAGACCTGTGACACTTGAGATAGACCAAAGAAGAATTTTCATACTCAATAATCTAATTGTATGATCCAAATTCATATAATAACAAGATATTTTAGGGGATAAGTTTCTCTATGATGATATGAACATATAATATAGAAAATATTAGATGATTTATATATTTAGTGACAAGGTTAAAGGCTAAAAACTATTGAAAGTAATTATCAATACTTATTATTACATCATCTTCCCAATATATACTTCAAAAATCTAACCCACACCAAGATAACATTTCAATCTTCATTTTTTATATTAAAACGTAGTTACCATATTTTTAATAATAAGACTATTTTCTCTAGTAACTAAGGACCTCTAATCAAATTATTAATACAACCTTCAAGTTATATAAAGGATAATAAAAAAATCCTTTTGACATTGCCAAGATCTCAAGATGTCGTTTCCATTTCCATTTATAGATAGCCCAACTTCTCACCACAAATGTGTGTGTGTGTGTGTGTGTGTGTGTGTGTGTGTGTGTGTGTGTGTGTGTGTGTGTGTGTGTGTGTGTGTGTGTGTGTGTGTGTGTGTGTGTGTGTGTGTGTGTGTTTGTGTGTGTGTGTGTGTGTGTGTGTGTGTGTGTGTGTGTGTGTGTGTGTGTTTGTGTGTGTGTGTGTGTGTGTGTGTGTGTGTGTGTGTGTGTGTGTGTGTGTGTGTGTGTGTGTGTGTGTGTGTGTGTGTGTGTGTGTGTGTGTGTGTGTGTGTGTGTGTGTGTGTGTGTGTGTATAATTAATCTATATTAAAATAAAAATATTTATATTATCACTTGGTATTTTAAAATTTATTAAACATGACATTCTTTACTATTTTTATTTTTCCTAGCAATGATACTTTGAAATTATTATAAATATATATGTAGTTATTGAAATAGTATAAACTTATCAGTGTTACAAATTTGATGTAATTACTAATACTAATTCAAATAAATTATCATTGGATAAAAATAATGTGTTCACTTTAAAATATACATGATCACATGCATGCTTACTTATGTCCTCTACCTTATTTATTTAGGAATATTTTAGTGTTACTTCCTTGCCATATTTACTTCTTGTGTTACATTAATATACTATATTTTTACACTTAAATATTGGTATTTAATTTATAGTAGGATTAGGTATCCATATATATCTCAATAAATATTTATATATATTTTATTTTAATATATTATTTTTCCTTCTATATTCAGGAACATACTAGTTAACCATGAATAAATTATCTATAATAACCACATTTGTATCCTTTACCATCCATATTGTATAATCTATTATTAAAGTTTCATTGTGACATATAAAACACATGTGTCCTTCCTTTATATCCAACATGTGATTTAATGACACTTTTGGATTATTACCTATAAGTCCAATAAATTTTTCATTTTCATAGAGATTTTATTCCTTTTCAAAACCTGTAGCTTCTTTCATAACTCTAATATTTGTAGTATGCATACCATTAGAATATTATTATTTTTTTGGATTAAAATCACGTAATTTACCATATAGGATACATATATTATTTTATGGCATCATGAACATCCTTATAACATTTTGTAGGGCTACACCAAAATTTGGAGCACTCTACATGTGATTTCTTGAACATCTCAATGAATATTTTAAGTTATGACTTAAACTTATTGATATAAAGTTTATTTTTATAGTCATATTATCAATCAACTTCTCTAGTAGTTTTTTTCTCACTTAGATAATATTTGATGCTTGTAAATTAAATTATATCTTGTCCCTTAACCTACATTTTCTTATTGTTTATTTTTATTTATCCATATTTTATTTATATCATTGAAAATAAAATAATATAAAGATCCATGTGATACACTAGGATTACAATCCTATAATGTCCTCCATAAATTTAAAGGTGAAGACACTCAAGATCATAAAATGTATATTTGAAATTAAAATTTAGGGAATTTCTCTTGAGTCCACAAAATGGCTCATTATATTCAAGTAATGACTTTATTTATCCCTTATTAATCTTTCTCTTAATGGATTTGAATGTGAATTTTATAACTTGTTTCTAATATAAAGTAGAAAAGGAATATGTTTACCTTGGTTAGTGTGTGTGAGTCATGTTGCCTATTTTTACCATTATGTTCTAACTCTTTACATGGAAAACTCATCAATTTTGTATGTAAAGGTTTCATAAACACATCATGACCAAAAATATGATTTTGGCAAAAAAGAAGATTTTTAAAGACCAGTGAATAACATTATGGATTAAATTGGACCAGATCCAAAGTCTACTAGTCTCACTCTGGATGGATTCTCCTAGTTTGGCTCTAAATCCTACCAGTCTAGCTCTGGAGTATGCCAGTTTAATTTTGGAGTCACTCAAGCCAATCATAAAGCTCATTAAATTATATTTTGGATTTTTTACACTAATTAATACATCATGCATGCTTAATAAAGAACCTTCTAAACCACTTTGAGTCAATTTGAAATTCATGAGAAAGCTTACCATACATATTATTATTGCTTATAAACATAGTATTTATAGTAATGTTTTGTAAATACATCACTATACATATTGTGAGAGTTGATTACCAAATCATACATGACTGAAATTATAGATATTATAACTACAAATAGCTAAAATATATACATGCACACCTATGCATCTCTTTCACTATTTCAACTTGAAACATGGAAGGAGGTTGTCACTTCTTTTTTATTTTGTTATAAATTAGATGTAGTTAAAAAACTTGTTAAGGGTTAACTATTATTTTCATTTTTTCTAGAAGCATTGGGAAATATAATCAATGTACTTTAGATGATTTATAGTTAGTTAGTTGGTAATAAACTTAGATACATTAAGGCTAAGTAGAGTTGTTAATTATTTGTCATATTGTAATCATTTTCAAAAGTTAATGAATATTGGATATTTCTAAAAGAATAAGTGTGATCTACATCCTATTCCAAGGGAGATCAAGTGCCCACTCAACCAAGGAACCATACTTATTTTGTAGTATTTTATATTTTGTTTTAAAGTTATTTAATCTTCTACATCTTTATGTTAAATATGAGATTTGATCTAGCTTGTAGGTTTTTGTGTGTATGTGTGTGCACGCACATGTGTATGTGTTTCTATTTTAAGATAATTTTTATATTTTAAATTCCGTCATTTCCTTTCTAAGTAATTATTCCCATGCACCATTTCAATTCAATAAATATATTAATGGGTGTTTTACTTTATTAATAAGTGTTTTCATTTCCAATAACCATTTCAATTAAACAAATAGATTAAAGGGTACTTTAATTTATTAGTAAGTTTGTCTACTTTTATTGTCAGCATTTCATTTTTGCATGTAGTGTTTCCTTTCCAAGTAATTAGATAGATTTAAATTGAAGTTAACTAGAGTATAAATTTAGGTATAAATGATCCATAACTCCCCCCAGATAAATAATTGTTAGTTATTATTTTGATACCTTACTATTCACAATCATTGAATGTTGACCCTAGTTTGACATGACATCAACCAAATTGAGTTGATCTGAATGAAGAGATTTATGAAAATCATCATTTTAGGCACCATTTTTAGGGATTTTATAGGTGTTAGTAAGGTATAAATATTAAAACTAAAAATTAATTAAGAAAAACTTTCCATAAATCAAATAAATATATGAATAGACAAAGAGATTTAAATAGAAGATACATTCTAAAAACCCTCAACAAATCACAAGTAATGATAAGTCACAAGAATATAGTATCCTATAAGACCTGATAGGAAAATAATTTAAAACTAGTGAGGAGGAAGCATTTCAATCCTCACCTAAAATCTAGGATTATTCAGTAGAGGTAACTACATCCTTTCTAATGAAATAATTAAGGATAAAACATAGTGTAAAGTAGAGTATTGAATCTCAATCAAGTATCCTCCTAGCTAATTTTGATAATTTAACACCTCCAAGGAGAAATATCTAAAAAATATTTTGGGTAACCATTGGAGATAATTAGGTAAATAATCCACTAAATAGGGTTAGAGGAGGTAGATCTCAACTACTAGGCAAAACACTCACCTTGTTTGATTACAACTAGATACTGAGAGGGGGGGTGAATCATTATATCTATTAAAATTTATCTTTCAATCCTTTTAAATAAAATTAAAAATCATATATAGATCAAAATACAAAATTAGAGATCACATACACACACAAATACACATGACATAAGATTTATACATGGAAAAACCAAAGGGAAAAACCATAGTGAGAATAGTTGCTAGAATCTAATATTATAATCCAGCCTCACAATTCAAAGAGTCACTGGCAAACCTCACTAGTTATATTGAAGGACACCCATTATAACGAGACACCAATCCCCTAATTTAAAATCACCAACTCTATGGAAGCACCCACTCCCTAATCTAAGTACCCACTCAAATTCTTTGATGATACGAACCTATCAAACTCTTTTATAGAGCTACAAATCCAATTTACAGATTGCATTCATGCATGAATCAAGATATCTATTCTTTGTTATAGGTATAATCTATAATTGATCATACTTTACGCATTATCTTTATTCCTTTATTTCTCTTTGTTCCTATGAATCCTCCTCTAGTCATGTGTCTAGATATTTCTTTATTTGACACAATTCATTACCTTTACCAACCACTCTACTCAATATTTAATTTGGCTTAATATAAAATAGAATTTATCAGTAGTATTTTATTTTTCCTAGATATCATATATGTATAAATAAATGATCTAGGGTTTGGTTCTTATCTTTGTGTTGACAATTAGATTGTAACACATCATGCCAATTTTAGACTTTAGTTTATTATAACTTGAACTGTAAGTTCCCAAGACTTGATTCTATTGGCCCATCGATTGTTATTGCAATAGGTTCTATGCATCATGCCATAATTGTAGGTATATTTATTATTTATAGAATTTATTAGACTCAAGTTTTGATGTACAAGTGCTTTAATGTATATTTGTTCAGTTAGATTAATCAAACTCATTGTCTATGTTGAGTTATGGATCTTATAAGCAACTTATTACATGTTCTTGTAACTAACCATTTGACTAGACGTGACTTTAAATTTAAGTCATTGATCTTGCCTTTAGAACCATGATCCAATGGTATTTATTTAATTAGCTCAACATTATAATACATCCATTCAATCACCTTTTAATGGGCTTATGTTATCTATTATATTTTTGTATGCCTCTAAACTTTAGCCTTGTTAAGATGTTAAACATCAAGTTCTTTATTCCATATGAGTCCACTCACTCCATTGGATCTCTCTCATCCAAGATTTTACATGTCATTCGATGTCCAAAGATGGACAATATTTAGCTTGACTTGATCATTAATATTTAGCTTCTTATATCTTTGGATCACTTCCACTCTATCGATCTTCTCAAACTTACTCAATATTTAATTTGTTACTATGTCGATAAATATCAATCAATTTATAAAATTTGAGTTTATTCACTCCATTAGATTTCCTTTGCATGATCACTTGTGCACTATCAGATCTTATAACAAGCTTGATATTTATATTTATCCAACCCTTGAGGATATGCCATGTGGCATAAGTGTGTGCCTTTTGTAAATTGTTATCAATTCTTGCTATTGAGACATTTTACATCCTCATATTGGTCATTTATCTAATAGTCTCATGTGCTTATGACACTTGGAATTAGTGCATTCACCTAGAGGGAACTTTGACACTTTGACTTCATCATCCTCTATTGGATCTTTAATGTTTGATTAAGTGAGAGCCATTTGATTTTCTAACTATCTTGATAATTAATTCTAATAGGCTCATTCTCATTGGATCTCTATCTAAAAAGCGTTTTGAATGTGACACTTATCACTTACACATTCACTTGGAGCACCTTTTGAAAATTTGACTTTGCTTCACTCCATTGAATTGTTTACATATGATGCAGCACGGGCCATTGATCAAGATGGGACAAATATTATGTCTTAGACTTAGGAAATATTAAGTATTTTTTATCGCTACTCAAGCTAAAAATTGCTAGGTTAAGGGGGGTCAATTTCATAATGGTGTCAAAGGCTTAAGTTATAACTTAAGCTACCAGGTCTAGGCTACATCTAATCAACATCACAATAGAAAGTGTTTGTTGATGCCATGGATAAACCCTTAGGGTTTTACTAAGAAACCCTATCTAGTCTGAGAGTCAAATAAATCAAATATGAGCTCATTCCTTCTCTTCTAAACCTATGGACCATATTTATAATATTCTCATGAAAAACCCATAAAAAATATAATATTTTTTTGACTTTAAACATACATAAAAGGGATCTATAAAATCATGACAACTTTGCATAGTGTAACTATGAAACATGCTCTTTTCTTCATCAATCTTGCCTAATCATTTTCACATCAATGACAATCATATTTCTAACAATCTCCCCCTTTTGCATTGATGGAAAACTAAATGCTCTGATGCAAACTTAATATTATAATCTTTTATTAACTCATCTCCTTATCTGGCATTGCTTGCATTGGATTTTTATAAGTATGAGCTAAAGTTATTCATACCAAACTTTCTCCTCCTTAGGAAATGACACATTTTCCTAAACTCAACTTGGACACTTGCTTTGCTCTTCCAAACTTTTATAGAGATCATTTGTAATTTTTCTCCCAACTTTTATAAAGAGCATTTTCCCTTTTTATCCCACTTTGACATCAATGGGAAAGGGACTCTAGATGACTATTTGTCCATGTATCTCTCCTGCTTTATCAGATAAAGGATTTTATCCAAGAATATACTACTTTTGACTCATTAGTAATTTTCAAAAGTATACATAACTAAGTTGAATTTTATCTCTTCTTCCAAGGATTAATAAAGCTTCCGTGAGACTCCCCCTATACTCATGCCCTATCACTATTGATTTAGTGATGTGTTGTATGAGCTACTACTCCCAAATTCTATCTCAGATATTCAAATTGTTTTTTAGGAAGAGGTTTGGTAAATATGTTTTCATATGGTTTTTAGTTGGCACATATTCCACTATGACCTCTTGATCTGCAACCCTTTCTCTTCAGAATTGATACTTGACTGATGTGTGCTTTGTTCTAGAATGCATAACTGGATTCTTTGATAAATTTATTTCACTTGATTTATCACAAATAGTATAAATAGGTGACTTGTATGTAACCTTGATGTCCTTGAGTGTTTTCTTCATCCATAGGACTTGAGTGCAGCATGCCACTACTACTACATACTCTACTTCTACTATAGATAGAGTAACTGACTCTTGATTTTTGCTCAGCCATGAAACAAGACTATTTTTGAGGAAAAATGCACCACAACTAATGTTTCTTCTATCATCCACACTTCCTACCCAATCAACATTTGTGTATGTTTTCAATGTAAAATCTTCACTTGTAGGGTACCATAGGCCATAGTTAATAGTGATTGATGTATCTAAAGATTCTTTTCACTACATTGGCATGTGATTCTTTAAGAGAAACCTAAAATCTAGTAACCATACACATTACTTGCATGATATTTGGTCTTGATGTAGTTAGGTATAGAAAACTACCTATCATTGATCTATACATAGTCTAATTTGCATCAAGTGACTCATCCTTTTTTCTCAACTTGCATCTAATTATCATGGGAGTAATAACTAGTTTGTTATTGTCCATTCCAAATTTATTGAGCATATCCTTTGCATAAATTCTTTGGGATATGAATATCCCTTCATCAAATTGTGATATTTGTAAAACAAGGAAAAAGGAAATTTCTCCTAGCATAGAAATCTCAAATTAACTTTGCATGTATGTAGAAAATTATTTTCACATTTTTTTATTTCTACCACCAAAGATGATTTCATATACATATACAAAAATAATCAACATATGCTCACCTTATGATTTGAATTACAGATTACTGTCTACACATCTTTTGTTGAATCCTTATTATTTTAGGTATTGGACCAATCTTGAGTACCATGCTTTCCTTGTTATTTCAGGTATTGGTCCAATCTTGAGTATGATGCTCTAGGTGTCTATTTTAGACCATATAATTATTTATTCTATCTACACGCATAATCTTCTTCATATAACAATTGAAAACCTACTAGTTGTTTAATATATACTTCCTCTTCTAGGTTCCCATTCAAGAAAGCAAGCTTTACATCCATTTGATAGACTTCAAACTTCTTGTAAATAGAGAATGCTAGAAACATTATTATAGATTCCAATCTATAAATTGGATCAAATATTTCCTCAAATTATATGTCTTATATTTTTGCATATCCCTTTCATACCAATCTAGATTTATTTCTTATAACAACTCCATCCTCATTTATCTTGTTTCTATAAACTGATTTTATTCCTATCACATTCTTGTTTGAGGGTCTTAGAAGAAATTGCGATATTTTGTTATTTTCTATTTGGTTTAGTTCTTCTTCCATGGATTTTAGCCAATTATCATCCTTATTGGATTCAACATAGCTCTTAGGCTCAATTTTAGAAATTAGAGAAAAACTTACTTGCTCCTTGTTCATTATATCTCTTCTCCTTATTTGAACTATTTCATTCTTATTTCCAATTATCTACTCTTTAGGTTGATCCTTTTGAACAAATCTTAGGGCTGATTTTTCATTCTTTTTCTCAGCGTCTTCACTGTCTGATTCTTCTTGAAGATCTGACTCTTCATTACTAGTTTCCTTGTCAAGTTCAACATGTTTTATGTCTTCTTCTATGTTGACATTTATGATCTCCACCATCTTGTGTAGATTATTATTACAACATACATAGACTTTACTTTGATTAGAATAACCAAGAAATATTTTGTCATCATATCTTGATTCAAAGCTTCCTAGTTTGTCTTCCTTTCCTCTAATGTAGTATTTGCTTCTAAACAATTTTATGTACTTAATAGAGGTAGGCTTTCCATACCATAACTCATAGGGAGTTTTTTCACTATTTACCCTTAGTTAAACTCTATCCAAGATGTATACTATTTTTTGGACTACTTCTCTCTAATACCCAATAGGTAATTTGGCCTCTTTTAACATTGTTCTAGCCATTTCTTTAACTATTATGTTCTTTCTCTCAATAATTCCATTTTGTTGTGGAGTCTTTCTTATAGAGCAGTGCCTTTTATCCCATTTTTCTTACAATACTCTATGAATTAATTTGAAGTGAATTATCCACCTTTATCAGATCTTTAGCATTTGATTTTTCTTCCAATCTCATTTTCAACCATGGCTCTAAAGATCTTGAATATCTCAAAGGCTTGAGATTTGTCCTTCAAAAAGGTCACCCATGTCATTCTTGAGTAGTCATATAAAAATAACATGAAGTATCTCTCTCATTTTGATCCTCTTATCTTGGTAACACGACAAAGATCAATATGAACTAATTGTAAAGGCTTTGTAGTTGCATACTCCTTTTTTTTAAATCTGACCCTTGTCTACTTGCCTAGTTGACATTTTTTGCAAGTAGTATCTCTAGGTTTAGTTATCTTGGGCATGTGTCTTGCACACTTATTTGAGTTCACTTTGACTAGATTATCAAAGTTGACATGACCCATTTTCCTATGCCACAACTAAATCTCATCAATCTTTCCCATCAAGAAACTATTACCATTTACTTCAACAAGATTGTAGATATTGTTCTCAGTCCTTTTCCCTTATGTAACTATTTTACTAGATCTATTTAGCTTGCATCCTCCTACATAAAATGTGACTTTATATCCATTTTCACACATTTGGATGACACTTAGCATGTACTTATTTAATACTTCAACATAAAGGACATCATGTGTAGGCATTTTACCATCTATGTTCAAGGTTCCTTTACCTTTGATCTTTATTGCTATGTCATCTCCCAAGCTAACATATCATTCCTTACATTTTCTCAATTTGGTGAAATTTCTCTTGTCAGTAGTCATATGGTTTCATCATCCACTATCTATCACCCATAAATTTTCTCCTTGGCATGGAGAGTAGTCTGAGCAATCATGGATTAATTTTTCACTCTCCACACATCCTTGGGTTTCTTACTTAGCTTCTTTTTAGAAAGTTGTGAACTTTGCTCACACTAGGAGGTATGTATTTTTTTACATTATGTAATTTTGATATTAAAAATATAGTTATACAGTGTTTAGCTATGTGACCAAAGTTATTTCAATTATAACACATTACATTTGTATCTACCAAGGGTGAAAATGATTTTTTTCTTAAAAAATTAATTTTCCTTGTAGTTACAATTCTAAAATTACTAGCCTTATGACCAAAATGATTATAGATATAATAATAACCATAAAAAGATGACGAATACCTCATCATATCATTTCTTGGTGGACCATGAAGAATTCTTCTAAGCTATGACCTCTTTAGGTTTCTCACCTTGGTGTATCCATTAGCATCAGCTACCTTTATCTTCTTCTTTTCTTTAAGCTTTTGTTTTCAGGTTCAACCTTCTACATATCAGATATATTTGAATCTTTCTTTATGTCCTTGCTATATTTTTTCTTCTTTACTCTTGATTCTCCTTCTACTTTGAAGTTTTGATATAGGCTAATAGATGTACTAGTTGAGAAACTTTTTCCCTTCTCAAAACTAAGACCTGATCTCTCTTTTGAGGGATTTTGAGAGTTAATCAATTCATTAAAAATGTTTGATCCTCATATCAAATTTAAAGTTTTATTTAGTTAACCTTTATATTTTTCAATTTCTTTTCTTAAATCCACTATTTCTACCACAAGCTTCACACCTTCATTAGATTTATATTGTAGTTCCATTTTGACTAAATCTTCTATTCCTTTAGCCTCCTCAAATTGTGTCTTTAGGATTATTACCATATGATCAAATTTATCAATATTTTTAAACATTTTATTAATTTAATTTTGTCCAGTATTCTTCTATCTTTAGTTCTCTTTTCTTAGTTTATCAATCTAATCTAGAGCGAAGATGAGTTCACACTCAAGGTCCACTTCTCCTTCTTCTTCATCCAAGTCTTCAACTTCATTTTGATCTATATTTATATAAGTTGATCCTATTATCATGAATAGGGATTCATTTCCCTTAGCCATAAAATTATAGTCATGATCATCATTTTAATTATCACTATCTTTTATTGAGTCACTGTCTTCTTTTATTTATATACATTTCTTATTTTTAAAGAATTTTTTCATCTTAAGATAGTAGGGTTTCACCTTTTTTCTACTCTCTCCTTGCTCAAAGTTATCCTTTATATTATGAAGGATTTTAGTATAAAAATGTCCTAGTTTACCATAGTTAAATCATTTTAAGGGTAGCTTTCCTTTTTACTTTCTAGATCCCCTTTTTAGCCTTCTAAAAAAGTTAGCTTCTTCTTCATCAGTCTCCTCAAATTCAGATGTAGATGTTTCTTCCTTTACTTGCTTAGCTTATTTGAATGCAACTTCTCTCTTGAAGGTGTCAGTCTCTCCCATTATCATCTCATAAGATATGAAGGTCCCATATAACTCATAAATAGTGATTTTATCTAGATATTTTGCTTCTTCTATTGTAGAAATTTTATAATTATATCTTGATGGCAAAGATCTTAAAACTTTTTTGACAATGTTTGACTCTTTCATTTCTTATCCAAGGCCTCTAATTGCATTGAATATTTCATATACCTTAAGGATGTAGTCTAAAATATTTTCGTCTTCACTCATCTTAAGACTCTCAAACTTGCCATTTTAAGTTTGTATCTTGGCCTGATTTACCTTTTTGATATCCTTCATAGATGCTCATTAGTTTGTTCTAGATTTATTAGAAATTTGACACTATATCACTTTGACAAACTCTAAGTTTGATAGTCCATAAAGAATATCATTCTTTTCCTTAGTATTGATCTCATATGCCTTTTTATCAGCCTAATCTATAGGAGTTGCAGTAGGGGATATATATCTATTTACCACAAACATCCATACATCAAACCCTAATTAAGATAGATATGCTTCCATTCTTGTGCTCTAAAATGCATAGTTAGATCCATTAAAGAGAGGTGCTTTATTTGATGAATATAATTCTTTAATAGACATTATATTGAATATTCCAAGATCTACCTGAGCTAATTAATAATTTTCTAAGGAACCCTAAAATTTGATACTAATTGTTGGAACACAACTAGATAATGAGAGGGGGTGAATCAATATATCTATTAAAACTAGTCTTTCAACACATGACACAATATTTATATATGGAAAACCCAAAGGGAAAAACCATGGTGAGAATAGATGTTAGAATCTATTGTTCTAATCCAACCTCATAGGTTCAAAGCCTCACTGGAAAACCTCACTAGTTACATTTAAGGACACCCATCCTAAGGAGACACCAATCCCCTAATTTAAGAGAATCAGCTCTAAGGAAGCACCCACTTAGCTTCCTTGATAGCACTATCCTATCAGACTCTTATATGGATCTATAACTCCAATTTAAAAATTAGATTCATACATGAATCCATATCTTTGTTATTTGTTATAGGTCTAATCTATAACTAATCACACTCTACACATTCTCGTTATGCCTTTCTTTCTCTTTGCTCATCTAAAACCCTCTTTAGTCCTATGTCTAGATATTTATATATTTGACACACTTCATTACCTTTACCAACAACTCTGCTCTATATTCAATTTAGCTCAATAGTAAACATAATTGATCAATAGAATTTTATTTGTCCTAGATATCATATATGTATAAAAAATCATCTAGGGCTTACTTCTCTCTATTTTCACACTCAGACTATAACACATCATGCCAATTTTGGACTTTAGTTCATTATTACTTAAACTATAAGTTCCCACATCTTGATTATGTTGGCCCATTGATTATTGTTGTAATAAATAGGTTTCATGCATCACACCATAATTTAATATCTCTTTACTATCTATATCATATATTAGACTCAAGTTTTGATGCATATAATCCTTAATGTAGATTTGTTTATTTATATCAATCAATCTCATTGTCTGTGTCAAGCTATTGAGTTTATACTCAAGTTATTGCATGTTCCTATAACTAACTATTTATTTGGACATGACTTTAAATATCGATTATTGATATTTCCTTTGGTGACATGATCCAATTCTCTCTATTTAATTAGTTCAACTTTAAAATGCATCCATTCAATCACCTTCTAATAGGTTCACACTATCTATTAGATATTTGTATACCTCTAAACTTTAGCTTTGTAGAGATTTTAAATGTTGAGCTATTTATTCCATCTAAGTCCACTTGCTTCATTGGATCTCTCTCATCCAAGCTTCCATATACCATTCAATCTATGAATATGCATGACCTTTACCTTAACTTCATCATTAAACTTCAACACTTTGACCTCTTCTCACAACTTCCTATTTCTTTGGATCACTTCTACTCTATTGATCTTCTCAAACCTACTTGGTCTTTAACTTACCATTATGTTAATAAACATTGAGAACTTTATAGCATTTGAATCCATTTGCTCTATTAGATCTCCTTTACATGATTACTCATGCACCATCAAATCTTTTGATAAGCTTGATCTTTATATCTATCCAACCCTTGAGGATGTGACACTTGGTGTAAGTGTGTGTCTTTTATAAATTGCTATTAGTTCTCACAATTGAGACATTTGGCATCCTCACATTAATATTCTATCTAATAGACTCATGTTCTTGTGACACTTGGCATTAACACATTCACCCAAAGGGACCTTTGATACTTTTACTTCATTTTTCTCTTTTGGATATTCAATGTCTGATTAAACATGAGTCATTTGATCATCCAACTAGCTCGATCATTAATTCTGATAGACTCATTCTCATTGGGTCTCTATCTAAAAATCTCCATGAATGTGACACTTGTCACTTGCATGTCACTTAGAGAACCTTTTCATAATTTGAATTTGTTTCACTCCATTGGATCATCTACATATTATGAATCATGGGTTTTTGATCAAGTTGGGACAAATATTAAGTCTTATACTTAGGAAATATTAAGTCTTATTTATCACTGCTTGAGCTGGTAATAGCTAGATTAAGGGGGTCAATTTTTCAATGGTTACAAAGGATCAAATTATAACTTAGGCTACCAGATCTAGGCTATATCTAGTCAACATCAAAATAAAAACTCTTTATTGATGCCATGGTTAGAACCTTAGGGTTTTATTTAGAAACCCCATCTAGTCTGAGAGCTAAATTAATCAAATTTGAGCTCATTCCTTCTCCTCTAAACCTATAAACCATATTTCTAGAAGGATAGTGAAAAACCCATAAAAATATGCTATTTCTTTGAATTTAAACATCCATAAATGTTATTTATTAAAGCCTGACAATTTCACATAATGCAACTATGAAACATGCTCTTCTCTCCATCAATCGTACTAGATCCTTTTGACATTAATGACATCTAGTGTAACTTTTGACATTAATGGCAATCATATTTCCAACACACCTATCTTATTATCTTAGATCAATATGAAATGTTGTAATGAATAATATATCCCCATCCATACTACCTAATTTCATGGAATTCTCTATAGAAAGTCCTAATCAATTTCTATTTGAATTTAAGGTCTTATGTTAAATTTATGACTACAAAATTGATAACACAAACTAAATTTTTTCCCTTCTACACTCAGAGATTCATATATAAGATATTTTATGAATTTAAAACCAAATTCCATTATCACATGGGATAAAATTTAAAATATATTATTTGATAAATTCAAGGTTATTATAGAGTAAGGGATATAAAATAAGAATTATTCCATATAAAACAAAAATATGAGAATATAGAAGACTATCTTGACCATTTATTCTTTGCATATAGGATATGTGAGTATGAGTTGGAGGAAGATTTGATAAAAATAGTTTTATTAAAGGGACTAGATGATTATTATGGGGAATATTTAAACATAATGGAAAAAGGAGACAAAAAAAATTGGTCTCAATGATATAGTTCAACTATGAAGGAATTATTCAAGAATAAGGGATAGTGCCAGGAAAATGAAAATATGAAAGGGAAGAAATGATGTAGGAAAAATCATAGATGAATTTTCATATCTAAAAATAGACATTTTAGGCAAATTAAACACCAGAATAAATAGCTTATAATAAAAAAATAATGCCACTACTGAACCACTGACTATGTATTATCCAAAATGTAGATTAAAACATGCACTTTGAGATTACCCTCTTAATAGAAAAAACATGTGTGGTTTTTAATATATAAATGATCATGATACTAAAAACTATGCTTTCCTACTTGATCAAAAAAACCAACTAATAGGCTACCCAATAAACATAAGATGTCAAATTTATACCAAGACATGGAAATAAAATTTTAAACAATAAAAACTAAATTAATTTCATTCCAAGAGATATTTCTAACAAATGGATGATGCCATGGGATAGAAAAACACCTCCATATGCATGGGGACCACCAACATGGGGTTCAACATAATGGACACCATAACCATGGATGTCCCAACCTCATCAATAATCATGGATGTCCTAATATAATTAATAACCATGGGTAAAACAATAATGGGTACCCTAACAAGCCTTTAATCAATAAAGGAGGTTTACACAACAATAAGTGTTGATTCCTTCCCCTATCAATCATCTTCCACAAATTTAAGGAACTTTAATGGTTTGTGTTATTTAATATAATAATGTTTAGTTAAAATCATGTAAGATACTAAATATCACCCTAAATACCATAACTAAAGTCCCAAGTGAAGAACCAAATAAAAGCCTAACGAGGAAAAAGAAAAGCCTCAAGAAACCAATATAGTTACTATTATGATGTGAGATTTCACCCTTGTGGAGGCATTATTTAGGATTCCCCACTCCTAGGCATAATATGGGAATAATCATGGGCTATGGGTTTCCTATAATTGGGTTAAACCTCTAAAGAAGGTCATCTTCCTCTTGATGGATCACCTAAACTAATGCTACTATAGGGAAAAGGGTTAGAAAGGGGGAAGGTATCCTAAGAAATTTAACAATGTAATTCACCAAATGTAAATGAGACTCTCATATGCTTAAACCCACACTAGATCTATATAATATATTACTATCTCACACAATCTCATAAAATTAGCTATTTGCATAAGTATTTCATAAACTAGGTTCAAAAATCAATGAATGAAAATAAAGAGGAGTTATAAGACTCATATCAATCTCACATAAATGGAAAAAAGAACACTAATTTAGGCCTACAATTAAATTAAAAACACCTTAAAAGAGGTAAGTAAGAAGGATATTATATTAGGAATAATCTCCTTCTCAAGGCCATCATGCACAAGCTTACTAAACACTAATCAAAAAGCAAAAGAATGGTAAAGAAAATATATTATTGCATCAAGATTAAGTTATTAAAAATTCTTGGTAAGGCTTAGCCTAATTAAAATGAGCATATTTTTTTTAAGATCTCAGAGAGTCCCATGCCGTTCAAGATCAAAGAGTCTTTGTGAGAGTCTAGAATTCTATCGAGCACAAGAGAGAGAGAGATTAAAAAATTGGAAAGAATGGGTAAGATAGAGAAAAGGATAAGTGAGAAGAGGGAGCACATTAACCAAGAAAAATCACTAAGCTACCACATTTTAATGAATGTTCCACCACACTTAATCAAATCTAGACTAGCCCTTCATCAATAATTTAACCTTAATTTACTCTAATAGTGTTCAACTTCTTCTCATTGTTTAAGAAATAAACTATAAGACAAGAATCTATTTTGAAGATGATGGGTCATGATCTTACCAAGAAAATAAATTTATTAAAGTCTCTAAGAATAATTAAATTCTATACTATACTCTCCAATCCCCAAATCCCTTTTATTTGATATTTCATGCCATCTCCCACTTTATTTCATTATAAGGACAAAGTCTTCATACCCATGAACCTGATAGAGCCATGATCATGTCTACTTTTAGTGGTTTTAGGTACCTATTTGTCAAATATATTACTATGTCGATAGATGAGACATTTTTCCATAGTCACATATCTTCCCTTACATAAATATTTGAGCATATGTTTACTATAGATTGAAAACCAATCTCATTTATTACTTTTCATATAGCTATAATATTGATGAAAACCTATAGGCTATATAGTCCTATCTTAAAGTATATTAGGTTTAAATAAACCTATTCTGACATTAAGCCTTGTGAAATTGAGAAATCATCATACGCATAGGCCTTATTTAAATAATAGTGAACATAGTTATATAACATTACTATAATCTTAGAAGAAACATGCCTGTAAGTTCCAAAAACCATTAAACCAAATCCAAACTGTGCTTTAATGGCATCAAAACATTATCATTGACAATTCTAACTATATCACTATTTATTATTATTAAGGATGATTTAATGAGATCTAATTATGGTATATTCCCTTTGAAATACTTGCCCTAGTTTGACCTGAGTCATTTTAACCTTTGCTCAAAATATCCTAGCTTTGACTTTTAATCTTGGTCATTAATATTAATATGGGTTTCTCAAATTATGCCATCTATCGATGATGCATCCCTTCTAAATATCCTAATGTTATTCTATCTAATTTCTTAATTTCACCATGTGGTGGCCTCACATTAATTTGAGATCTTTGAATTTTTGAGCTTGCATGCACTGTTGATCTCTTCTGTCTGATTAAATGTGCACTGTTGATCCACTAAGTCACTATGATCATGACACTTATCAACCCTTCAGTTAATCCCAAGATCCTCTAACTTTTTGAATTTATTCTTGCCATTATATCTTAGGTACATGATCAAATTATCTTTTTTATATCTTTGGGAACCATTGATGTCATCAAGTTTATTCATTGTTGGATCTTTGATTTGATCTAATGTCGACTATTGATCTCATTCCAGGGAGCTTTTAACCCTTTGACCTTATGCATGTCATAGATATTATACCCAAGATCCCAAGATCTTGACACCTATCAAATCTACATTCAATCTTAGGATCATTTGAAACCAAATGTTTACTTGTCATAGCTTTACCTTGATGTCCTTGTGCCCATCCCAGACTACTTGTTCAACTATAAAGACTTATATCTTTAGATAACAAGCTCAATAAGATAATAAATGTTTAGAGCATAGTTTAGGCATGAATAGATTCATGTCTATGTAATCATTTGGCTCTAAGAGGCCTCCTAAGTAAAATTTTGAAGTGTGCAACAAGACTAACTTGTCTATTTATGTAAGATGTTTGATGATGGTTTGGTCCATATTATTCACTTACTCAAGTCATTTGATCATTTGGTTAATTAATAACTCTAATTAAATAATCTATCCAAGTAAAATCTTTTTCTATTTGATAGTTTTGGCCAACATCTTTGGAAATTTACATGGAAGCATGCTTGTTATGCTTGAGAACCCAAACTAGTAACCTTGTTTGATCCATTGGGCATGGAGTCATAAGTTAATCTAAATTGAGTAAGGTTATCCTTCTGGATAACTCGTATTGAAACAACAAGGACCAAAAACAAAACAAAAACTATTCCCAAGGCACTTATGGAAGGTAAACATATAACTAAAAGATATGTGAATAGGGAATTTAGAGTAAAACATAAATTATACCTACCTAAACTAACTAATCAAAATGGAACCTATACAAAACCATTGACTAGTTGTATAAAAGATCTACCTTTTCTTACTAATATAATATGATTTACAAGTTTGAGGGTAGCCAACCAAAGATGGAAAAGGAGTGGATATTTAACATATTGGTGATATACTTATTCAAGAATGAGAAAAAAAATTACCTATCCAATCTATTTGATTGGACATACAAGCATCTTGGAGTGGATAGGCAAGCTGATCTATCTCTTTTTTATGCTCTAAATTAAGCATAATAAGTGATGGCTCCTCCATGTCATATTCTAACCAATCTAGATACCTGATAGGACATCCTCTAGTCAATAAAAACATTGAGAAATCAAATTTTACCTCACTTATACACTTTGTTGCTCCATCATTATGCTCCTTAGGCATAATCAAATAATAGTCTCCTTGGAGAGGAACATATCCTGCTTCCAAGATCTCAAACAAGTAATCCAAATCCCTTTCACTTACTAGTGTATTATTATGATCTTGAGTTGATTAATAACTTCTCCTTGAATCACATGCTCATATTAAAATCTTTGTTCACCCTCAAGGTCCTCCTCCATCACACAAAGTGGTATCTCATCAAAATGCATCACATGAGCACTTGAGATATTTTCTTCATCAACCTCAATCAATATTTCATCTCATTATTTAATTAAAAATGAGGGTTGATTCAACCATCTAAGGTATAAAACATCACACTTGTCTTACTCAAGGTTTTATTTAGCTTCTTCTAACTCCAATCCATTAGGTATATCTTCATTTGGCACCTCATATTGAAGTGGACCAACCTCTAGTTCCTAGTTTTGATCCTCTTCTTCATATATATAAAATGGATGTTTAATAGTCCATTCAAGGTCTACTCTTTTTTTAACTTGAGGATTGTACTTATCAGTATCTAGTTTATTGGTATCAAAGTCATGCCAAGAATGTTGGTCCAAACTTGATTCTTCCCCTTTTGAATGAAGTGGGTTTCCTATCATGATATCCTCATCATAGACACTTGTATTATCCTTTTCAGGTTCACCTATGACTATAATATCCTCCTCTATCCTTTGTATAACATGTTCTTTATCCAAGATGGATATGGTGGGAGGGTGAATAAGTTCACCTTGCTTGCATATTATGTGAGTATCCTTCTAGCTAGGGACTTTAAATGGTCTCTTTGGTGGCTCTTGAACTGGTGCTTGGGATGCTTTAACTAGCACCTATTCCTTTTGGAAACCTTTCTAAATTGACTTCCATGAGGGGAATGTGTAATAAACAAATGAATCTTCTTTATTATAAATCTCTTCCCCTTTCCTCATATACATCTCTAACGCTTTGATTTTCCTATCTATATTCTCTTGGAATAGCTTCTCTTTAAAGTGGTTAGGGGATTCTTAAAGATAATGAGCACAAGAGGGTTGGTATGATATATAAGAGGATTATTGAGGAAGATAAGTGGAATATTGGGTCTCAAAAATAAGATTCTCCATAAAAAATCTCCTTCCTTCTTTTTAGGATCTCTTGGATTGAATTCTTATAAGGGAAGGCCTGAGGAACACATGAAGAAATTAGAACACTTGAAGGGTCACTTGGAGTGATCTTTTGGGGAAGAATTGGTGGAATATATGAGGTTGAGTTGGTACATATGAAGACACATGAGGTTGATGGAGTTAGAATTACTATTCTTCAAGGCCTCTTAGCTTATCCTCAATGATTTGCTCCCTCAATAGGTGCCCATTCTTCCTTCATCAGTCATAATTCATTTCTCATGTCATTAATGATGTGATTAGGGATATCTTGACCATAAACCCTTTATGTATTAAGGTATATCATGTATATTTCATATCCTAAGACCATTTTCCTCCAACTTGAAATGGATCAATTTGGGGAAAAACTAGGGACATATTGAGCTTAAGAACGCTAATGAATTGAATATTGAGAACCACTTGGGGTGAATCCATAAACATTACTAATCAGATATGAAGGATGTTGAGGTAGAGAGTAAGTATACTAATCAAAAGAGTGATGATACATACTGAATAATGATGACTAGGCACATGGGCTACTTAGACTAGCTGATGAATACTTAGAGTCACCATTGATGTTTACACACATGCCTCCAAAGGCTGATTAGATGAAGAGAAAAAAATAAAGATTCATTAGTAAAAAACATGGTAAGTCCCATAAGGCATTCCAAAAACTATTATGACATGGAATTTCACCCTTATGGAGGCATTATTCAAGATCCCCCACTCCTGGTCATAATATTGGGATAACCCTAGGTTGTGGGTAACTTATGATGGGGTCAAACCTTTGGATAAGAATGACTTCCTCCTGATGGATAACCTAAAATAATTTTTTCACAAGTAAAAGGGTTCAAAATGGGAAAAGGGATCCTATAAAATTTAACCATGTGATACACCAAATAGAAATGGGAAACTCCCATAAGCTTGAATTGACACTACATCAGTACAAGATAATGCTAGCTCACACAACCTCATAGACCATCTAATTAAATAAGTGTTTCATGTACTAGGTTTAGGTAGAACATTAATCTAAGATTGAAATATCTTGAAAACACCCTAAAGGATGTTATAAATAAGGACAATGGATGAGAAATATTCTCCTTCACTATGACATCATACATAACTCACTCAACATAGATCCAAGGCAAGAGACAGGTAAAGAAAGTATATCATTTCATCAAGAGGCATTTCTTAAAAATTATTGATAGGATTTAGACTAATAAAAATCAACATATTTTTTAATATCTCATATATTCCCTTACTCTTCAATATCAAAGAGTCCTTGTGAGAGTCTAAAATTCAAGAGAGAGTGAGAGAGAGAGAGTTTACAAAATGGGAAAGAATTGGTAATATAGAGAAAAGGAGAAGAGAGAATATGAAGTACATTAACAAAAAAGATCAATGAGAAACCACCTTTTAGTGACTACTTCACCATAGTTAATTAATCTATACTATCCTTTCATCAATAAGCTAACCTTCATTTTCTCTAATAGTCTTTAAGCTCTTCTCATTGGCTAAGAAATAAACTAGAAGACAATAATTTATTTTAAAGATGATGGGTCATGATCTTAACAAGAAATGAAAATCCTTAAAGACTATAAGAAGAATTAAATGATCCACTATAATCTCCAATAATCAAATCCCTTTGCTTTGATCTTATATGTCATCTCCCACTTACTTTCATTATAAGGACAATGTCTTTAAATAAACCTGATAGAGCCATGATCATGTCTAATTTTAGTAGATGTAGGTACTTTTTTGTTGAAGCTATGACTATGTTGATAGATGAGAAATTTTTCCATAATCACATATCTACCCCTACTTCAATATTTTATCATAGGTTTACTATATATTTAAAACCAATATCATATATTGGTTTTCATATAGTTGACATATCATTGAAAACCTATAGGCTATATAGTTCTATCTTGAACTATATTAGGTTTAAACAAACTTATTCTACCTTTGACCCTTTTGGAAGACAAGTGGAATACAATAACTCATCATATGCATAGGTATTATTTAAATAATGGAGAACACAATTGTAGAGCGTTAGTATAATCTTAGAATAAATAGGCTTACAAGTTCCAAAAACCCTTAAATAAGATCCAAACTATGCTTTAATGGCATTATAACTTTATCATTAACAATCCTGACTATATCACTACATCTTATTCTTAAAAATTCTCAATTGATATCTAATATTGACATATACCCTTTGAAATACTTACCTTGGTTTGACCTGAGTCACATTAGACCTCTACTCAAAATCTCCTAGCTTCGACTTTTAATCTTGGCCATTAATCTTGATTTGGGCTTCTCAAATTATGTCATCTATTAGTGACACATCCCTTATCAGGATCCTAATATTAGTCTATCTTATTTTATTCTTACATTCTATGGTGGAATTATATTTAATCTAATCTCCTTGACTTTTTGACCTCATACACACCATCAATCTCCTCAGTTCGATTGAACATGCACCATTGATCTACTAAGTCACTATGATCATGACACTTATCAACCCTTCACTTAATCTAAAGAACCTCTAACTTTTTGACTTGATGCTTGCCTTTATATATTAGGTGCATGATCAAATGCACTCTATTATATCTTTAGGACCCATTAAAATTGTTAGGTTACCACTCATGATTGGATCTTTGATATGATTGAACATCGACCATTGATCTAGCTCTAGGTACCTTTTGACCCTTTTACCTTATGTGTGTTATATATCTTCTACCCAAGCTCCTAATATTTTGATACCTATCATATCTATGTTTAACCTTAGGATCATTTAAACTTAAAAGGTTACTTTTCATATCTTTATATTGACATCCCCACTCTAGTCCCAGACTACTTGTTCAACTTTAAAGACTTATATCTTGAGATAGCAAGCTCATAAAGATAATAAATGTTTAGAGCATGATTTAGGCATTAATAAATTCATGTCCATACAATCATTTGGATTTGAGAGGCCTCCTAAGTGAACTAATGAAATTACAACTAGACTAACCTATCAATTTAGGTATGGCATTTGATGATTGTCTAGTCTATCTTCTTCACTTTTTCAAGTCATTTGGTCAATTAAAAACTCTGCTCAGCTGATCTATATAGGGATAAGCTTTATATGTGGACAAAATTTGGCCAAGAGTTCCTCCAACCATTCTTTTTCCAAAATGACTCCAAGAAGATGGGAACAAAAGTGAATATGGTTTAGTCCATAAATTGAGAAAATGAAATATTGAAATACCATTGATGTAATCCATAAGAGACATTCATGAACTAAATAAAGTCATCAAAGGATTGTGCATAAAAATTCTATAGAGAAGAAGGTAATACCCTAAAACTATATAGGTAGATGGTAAACTTATGGATTTATTAGTAGGGAAATTAATTCAACCCAATAATGGAGACCCTAGAAGTCCATTCATCATTATGACTAAAGGAAGGAAATAAATACTAGTGTATTAATAGACCTTAGAGATATTATCAATGTATTTAAAATAAAAACTTTAAAATAATTATCTTTTATATGGATAAAACCTAATTTTACAATCCTATAGATGGTAGATTAGTCCATTACCAAATTAAAAGGAATCATAGAGGACATCTCTGTAATAGTGGAATCTTGGGAATATCTTGTAGATTTAGTGATACTCTAGTCAAAAATTAAAAAACTAGGATATCCACTGATCTTAGGAAGACCATGGATGGCCATAGTGGTAAAACTTATAGACTATAGGTTTGGAGATATGAATATTTAAAATGGGATAAAATCTAAATGAATTTCCTTATACCCACCTAATAAGCCATCTCTAGACTATGTAGATCATGTATGGGTAGTTGAACCATAACAAAATAGTAATATCCTATCCTCATTGGCCATGGTAGTGATTATAAATCATGTAAATGATATATATTATGGAATAAAAATAGGTATTTAAGAGTCCAACATAGTTTTGAAATCCACCAATATGGATTTAAAGTTCATCTGTCTAGTTTAGGATTCTACCAATCTGGTTCTGAAGTCTATTAGTCTAGCTTGTGAGCATATTTTACCACCTTTTGAAGATTACCCAATAAATTTATAATCCACCCCTAATAAAATTTATGATCACACACCCTTCCAATAGAGCATTTTTAATTGGGAACAAGATAGTAAGGAAACATTTCTAACAACATTCCAGTGATCATTAATAAGGGTAATTTCAAAAGATGAGTCTTTTTTCAAAGAGATAACCAAATTCCATATGATATTATCACATATATACCATTTAAAATATATTATGAGTGAATATAGGTAGAACAATTCCATTTATCTTGAAACCAAACAAATAGTTGTCCAACTAGGAAAAATGCTAATTATAAATAATTGGTTAAACAATGAGCAAGAAATAAAGGTCTTTGATAAATTAAGAAACCATATAAAATCAATTTCATGAGAATATAGTGACATGAATTGAATTCATCCAATTATATAAACCCATCATAAATACATAGAAAATACAAAACTAAATAGAAACCCATAAAGGAGATTCAAATTACATGTCCTTGGGAAACATTTGCTATATAATGTTACTCTTGGTCTATGAAATACACCATCTATTGAAGGGTAGTTTTAGCTATTTTTGTTGAATTAACTAATAACAATTTATAAGTTTATATGGATCATATTATATTGTATGGAAATTAATTTTATGAATCCTTATATAATCTAGATAATGTACTAACTATGTGTGAGTAGCATCAATTTTCATTGATCCATAAGAAATGCTCGATGATGGTTGATCAATAAATTATCCTAGGCTATCACATCTCAGCCCAAGGAATACAAGTTGATCCCAAAAGGATTTAAGTCATATATAAGCTACATATGCCGAGGAATTAAATTAATATCAAAATTTTTCTAGGACATGCAGGGTACTATAGATGTTTTATAGATGACTTTAGTAAAATTGTTACATTCCTATTTTCTTTTCTTATTCAAAATAGTTAATTTTTTTGGATTGACAAGTGTCAAAAGGATTTTGATTTAATAAAAGATAAACTAATTTCTGTTCCAATTATGAGTTGTCTTAATCTGGAGTAGCCCTTCCAAATACATACAAATGCCTCTAATAATGTAATGGGGGATATACTTAGACAAAATATGAAGAAGGAAAGATGTATGACATTTACTATATTAGACAAAATATAAATCCATCTAAACTAAACTATACCATTACTAAAAAATAATTATTAGTTGTTATATATGCCATGAAAGAGTTTTGTCACTATATCATTAGATATAAAATCTTTGTTTATATAGACCATTCAGCCATAAGATACGGTATTCAATAAACTAGTGGTAGGAGGTAAGATCATCAAATGACTACTCTTTTAGGAATTTGACATTACAATTATTTATAAGCCATGTATTTTTTATGTGTTTGTTTATTTTTTGTCAAGGTTAAATTTTCCAGGTAAGGATGAACCAATTGAAGACAACTTTTTAGATGGCCATCTATTCAAAGTTTCATCACACTCACCATGGTTTGTTGATATGGATAACTACGTAGCCATGGGAAAATTTCCTTGTGATTTTACTAATAAAGAAATAAAACATTTGGTTATGAATAGTGATCAATTTAAATGACATAATGGTGTTTTATTTAAAAGTGGACCTAACTTAATATTTTTTAGGTGTGTAAGAGAGGATGGGATTTATGAAACTATAAGAGGTTGCCATAATCTATGTGCAGTCCCATGCCATCAAGATTACTATTTGTTTGTTATACGACATAGGGAATACACCTCTCACCCAATTTTGTAGACTATTTACCAAAATTTTAATCAAATTTGTATACACAAGTCCCATGCCATATCACAGACTTATACACACTTAACCCTACACACTCCACATTAAACACTCATTACTGCACACTTCACAAATCATAATCTTTCACATTATATAAGTCTTATTCTAAGATCTCAAAAATATGTGCCCTTCACAACTATAGTTTAATACACCTCATAGTTTTGCACATCATCTTGTATAATTGTACACCTCACTGTCTCATGCACCACACAAGTTCTACACCATCTCCTTGACTTCTATGCACTTTGTATCTTGTAGACTTATGTGCCTCATAGATCCACTCTATAAATCCTAGTTACACACACCTCTCTAACTTATTATAATCCATAACACATTCTATTATTCAAACACAAAGTCCATCTAATGAAATACCCATGATATTGGGTATTATTAGAGATGAATATGGGGATAATGATGGACTTTCATCCTATATTTTAAGACTAATTTGGAATCAACCTAGCGTATGGTTGTGGGTGTTTGAATTCACTATGGGGTCTACTTGAAATACTATCCAAGGGATATGGTTCCACCATTGAAATCTCAATATGATATTCATGGATACAAGTCTAATTATTCAAAGTTATTATTGAGTTTCATGTATTATGTTCCTCTATTTTCCAAACACAAGGGCAAATGGTAGTTCAATCTTCAAAAAATAAACACAAAAAAGAGGTGAGAGTAAGGAAAAAATAAATCCTCTACATCTATAATGAAATTAATTTATTTAACATTGAACCAAGTGCCCTTGCCATAGTTATACCAATATGGGATGAGTTTCACCAAAAGTTTTGCCTCTAAAAACACACAATGAGAAGAGTTTGATAAAATAGGGGAGTGTGAATCATCTATGAAACCTCCTTAATTATAAGTACTATAAGTTTATAATAGATTTACATGTAAACCTCTAATGGTAATTTATATAATATAAAACACATTGATAGTATTGTGAGAAGAAAACAAAAAGATTTCATAGAGGGATTATAATAGATAAACACATCATAACCATAGTATATAGTTAATGACAAGGTTTTAGTATGACTAATATATCACTAATCAATCATTTAGAATGGAGATGAATGATATTTTTAAACATATAACAAGAATTTTTGTATAGTATTGAGATTTTATTCATTAAAAAAATAAGTGTTACTATAATAATCAATCATGGCCAAATTTATAGCCCATAGAGATGAAGGAGAAAGCAAGTGAAATCCTAGCTTAAATCCAACAACACTTTCAATAAAAATTTAGTCAACCCTTAAATTATAATATAGTTTTGTGTTTTATAGATGAGGATGGGATTCACCTTCAAATAACATGAGATTCACATCCTTGTCCATGATGTCCAATCATGGTAATTATAAACATAATTTAAAATTTAAAATAAAATCATCCCAAGCCCATAAAAAATTGTGTGTGACCACTTAATTGATATGTGGAGGTGGATATGAAGATAAAGCTCCTAACTACTTTGATATTGTATTCCTAGCTTCCAAAATGGTTGTCACAAGGTTAAACTCTTGGTCTGTCTTGGTAAGATTCATAGGAAGTTCCCTAAATATTTCCTTAGCCTAGGTCACTAGTCTCTAGTACACCTAGAAGGGAGCTTCTATTGATAATTAGACCTTAGATACCTAGTTGATGTTTATCCTAGGTTACATTGAAATCTTAAGAATTGTTGAGGCCCCTTCACTATTCACCTTGGTGGCTTTGTTCTTCATGACCTAATCAAAGTGACCTAAGTGGACTCCAAATTCTCCCTTAACTAGTAAGGTGCCATCTAGATAGAACAACACAAAGATATTAACCTCATTTAAGTAGGCCAATATAATTTTCCTACCCTCTTTCAATGGGCTTGTTACAATTTGAGCCATAGTTAGATAGTCTTCCATAATTGTTTTCTCGTTCTTAATGTACATCTAATTCAACCCAAAGTTTTTGGTGGGAATTAGTTTTAATTCTAGTAACATGCCTTTGTTTATTCTCACCAACAACTTCTTACATTTCCCATATATCTGTATGATCCTATCCATGTAATCCTAAGTTCAATAGATGAAGAAATTAGTCTCTACCATAGTTTCTAACACCTTAACCAAAACTGATAAGAGTAATGAGAGGGAATCCTTAACTTTCCCAATTAGCCTAGTGGGGAAGGAACTCTTCACCTTGGCTTCCAGGGTCTAAACCTAACTTTATATATCTTCAAGGATCTTTTATTATATGTCATGGGTTAACTAGAGAACAAAGAGTGGATCCTCAGCCACCTTTTCCTCCCCAATGGAGGTTTATAACTGGGTGAGGGAGAATAAATCTTGCTTAACTTACCATACCACCAGGTTCACCTCATCAATGAATTTTGAATTAAAGTCCTCTTCATGCTTCTTATGGCTTATTCAAAACTCAAATTCATGTATGAGTCACCTTAGATTGTCATCTTTGGTGATTTTAATGTTTAGACCATTATTTAGGTTTTGGTGGGTGTTGAAGGGGTGGAAGACATGGTGGTGAAGGATGTTGGAAGAGGTGGAAGGGAGATGGATGAATAAAAAAGGATGAATGAGGAAATTAAAGGAGGAGAGGGAATGAGATCAAAGGTTGGAATTATAGAAAGGGAGGCCCATGGGAACATCTATGTACACCACTACTCCTAGGTCATTCCCACATGAGAGGAAATGACTCTTAGGAGAGGGATGTTTAATAGAAGGGAAGATATTGATTAGTTGAATCCAAACCCTTAGGTGCCTAGGGTAATGAAAGAGGGGGATAAGGAGAAATTCATGGATCTATTTTTATTAGTGTTGGTATAACCATAGAGGATAATAGAGGAGGCTATACTAGAGAATCAAGCCTCTAAAATAAATCTTGAGAGTGGTTCACCTTCTAATTTTTCTTACGTCTCTTACTTAGATCAAATTTAAATGTTATGGTAGAAGGACTAGAAAGGATAATAGTATCTATGGGGGCTGACTATGAAGGCTAGTAGATCATTGAGTGAGGCACTAGTATGACTAAAGGGGGTGTCATGATAGTTCCATCCACTTGAGATGCATTCCTTAATGTTTTATTTATGCCTACTAAAGGAGGTGTGCATATAGGTACTTAGGTTGAATGTGTAGACACCTAAAATTGGCCACCAATGGCCTTTGATCAAACATCAAACTAATTTTTACCAAGCATTGCAAATTAAGCCTAGGAATCACTAAACATTCCAAATTTACTTGTGCATCATTTATCAAATCTTAGAATCATATTGAGGCATCCCTAATTGGGGTATCCTACCATAAGAAATAAAATCCTTTCATATATTCATACCTAATCATCTTGTGGCATCAAAACATGCAATTTGGCCTATAGACCTAATAAATGGGGAAAGTGCACACACAAAATAAAATATTGAAAGATATAAATGGCTAATCAAAATTAATTAACAAAATAAACCAAATTAAAAGCGTAGTCAAATTATCCATGTGGAATTAATAAATTACTAAAAAAGGAAATTTAAAAAACTATCCTAGATTTTCATGATTACCTTTTATGAGTTTTCAAGCCTTTAAAAATATCCCACCCATGCCTATTTATTGAAAATCACGAGGTTTTAACACATTTTAACTAGAATTGGGTTAATTAAATCACTTTGGTAAGGTTTGAACCCATTCCATGTTTGAACTACACCTCAACTCACCTTGGGTTAGGGTTTATTTTTAATAATATAAATAAAATCCATTACCTATTGAAAAGAGGGATTGGAAAGTGTAGAGTTATAATGAAGATTTCTGCATAAGACTCATCACAATAATTTTATAAATCAAAAATATTTATTCAATAAAGCATAATCCATAAGTCACAATGGTTCCAAGGAGAGAAGCAAAGAAAACATCATTTCCAAATACCCCTTTGAGCACAAACTAACCAAGCCATGAACAAATCCTTTGGAGATCTAAAAGAAGGTAAAGATTATTATTATTTGAATTTTACTTGGTTGTTCAATTGTATTTTGTCCATTATTATCCCATAATATATAGGATTAGAGATGTTAGCATGTTAGTGTGTTGATTTCATTATTTTTTGAAACTAATACTTGATCTAACCTCCTCTCTATTATCAAATTCTTATTATTGTAAATGACATGTTTGGTGGGACCCAAAGCATCCCATGTACCAAAGATGCCAAAGTGCAACTCATAAATTTTCAAATGATTGCTTGAATTACATGAATTTTAGAGTTTTTTCTTTGATTTTCCATATTCTATTTTTTAATTACACTTAGCTTTAATAGTGAATCTTTACTAATTATTAAAAAATTGACACCAATCCACCTAAATCAATGCCAATTCCTATGTGAAAAAAATAGATCTTGGTGGGAATGTTTTTTTTAAATTTCTCTTGAGCTTCCTAGAGTTTGTTTTATTTCTAAGGGCCTATATATCATTTTCTTAAACATTTTATTACATTATTTGCTAATATTTATTTGATTTATATATATCTTGATAACCATTTTTATATATGGAAATTTATTATATTTTATTTGTTTTGAAGATAGGAGAGAATTAATGTCGATTCATATAGATCAATAATGATCCCTATGTGAATCAACACTAATTCACTATATAAAAATATAGAGAAACCTGAGAGATAATTTTTAAATCTTGTTTGCTCATCCATAAATGTGATTTAAAGCAAAAGGAAACCCTCTAATTTTTACAGGGCCAAGGTGGAATTAGAACATAAATTTACAAGTTTAAACTCTTGAACACTTTATTTTAGTTCCTAAAATGAATTACTAAGCCTTGAACATTTGGTTCTAAGTGCTTAAAAGGAACCTAGGTGATTTTTGTTAAGTTATTTTTTATGCAATTTATTTAAAACTTTACAATTTTAATCCAAGGGGCCAAGGAACTTAATCAAACATTTCATTTGGTGCATAAAATTGACATTCACTTAGATTGTAAATTATTGAAAGTGTTTATTACTTGTTTGTTAATTTTCACAAAATAAAGAGTGTGTGTATGCTCTCCTCCGATCCCCTATAGGGAACTTGGGTGACCAAAAGTCCCTTTTCACTTTCAATTTTTGCCTAGTCCAAGGCATGGAAAGAATGTTGTCTAGGTTCTCCCAAAAACCCACATGGTTTAGGTGATCTAAAAATAACCTCTAATTTCTTTCCACTACAATTTTGAATTTTGAATGGGAGTTCATATCTTATTCATGAGTTTTTTAGGGAAGCTTTGACTAGGGGTTTCATTTCCTAGAATTTTTTCAACCCCATTTCATGGTAGGGTATAAAAAAAATAGTATACATACTATGAGAGCCAAGGGGTTGAGCATCTAACCTCTCCTTCATAATGAAAACTTGAGTTAGGTCTAGTTAACTAGGGGATTCCACTAAGAAGTGTGTAGATGGAATCATTATGCAAAGGAATAGACCCTTACATAGTAATTTAACTAGTATGAACTTAATTTATGTGAGGAATCTCTAGCATTAGGCATGCTAGGAGTGTTGGCCAAATTTGGCCGACATAAGGATATTTTGCCTATAAATGGTTTAAATAGATGAGTAAAGTTATGGATGGAATGAGTGGACCAAAAGTGGAAGAAGAAGATCTCATATTCCTTACAAAGCTTTTGAAACACTTTAAGCAAGCTTAAAGTTCCATTTTTTTTTATCTTTGAGAAGCAAGTCTTGAAACAAGTCTAAAGTGGAAAAGGAAAGAAGATACAATAGTTTTTCATGGTGTTTTAAGTATTTAGGGGTGTGAATAAGGTTTTTAAAAGTCCTAAAAATTCATTGGATCCTTTTAAAGGGACAACAATTCAAGAACAAGTCTAGAAGAACTAGATCATCATCAAATGTCATGTAGAAATAGACTAGTCAGCTTGATTGTGTATTTTATAAGTTTGATTAGGAAGCCTCTCAAGCCCAAAGGATCACATGGACATGATTTATTTCATGTCTACATCATCCTCTACAAATTTCATAACTTGATGAGTTATCTATATCAAGTTATAAAGCTTCAAAGTTAGAATTACAAAGTGAAAAGTGCATGGGGACATCAAGTTTAAGATTCATGAAATAGTCATTTGAATAGAAATGTTCCCAAGTCGAATGAGAATATGAAAAGTGTCCAAATATTAGGAGTTAATACCAAATCTAATGGTGAGTGAGAACTTGATGATGTTAGTGGGTCCTAAAGATATAATAGAGTGTATTTTATTGTACATCGAAGATCAATAGTGAACATTAAGTTAAAAGTTTAAAAGATATCCAGGGTGAATGTGTAAGTGAAAAGTGTCCAAATATTGGAAACTAAGATCAAATATAATGATGAGAATCAACTAACAGGGCTAGTGGGTCTAGGTAGATCAATGAAGCATGTATAATCATAAAAATTAAATCTAATGGTCAGATCAAAGTCAAACGGTTAGAGGATCTTGAGATTCAGAGAGAGGGTGACAAGTGGCTCAACCATGTTAGAATAGCAGAAGATATATGAAACATGTTCATTCATATAGAAGAACATCAATGGTGTGCATATAAGTTGAGAAAGTAGATCTAATGGTGTATAATCTAGTTGATCGATGGTTAATATTAAAATTCAAAAGCTAAGGGACTTAAATGGAGAAAAAAATGTGATCTAAGGTTTAACAAGGGAAAATACATCAAAGGAAACCATTGAAGCTTAATCAAGACCTTTGTTGGAGGACCTCGAGCATGTAGACTTGGCTTTCTTATGTTTTCAGTATCATGTGCAATAAGTCCTTGGCTTCTACAAGTTTTAGAGGTAGAATATGTATATTTAGACCTAATATAGTTTAATAATGATGTTGTGCAATCTATAAGCTCTTCATGGATGTTTTCTATAGGAAAAATAATAAATGGATTGGTTTTAAATATAAAATAGACCTATGCTCTAGTTTGGAGTAGGGTTAGATATGTAGGAATATTTTTTCCTTAGACAAATCTATAGATTTGACAAATAGGTAACTATATCCACTTAAAGAAGACATATCATGGCTTTATCAAGTTCAAGATATGAATGTTTTGTCTTCAAAATTAGTTCAAGTGGAAGATATTATAAAGTCCTAAGATGGAGATCTAGTAGTTGAAAGGTAGCTAGAGCATTTAATAGATTTTTGAGGTGACTAAGGTTTTTATTCATAAATAGGATCATGATTCACCACTTTTGGGAAAACTATTGTCTTTTAGTGCATTTTTCTTAGCCAATAAGGAGATTTGGAGGCTATTGGGACAAATAAAAGGTTAGTTCATCAATAAAGAAATTGGGGTTGATTTGATCAAAAGGTGGTGGAGCATTCATCAAAAGGTGTCAACTCAAATAATGATTTATATACTCTTGCTATTTGTTCTCTCTCCCTTTTCATATATAACCCATTCTTTTCATTTTGAAGCTTTTTCTCAGAGTTTTGACTCTCTGAAGGACTCTCTAAATTTGAAGAGCAAGAGACTCATTTTTGACAAGGGGAAGCTCTGTCAAAATTTGTAAGAACTACCTCTTGAAGTAATAAGATAAATTATTCACCTATCTCTTGCCTTTGATTAGTGCTTAGTAAGATTGTGAATGATCACCTTGTAAAGGAGACTCTTCCTAAGCCATTATCATTCTTTATTTCCTCTTTTAAGGTGTTTTCAATTTATTTTCACATCTAAATTTATGTTATTTTTCCATTAAGGAATGCATAGTGTGAGTCTTAGAATTCCTCTTTGATTCATTAATTTCTTGGTGAGCCTAGTTTATGAGATACTTATGCAATTAATTAGTGTTTGAGATTGTGTGAGCCATAATTGTCTTCTATTGATTTAGTGTGGGTTCAATCATACGTTATTATCATTTATTTTGGTGCATCACCTTGTTATCTTTCTTAGAAGCCCTATTTCCCCCCTTTTTAACGCTTTTCTCAATTAAACATTAGTATAGGTGATCCATCAAGAGGAAGTTAGCCTTCTTTGGAGGTTTAACCCCACCATATGTGACCCACATCTTGGGGTTGTTCCTATAGTTTATCTCAATTGGAGAGATCTTAAAGAGCCCTCTTTAAGGGTACAAATTGATGCTAATTTTTTTTATAATATGTTAAGTGGTACCTCAGTTCAAAGAAGATTGGTCAAAATTTTATGCTAGTTTGATCAATTTGTAGCAGTTATAACTTCCAAGAAATAACATTTAGTAATTCCAAAAGAAGATTCAACATTATAGTAGTAGAGTAGTGACTACATCTCATGCTAAAGGTAACTATAAGGTCAGCTTCTAGAGGTATTCCCTTTAAATTAATTGAAATTCCTTTAAAATCAATAAATTAATTAATATTTGCTAATACACACCCTTATAAAGTTAAATTTATTCCTAATTCAATTTCAAGGCCTACTCCTATAATAAGATCCTTGTTAAACCCTTTCATCATCAGGGCAGCCCCTAGATCACTACGGTTTATGGCATTTAATGGTAAAATTCCTATGGACGTCCCTCATTATTATCCTCTTCCAATAGTAGATCTAAAAGTTTCACTTATTTTACTAGAGACCAAGCTACAACCCCTTCTAAGCACCTAATGGATATAGCTAACTTCTGCAACATTCATCATATCAATGAGGAAAATGTAGCAATTATGTTATTAGCCATCTCTTTTAAAGTTAAATATTTAGATTAGAATAGAAATCTTGATTCTAATTCCATTACATCATGGTACCAATTAAGAGATGCATTATGTATAATATTAGAAGATAAAAGTGACCATTTTTCACTTATAGAGCAATTAACCATAATTAATAGATCACCTCATGAAGTTATGCAAGACTTCAACACAAGGTTTCAAAATACTTGGGACAAAATCCCAATCTCTGTTAGGTTTACCGATGACTTTTCCTTCCTATACTATTTGAAGTATCTAAATAGTGACATTGTAATAATGATCCATTCTATGGGAGGAAACACATTTCCAAATGCATATGAGGTGGCAATTAAAGCAAAAAATAATCTAGTGTAGGATGGGCAGCTTACACCTAAACTAATAATGCCTTTGTTCCTTGAGATCAAACCATCCATTATTTATATTACTCACATTTATTTCATTCCTCCTATGCCTATAATTGATATTATACCCTCACCTAAGCAAGAAAAGGATTTCACTAGTCAATCTAGTGATTCCCAAGAATGAAAGAACTTTCAAGAGCTTAAGAGTATGTTCCAATACTTGGTAAATGAACTAGTGAATGTTAAGAGGAAAAAATATTTCATTAGTCCTTATCAAGCCTCATATTATCCTTAAAAACAATCCTATAAAGGAAATAGGCCATCTTATAAAGGAAATTTCTAAGGCCAAAGCCAAGGTTAAGGCTGGGGACAAGGGTAGCCAAACTATAATAGATAGAGAAAATATAATCTAAATGCTTCAATAACTTCCAATATCTTGGTCCATATTAAAAATGATTTTGATTAAGAAGATAAGGGTACCATGCCTTAGAATCAGTCTTTTATGTAATCCATTGTCCCAAATACTGACTTCAACCAAACTTTCAATGATGAATGGTAGTAAGTTACCAATTATGGGTACAATCAAGCTCTTATGGCTCAAATTAGAGAGGTACCCATGATGAAAAAACTAGAAGATCCTCAACAAGGTCAAATCCTAGATCGAGGACCAAGGTGATTGGGTGATACAATGGTTAATTTTGAGTAAGAAGAGTGTTATGTGTTGGTTGATTATTTTGTCTATCAGTGTATTGGTAAACAAAATGGGTCTTATCAGCCAAAGCAAGAAGATTAGTCATTCTAATGTGCAAGTATATCACATCAAAAGGAGACTTCTCTCTCCTCTCATCAAGGGGAGGTTCCCTGTGGATATGCTATGTATATATATAAATAAAAAATAGTACTCAAGGGTAGGACCAGACATCCATCTCTCTTTCTTCAGAGATGATGTATACAAAACAAAGGAAGAACTCAAGAGAATGACAGACATCACTCCTCTTCTTTTAGGGGAACTGTTCAACCAGTCATGAGAATACTCTTGGAAATAAAATTAGAATATGATTGAAGTATGATAACCAACAAATCAAGACACAACACAAAGTCTACACAAGAAATAATCAAGAGTGATATACGAAGAACAATGAAATCTCAAAGTATTTCCAAAGTTATTTACACAGTAATGAAAATACAAACACACTGAAGGCAGCTATGGGGGCATAAAGACTCTCCATAGTTGATTCTCCAAGACACCTTCCTGACAAATTTACTAATTCTGCTTATTAAATCAATGAAACAAACAATATATCACAGCACAAAGTCTGAAAAAGTCCCTTGATTTCATTAAAAAAATATGATAAATAGACTGAGCACAAAGTCTCAATGATGCCTCTCAATTTTGGTAGAGTTTCATTCAGATTATCAAAAAGAAGATCCTTATTACAATAGAAGAAAGTCCCTTATATAGCCTCTTCAAAAAGGACTTGGGAACAATCAATACATCAATTTGCATTGAAATCTGTTAAGGAGACATGCTAAAACTTAGGGGCCCTTTTCCCATTTGATTTTATCAATGCAAGGAAATAAGTCACACTTATTGAAAGTTTGTAACTTCCAATGTTCCACCTAGCAATCTGATCTTATCTTCATCGTTCCTCCTTGTCTAGCTAATTGAATCAGGTCTTAGATTTAAATTGTTGTTATGTTTCTTCCCCGCTTTCTACTGGTCTTGACCTTGAAAATTGTGAATGTAATTTATTATGTATGTTTAAAGGATCAACGGCTATTTTACTGCCTTTGAAATTGATGTTTTCATGACCATCACTATGTTTACAACAGCTAGTTGACTGTGTTGAATTTGACGTGTTTGGGTGCATCATCTCTTGGTCTTCTTTTATCTTTCCACTTGGTGCTTTTCTAGACTAGACTTTACCCTTTTGGGCCCTGAGAAATGATGCTTCAGAGTCTTTTGTTGGCCCTTCACAAATTTCCCCCAGGCTTTTACTCAGGCCATTCACTTATTTCCCTTTGGGCTTTTCCTCGGGTTATCCCCTTTGAACATTCCCACGGACATTTCCCCAGGGAAAATTCTCATGGACAAAAAGTCTAGATGAAATTCCCTGGGCAAAAATTCCAAGAGAAATTCCCTGGGCAAAAAGTCTGGGTGAAATTCCCCAAGCAAAAAGTCTGAGTGAAATTCCCCGCCAAGTCTTTTTGAACAAGTCTTTAATCAAAAAATTTAAAATGCCTTAGAAAAATTTGAAAGAATTACCTTTCAGCTTCTTAGAAAAATGATCCTCCAAAAAGGTGTTTTTATTGATTAAGTGCCTTCCGCAAGGGCATTTGTCGTTTGAAAAGTCTTCTTTTGCATTGAACCATACCTTTGAACTTAGTCGATGAACCTTTGTTTAACTAGTTCAAAGGTTCAATGAAGCACGCCAAGCCTTTGAAGCAAAGCCACTGAAAGTGTTAAACTACTTGATTGAACCTACCTTTGAACTATTTGAAGTTGAACCAAAGGATGAACCAAACGTTAAACCTGCTGCTGATTGTTTGCTGATGAAAAATTCCTACAAAAGTCATGAAGCTCATTAAACTTGGGAATTGAACCATTTGGTTCAAAGGTTCAATGAAGCACACCAAGTGCCTTTGAACCAAAAAGTGATGAACTTGCTATTGAACCATTGAACCAGAAAGCTTTGAACCAACTAACAAACCAAATGATTGAACCAAAAGATGCTAAAATAAAGCAAATGAACCATCTGAGTGAAATAAAGCATTGAACTGCTTGGTTGAACTTGGATGTTGAACTATTCCTTTGGTTGAACTGAATATTGAACCTTTGAGCCTATTGAACCTTTTGAACCAAAATGGTTCAATGGTTTAGTTCAATGGTTCAAATTAATTTTTACACTCAGATGCTTGTCGATGAAGATTTTCACATGAACCAATCCCAAAAAATAAAAAAATGTTGAAAATCAATTCTTTTGACTAAAAATCGCCTGCAAGAGTCTGTAGATTTTCCTTTTCCTACACAATATGTAGATTCTTCTTCCTGCAGAGTCCATAGATTCAAGCCTGCAGAGTCTGTAGATTTTTTTGAGAAGCTTTGAAAATGAGAAATCTGAATACCTAAGACAAATTATAAAAATGGAGGATATTATTTTGGTTTTTAGAACCAAAATAATTCAAATGTTGTTCCAAAAATGACTGTTATTTTTAGGAGACAATAGTTGTCTCCAATTGGGGAGCTTCTGTCAATTGCAAAATGAATTGGAAGGAGTAGAATTCAGAAACTCTAGTGTCTTCAAGTGTACCATTGGGCTTTGGACTCATGCTTTCTAGAAATGAAAGGCAACAAGAATGAAAACAAACAAAACAAAATAGAAATTAAAACTGTACAAGTATACATATATACAGAGGTAATGATCTGACACTTCAAGAATTGAAGTGTTTCAAATTTTTCCCATTATGGGGCAGAGAAAAGAGCGTGCCATCTTGGTATTTCAAAAAAAAGCTATTTTCACCCATGTGTTGATGAATTGTGAATGGGCCTCTCCAAAGGGAGTCAAACTTTCCATGCATCCCTTTTGGCTCTCTTCTTTTGTCCCACAGCAGGATTTTATCCCCAGTCTAAAAATCATGATTTCTGGCTTTCTGATCAAAAAGTTTCTTTATCAAATTTTGATGAACATCAATTCTATCCACCACCATGGTTCTTTGTTCTTCCAGCTAAGTCAAGTACATGATTCTTTTGTCAAGAGAACTCTCATATGTCTGATCTTCAATAGTCTTCACCAATTTCAAGGCTGGTAACTCTAAAGTGATTGGTATCTTAGCATTAATACCATAGAGAAGTTGAAAAAGAGACATACTAATTGCCCTTTTTGGCATGATCCTATCAGCCCACAAATAATCTACTAATGCTTTGTGCCATGTCCTTTGATTATCATCTACAAGTTTCTTGATAATAGTTACCAAATTTTTATTGCTGGACTCAGCTTGTCCATTCCCTTGCAAAAAATAATCAGAAGAATGAGAAAGCGTAATTCCATAATAAAAATAGAATTGCATGATTTCTTGAGAGGTGAAACAAGCTGCGTTATCAATAATAATTTTGAGTGGGACTCCAAATCTGGAAATGATGTTCTCTTTCAAGAAATTGCACACAACTTCTAAGGTAGCATGCTTTGTCAGGATTGTTTCTACCCACTTAGTGAAATAATTAGTCACTGTAAGGACATAATCATGTCCAGCACTTGATGATGGATTTATTGTCCCAATAAAATCAAGTCCCCACTGCTGGAAAGGTTCTTCTATGACTACTAGCTTAAGAGGTAGAGCAGCCAACTTGGGTCTTCCAATAAATTGCTGGCAAAGTTCACATTTCCTTACCCATTTATGTGCATCTTTAAAAAGAGTTACCCAATAATACCTGGCTCTTAGAATTTTGTGAGCAGTCACAGGAGCATAAAAATGTCCTCCACAAGCTATATTATGAAAATATTTCAAGATTTGGGTCTGTTGTTCTTTATCTACACAGCGAAGAAAAACTCCGTCTATGTTTCTTTTGTACAGGCCGTTGTCCCAAAGGACAAAATTTGCAGCTTTCAATCTGATGGTTCTCCTCTCTTTGTAAGACAAATGAGTAGGACATTCTCCATAAGTCAAAAAATAGGCAATATCTAAATACCATTCATTGGTAGTAAAAACAAAAAGGATTGTTGGCATATTGTCTACTTTAGCTTCTTCAAGTTATGTATCTTTTGGCTTATTATCAGCTATTAATTGACAAAGACCTTTACCTCTAACCAGCTTTGTTGGCTTGATATCCAGATCAAATTCTTGGATATTTTCAATCCAATTACCTCTCTTTGTGCCAAACTCCTATTGAGTTAAAATAGACTTGATTGTACTATCAAAAACTAAGGTAGTAGTATGTGAATTCAAAATATAGAAGCGAAAGTGTTTGACTACTTTTACCAAGGCATAGGCGTGCTTCTCTATATTCAAATACTTCAATTCATGAGTTTTTAGAGGGAAACTCATGAAAGAGATGGGAGATTCCATACCTTCTTTGTCTTGTTGAACAAGAATAGCTGAAAGAGTATGCTCAGATGCATAGATGTATATCGTGAAATCTCTGTGGTAATCTAGATAGACCAAGGTGGGGGCGTGAGCAATAGCGACTTTGATATCTTGAAATGTTGCTTTGCCTTCTTTGGTCCAGCTAAAGGTAATCTTTCCTTTCATCATATTTACAATGTGTCTTGTCTTCTCAGCAAATTTGGGGATGAATCTCCGTAAGAAATTAACTTTTTTGAAGAAAGAGTGGACAACTTTCTTACTTGCAAGCAAATTCAGCTCTTGAATAGACTTGACTCTATCTAAGTCAATCTTTATGCCTTCTTTGGACACAATGTGTCCAAGGAGTTTTCCTTCTATCACTCCAAAAATAGACTTTTTAGGATTCAAATAAATACCATTTTTTCGGTAGTGCTCTAGCACTTGTTGCAAGTGGCGCATATGATCAAATCAGTGCTTTGAAAAGATAGTTAAATCATCAAGATATAAAACTATGAATTTACCAATTTCGTCTTTAAAATCCATATCCATAGCTCTCTGAAATGTAGCACCAACATTTATTAATCCAAAAGGCATTTTTTTGTATGCAAAAGTACCCCAAGGCATGGTGAATACAGTCTTGTATTGATTAGGTTCAACAACTTCAACTTGGTTATAGCATGAGAATCCATCCAACATTGATAACATTTTTGATCTTCTTACTGTTTGGAGCACTTGGTCCATGATTGGCAAAGGGTAATTGTCTTTCAAAGAAGACTGATTTAGATTCTGAAAATAAACACAAATGCAGATTTTGCCATTTTTCTTCCTTACAGGAACTATATTTACAATCCATGTAGAATGATGGATTGTAAAAATAATAATAGAATTTAACATTTTTTGAATCTCAAACATAATTATACCTAAAATCTTTGAATTGTATTGTCTAGATTTCTGCTTATAAGGCGTTGAATTAGCCTTGAGAGGAATATGATGACGTATTTCATTAGTACTAAGAGACTTCAGATCTTCATATGAATCTGCCAAGACATTAATGTATTGATGAAGCAAAGAAATAAATTTGAATTTTTCTTTAGGTGTACAACACTTACCAATGTTGACCATTTTTGGATTTTCTTCATTGGTCAGATTCACTTGGTCAAATCCCTGAGAGAAATTGGAATATCTCTGTTGTTTCTTGACGAGTCTATCATGCTTGTCAAACAGCTTTTCGAGAGAAACTAGGCCTTTAGGAATTTTATTTCCTTTCAACTGTATAAACTCTTCATTTACATCTGAACTAGATTTAGAAATTAATTCAGACTTTTGAGATTCACTGCCTTCAAAATATAGCTATTTGAAATTGTCTTTTCTTTCCGAAAAGGCAATGATCTGATTATCATCATTGAAAATTTGCCAATGATCAGCATTATCAGGAACACTTGGCCTATAGATTAGCTCAATGGTATATTTGGCTTCTTTAAAATCAGAATGTGGAACTAAAAGAGTTCCTAAAATAGCAAGTGCATCAGCTCTATCATTGTATTCTCTTAGAATGGAAGAAATGTTGAAAGCATCAAAGCTTTCAATTTGATCCCAAACAAGATTATGGTAATGGCACAGCCTTTCATTCTTAGTCTGATATGAATTTCTCACTTGGTAGACCACTAATTTGGCATCCTCTTTAGCATGAAGACACTTGATACCTCTTTCTTGAGCAGTTTTCATGCCCAACAATAGCAATTCATATTCAGTTGTATTATTTGTGTTGCTAAACTGTAACTTATATGATGAAGGGAACATATCTCCTTGAGAAGATATCAAAACAATTTCGGCTCTAGAACTAGAAGAAGAACAACTAACATCAAATTCTAGAGTCCAAATCTCATCAGACACTGGCTTTACTTTAGACTTTCCCTCATCAGAGATGGAGGGTCTTTCTTCATGATTTGTATATAAAAAGTAATTACCCATACCTGTGGATTCAAAAAAGATTTGTGCTTCAGGAGCTGATGTCTTGGTGACTATATACTTTACTTCCTTTTCAGGAAGTAATCTTTTCATCATGCCTTGTACAGGGATCCTTGCCTTAGATAGATCCATGTTCAGCTCTCTTCCCATGTCCATACAAAAATTTTGTCCAAGTAAAATACCATAAGATGCTGGAACTTCAGCCACTAATACAGTCATTTTAATCCTCTTGTCTGGAAAGGCTGCAAATGAAAATTGAGCATCTTTGATCTGCCCCAACAATGGCACTTGTTTATTCTCCATAGAGAAACATCTACCAAACATCTTGGTTAATGTGAGACCAAGAGATTTAGTGACTTTGGCAGGCATGACATTGTCAGATGCACTTGAATCTATTATATAATTATTCAGCTTGTGGCCATTGATTAATAGGGAAACATAGAAGGGTTCTATTTTTCTACAAGCAGTTGGAGGAGTAATAACCAGATTATTTGGACTAGGTGTATTTATTGGGGAATCAAAAGTCACTTTTTTGGCCTTTTACATTGCAGGGATGGTCTAATTTTTAACATATTGGACCAACTTATTTAGTTGATTTGGATTGGACTGTAAGTACTCAAATTTGGACATTTGTGCTTTTGTCTTTTTGACATGATCAATTATGTCAAATGTCTGAATCAAACTAGGTATAGAGAAAGGTACTTTAGCTTTCTGAGTTTTAGAAGAGACGGGAGGTATACTAGTTTGCAAATTAGAAGTATAAGGGGAAGGAGCAATAGATGTATTTAACTTTTGAGTGATTACTAGATATTTTGGTTGAAAGGGCAGAACTATTCCACACTTGGAAATTGTGACTGTTGGCTGTGATTGCTCTTCTATTTTTCCTTTATCAGCCTACTGGATTGATTGATTCTTAGATCTAGTAAACACTACATATGATCCATCTGAAGCTTCTCCTTTACTTCCAAGTTTATCCTGATAATTTAAGAAACTAATGTGGGAGTCGCCAGCTAATTCTTCTTGACTGTCTTCAATGATATCATCATCATTTTCCTAATATAATTCAGGCTGATAAGAAAAATCTGATTCTATCTCAAGATATCCCATTAATAAATTAGTTAGAGGAGCTTCCAAGGCAAGTTTTCCTTGTGGAGGAGGAAGATGATTTTGTTGTCCTTGGTTTTTAGCAACATTGCCTTGATATGACTGATTTGGGAATGTTCTTCTATATGTAGGATCAGAAGACATTCCTTGAGCCATTTGCTTTTTGAGGGCAAGGAGCTCATTTGCTAATTTTTGCACCATTGGATTTGTGGTGCTTGTAGATGCAAATTCAGATGATGATGAAGCTCTATTTCTATTAGGATCTCTTCTTATTTTCCATGCTAATATGAGATCATCTTCTACTTCAGTGCCAAAAGTTGAGCTGCCTCGAGATCTATTTGGCCAGCACATCTCAAGAGGAAACTAACTTCAGGTAGCTGAGAATTAATGAAAAAACATTTAAGATTCTCAGCTGTAGGTCTGGAAATCATAGGAATTCTATTTCTCAACTTGTCAAATTTAGCTATGAAGTCTCTCATAGGCTCATGTGGCTCTTTATTCATTTGTGTAAGTTGAGCCAAAAGTGTATGTGCATCTTCTGCAAGTTTGAATCTAGCTTCAAACTTATCTTTCAAAGTATTCCAATCAGTCACAGATCAAGCCTGTAAATGGTAAAACCAATCTACAGCAGGACCTTGTAGTGTTTCAACAAAAAGCTTGATTACTACATCTTCAAATTCTATCCCAATTACTCCACAAGCTATACTAAATGCTACATTATGTTCATTAGGATGAACTTTCCCATCACCATGGAATTTTAGGAAATTCTTCCTAGAACTACGTGGAAGTTCATGTAGAGGAAGAGTAAGATTGAGAGGGCCAAAAGCATTACCCCAGGGACCTTGAACTACCATTATAGGGTGCTAAAAATGAGGGATAACAAATCTCAATGGGGTAATTATAGGTGAAGCTTTATCAATAGCAGAAGTTAATATTTTGCCTGGTAATGGAGATCTAGTTTTAGTAGGAGAGAAGCTCTTGGTTTGTTGTAGATGAGATGGTGAAGAAAATAGATCAAAATTACTTTACTATACTTGCTCGAACATAGGATCAATGACACCTTTAGCCCTTTTACTTCATGTATATCTTGAATCTGCTAGATTTGTAAAACAAAATTTGAAAATAATTGACTTTGCTTCAGTTAAATCTTGAGGCTTTAAACTATGGGTTCTTTTCCTGTGGGTGTGGAGGTGAATGGAATGGATAGACTATAAATGGATAATAGGTAATTCCCCAGTGGAGTCACCAAAAATTATTTGTTGATTATTTTGTCTATCAGCGTACTAGTAAACAAAATAGGTCTTATCAGCCAAAGCAAGAAGATTAGTCATCCTAATGTGTAAGTTTATCACATCAGAAGGAAACTTCTCTCTCCTCTCATCAAGGGGAGGTTCCCTATGGATATGATATGTATATATATAAATAGAAAATATTACTCAAGGGTAGGACCAGACATCCATCTCTCTTTCTTCAGAGATGATGTATACAAAACAAAGGAAGAACTCAAGAGAATGACAGATAGCACTCTTCTTTCAAAAGAACTGTTTAACCAGTCATGAGAATACTCCTGGAAATAAAAGCAGAATATGACTGAAGTATGGTAACTAGTAAATCAAGACACAGCACAAAGTCTACGCAAGAAATACTCAAGAGTGATATATGAAGAACAATGAAAGCTCAAAGTCTTTCCAAAGTTCTTTACACAACAATGAAAATAGAAACACACTTAAGGTAGCTATGGGGGCACAAAGTCTCTCCACAGTTGATTCTCCAGGACACCTTGACAAATTTACTAATTCTGCTTATTAAATCAATGAAACAAACAAGATATCACAACACAAAGTCAGAAAAAGTCCCTTGTTTTCATTAACAAAATATGATAAATAGACTGAGCACAAAGTCTCAATGATGCCTCTCAATTTTGGCAGAGTTTCATTCAGATTATCAAAAAAAAGATCCTTATTACAATAGAAGAAAGTCCCTTATATAGCCTCTTCAAAAAGGACTTGGGAATAATCAATACATCAATTTGCATTGAAATCTATTAAGGAGACACGCTGGAACTTAGGGGCCCTTTTCCCATTTGATTTTATCAATCCAAGGAAATAAATCACACTTATTGAAAGTTTATAACTTCCAATGTTCCACCTGGCAATCTGATCTTATCTTCATTCCTCCTTATTCGGCTAATTGAATTAGGTCCTGGATTTAAATTGTTGATCTATTTCTTCCCCACTTTCTATTGGTCTTAACCTTAAAAATTGTGAATGTATTCTATTCTTTATGTTCAAAGGATCAATGACTATTTTAATACCTTTGAAATTTACATTTTCATGACCATCACTGTGTTTCCAATGGTTAGTTGATTGTGTTGAATTTGATGTGTTCGGGCACATCATCTATTGGTCTTATTTTATCTTTCCACATGGCACTTTTCTAGACTGGACTTTACCCTTTCGGGCCCTGAGAAATGATCCTTCAGAGTCTTTTGTTGGCCCTTCACAAATTTCCCCCAGGCTTTTCCTCGGGCCATTCACTTATTTGCCCCTATGCTTTTCCTCGGGTTATCCCCTTTGAACATTCCCATGGACATTTCCCTAGGGAAAATTCCCATGGACAAAAAGTCTGGGTGAAATTCTCTGGGCAAAAAGTCCAAGTGAAATTCCCCGGGCAAAAAGTCTAGGTGAAATTCCCCGCCAAGTCTTTTTGAACAAGTCTTTCGTCAAAAAATTTAAAATTCCTTAAACAAATTTGAAATAATTACCTTTCAGCTTCTTAGAAAAATGATCCTCCAAAAAGCTATTTTTATTGATTAAGTGCCCTCCACAAGGGCATTTTTCCATTGAAAATTCTTCTTTTGCATTGAACCATACCTTTGAACTTAGTCGATGAACCGTTATTGAACCGGTTCAAAGGTTCAATGAAGTGTGCCAAGCCTTTGAAGTAAAGCCAATGAAATTGTTGAACCGCTTGATTGAACCCACCTTTGAACTATTTGAAGTTGAACCAAAGGATGAACCAAATGTTGAACTTGCTACTGATTGTTTGTTAATGAAAAATTCCTACAGAAGTCGTGAAGCTCATTGAACTTGGGCATTGAACCATTTGGTTCAAAGGTTTAATGAAGTGTGCCAAGCACCTTTAAACCAAAAAGTGATGAACTTGCTATTGAACCATTGAACCAGAAAGCTTTGAAGCAACTGACAAACCAAATGATTGAACCAAAAGATGCTAAAATAAAGGAAATGAACCATCTTAGTGAAATAAAGCATTGAACTACTTGGTTAAACTTGGATGTTGAACTATTCCTTTGGTTGAACTGACTATTGAACCTTTGAACCCATTGAGCATTTTGAACCAAAATGGTTCAATGGTTCAGTTTAATGGTTCAAATTAATTTTTACACTCAGATGCTTGCCGATGAAGATTTCCACATGAACCAAAATTTTGAACCAATCCCGAAAAATAAACAAATGTTGAAAATCAATTCTTTTGACTGAAAACTACCTACAAGAGTCTGTAGATTTTCCTTTTCCTACACAGTCCATAGATTCTTCTTCCTGCTGAGTCCATAGATTCAAGCCTGCAAATTCCATAGATTCAAGCCTGCAGAGTCCGCAAATTTTTCTGAGAAGCTCTAAAAATGAGAAATCTGAATACCTAAGACAAATTTTGAAAATGGAAGATATTATTTTTGTTTGTAGAACCAAAATAATTCAAATGTTGTTCCAAAAATGACTGTTATTTTTAGGAGACAACATTATGTACCCAATCAAGAGGCTAAATCTAGCTAGGCATACATTTCAGTGGTAGCAAATACAAGGTTCAAAATAAGGAACATGGATGGTAGTCAGGAAGTATTCAAGGAGACTCCTACCATTACTCCTTCAATATAAAATCTAAATGGACCTATTTCTATTCAAAATATTGCAATATCTCTAAGGAATCAAAATTTGGGGAATGTCCCTGTCTCTCAAAACACACGAACTCAAGGTGTAGTTATGGCTCCCAAAGCACAACCAAAGGTTGGTGTTTCACCAATCAAAATAATGGAACAAATTAAATGGTCCAATGTGAGTGTACCAATGTGGGATATGCTCTCCATGCCTATTTAGGTAGACATCCTCAAAGAAGGGTTTTTAAGAATCAATGTTTCTAAGAAACCACCAGTCAAGGAGAATGTGATTCTCACCAATGTAACCAAAGGAGCAAATGAAATGAAACTAGGTAAGGTGATAATACCTCATTCCTTCTACATTTTAGTAATCATTGGTGACTTTTTATTGAATAATTTAATGGTAGATAGTGGGTCTATCACCTCAATAATGCCAAAGTCTATAGCAAACCAACTTAGTCTAAAATATAAGCCCCAATCTAAAGGAGTGTTGAAGCCAAATGGATCTTCTACAAAGCCATATGGTATCATCATAGATCTCAAATTGACCCTAAATGCTTGTCTTAGTGTCTTAGTGGCTCAAGATGTATTGATCCTAGATATAGCTCCTTGTTTTGCCCTATGCCTATTTAGGGAATTCATAGAAAATATTAGATCTTATTTTGTAGTAGATTGGTCATACATGGAATTCAAAATAATATATGGAACCAAGGTATATATTAAGGCTGAGCCCATTGAAAAATTCCACATAGAGCCTTATGGACTAGATAATGAAAACCTAAATAGCACCATCCTTGGTGAGGATGAATTCATAGTTGGTTAAGAATTAAACACTCACCCTGACGAGATACTAGACATGTTCTTAGATGAAATATGGAATCACAATCATTTGGTTAATACCTTAAAATTATTTTAAGAGAGGGACATGGGTGTCTATTTCTTAAATGTTGAGAATCAGTCCATGTCATCCCTCATTACACCTCAAAAAGATCCTAGTGGCTTATGGAAATTCTTCTTTGATGGTGCAAGGATCAAACATGGAGTGGGTGTAGGTGAAATTTTAGTATCCCCCTCTAATGACAAGTATTTATCTTCGTATAGGTTTCAATTTAGTTGATCTTACAATATAATAGAATATGAGGGTCTTATTCATGGCTTTAAATGGGATAATAAGAGAGGAATCAAATAATTAAAAGTTTATGGCAATAGTGAGATAATAGTACATTAGGTTAGAGGACATAATATCACTAAAAATACCTTGATGAAGTATTAAAAACATAGAGTGTGGGACCTAATCAAATATTTTGAGGCCTTTAACTTCCAAGTAGTTCTAAGGAACCATAATGGACATGCTGATAGGTTAGAAGTTATGGGAGATTAATTTGATATCCCAAATGAGATAAAAATACCAAGGTGTAGCCACATGTTAATGTGGTGATAGTACCATTAGTTCTAGATAATGAAGCTCATTGACAAGTCTTTGAGAATGATAAGAAAATTGCCTATTTCTTTCAATAGGAATTAGAGTTCTCCTTCATAAAGTAGGAAATTTTTCAACATTGGTATGAGGATGAGATTATTTAGTTGAGATATAATAAGCTCCCTAAAGGGATATCTACCCTTAAATTTCTCTTTCATGAAGGAGACCATATGAGAAAAGATAAGGTAGTGATGTCATCCAATGAAGAAAACTATGAAAGAGTCCTTATCTTTAAGGACAAGCTCCTCAAGCTTAGGAAGGTAAGCACTAAAGCTCAAAATCATGCTTTCATATAACTTTATAAAGAATATGTAGACATATTTTCTTGGGAATATAATGACCTAAGAGGATTTGATCCCAAGTTATCCTAACACACCATAAAACTAGAGGATAATGCTAAACCTATTAGGTAAAAGTAGAATCCTATAAACCCTAATATAGAAGAGTTTATGAGGAAAGAATTGACTAAATTAATTGAATCCAAGATCATCTTTCCAATTAATCACTCCTTATGGGTAGCCAATTTGGTACTTATGAGGAATAAGAGTGGGGAAATTAGATTGTGTGTTGACTTCAAGGATCTAAATAGGGTCTCTTTGAATGATCACTACCCCTTACCATCAATGGAGTAACTCCTTTAGATAGTTGTTGGTTTAGAACATTTTTCCATTTTGGATGGGTATTTAGGTTACAAACAAGTGATGGTAAGAGATGAAGATCAATATAAGACTACTTTCACCATAAAGTGGGGCACATATGCATACCAAAATATTCCTTTTGGATTATCAAATATTGGCGCCACTTTCCAAAGAGTCATGGAAATGATTTTTGTGTGTTGTTGAATCAAATGGTACTAGTTTACTTAGATGAAACCATAGTTTTCTCTAAAAAGGCTAGTGAGCACATGGACCATCTAAGGTTGATCTTCCAAAGATGTAGAGAGTATGGGATCTATTTAAATATAAAGGAATGTGTGTTTTTTGTCTATGAAGGAGAACTTTTGGGTCACAATATTTCAAAGGAAATATTATCCATTTACCATGATATAATAAGTGTCATACTAACACTCTCTTTACCTAAGCACAAGAAAGGAATGCAGAGCTTCCTTGGGAAAAAGACTTTATGAGAAGGTTTATACCTATTTTTACAAACTTGGTCAAACCCATCACTACCATGTTGAAGAAGAGATAAATGTTTTCTTGGTCAAATGAAGGTAAAGAAATATTTGAAGCCATTAAGTAAGCTATTACACAAGTAATCTCACTCATAAAACCTTAATTCTTAAAGGATTTCATATTGTACACATTTACCAATATTGATAACATATCAGTTATGTTAATGCAAAATAATGGTGGACATGAGAAACTAATTGCCTTTTTTAGTCAGGGTTGGAAGGATATGAGGTGAGGTACACTTTTATATAAAATTAGGTTATTTAAGCTTTAAGAAGCCTTAAATTTTTTAGACCAATGCTCTCCAATAGTAAGGTTCATCTTATGGTTTCTCATCCTAGAGTGAGTGACTTTCTCCTCAACAAGGATTTAAATAAAAAAAGAATAGGTAGGTTTACCTAGGTCATGGTGTATGATGTGGAGATCAAAGTAACCAAGATGAGAAGAGGTAAAGGCTTATGTGAGCATATGGTGTATGATGTGGAGATCAAAGTAACCAAGATGAGAAGAGGTAAAGGCTTATGTGAGCATATGGTGGATGAACTTCAAGAAGATAAATAAATTATTTTGGTGTCATAAGACAACTCAAAAAAAAAATACACCTTCACTTTATAATAGTTGGCTCCATTATATGACACATTTCTTGATGACAAGAGAATGCCCCCATGGTTTAGACAAAGCAAAAATAAGGTATTCCAAGCTTCAGTCTATACCTTATGCATTAGTTAATGGTTTTATTTTTAGAAAGGACCTCAATGGGGTACTTCTTAGGTGTACCAATGAAAATCAAGTGACAAATCTCTTAGATTAGTTTAATGATGGACCTATAGGAGGCCATTTTTCTCCAAGAATTATAACAACAAAGGCAATGAGGGTTGGTTATTACTAGCTTGACCTTTTCAAATATGCCTATGTATGGGTCAAAAATTCTAAAAGTGTGCTTTATTTTTAGTAAAGTAGATATTAGAAGCTCTTCTACTCAACCCAATTATGGTGGATCAAGCCTTCATGTAATGGGGATTGGACTTCTTAGGGATGATAAATCCACCTTCAAGTATATGGCATAAATGGGTGCTCATTGTAATGAACTACTTCACCAAGTGGGTGGAAATAATTTCCTTAAAAAATACAATGAAACATTAGTCTTTGATTTATATGATAGCATGGTGACCAAGTTTGGTGTCTTAGCTACTATAATTTTAGATAATGCCTTAGTATTTATGGGTATGAGAATAAGTGAATGGAAACTTAATATGGGAATATAACATAGCACATCCTCAAATTAATATCTACAAGGCAATGTACTGGTAGAGTCCAAAAATAATAAATTACTAAGGATTATTAAGATAAATATGGAATAAAATTAGAAAACATGGCATACAAAGCTAAGGATAGCCTTATGGGCTGACAGAGTGACTCCCAAAGCTACCATTGGCAATTTTCCTTATGTCCTTATATATTAAAGTGAATCCAAATTGCCCATTTCTCTTGAACTACATACATTGGATTTATCTCATCATCTTAAATTTATGGAGAGTGGGCCTATGAACATGAAGATGATAGAGCTCATGGAGCTTGAATAAACTAGGGACCTTGCAATGAAGACATTAGAGTCACATCAAGCTCAAGTAAATAAAACCTTTGACAAGAGAGCCATAATAAGGGAGTTTAAGGAAGGGGACCTAATCCTCAAATGAGACTCAAATGAGGCTAAGCCAGACAACCAAACCAATTTTGATAGTTTGTGGAGTGGTCCTTATTTGATCCATGAATGAAAATAACATAATGATTTTCAGCTTGCCCAACTGGATGGAGAGTTATTACCCATTGTAATTAATGGCGTTCATTTAAATTCTTGTTAATAAAAGAGTTTGTATTTTTTTTATGATATTAGAACATACTAGAGTAGTTTTATATATTTTTCTCTAAGTGCCTTGAGCACATTTCCTTTCATTTGTATGTTTCCATTTCAATAAAGTGCCTTGGGCATAATTGTTAATTTTCCTCTTTTGTTCTTTTTTACTTCAAGAGGAAGTTTCAAAAAGGTTAAAAATTCTATCAATATCATGTTAATTCTGGTTGGGAATAAATCAAAAGACTCCATGCCTAATGGATCAATTCAAGGTTACTAGTCTTTGCATAACAGGCATGCAACCCCATGATGTCATCAGAAATGTTGGCCAAATTTGGTCCACATAAGGATATTTTACCTAGAAATGGTTTGAATAGATGAGTAGAGTTATGGATGGAATGAGTAGACCAAAATTAGAATAACAAGATATAAAATTGCTAACAAAGCTTTTGAACACTTTAAACAAGCTTAAAGTGCCATTTATTGATCTTTGAGAACTAATTTTTGAAACATGTCTAGAGTTGAAAAGGAAAGAAGATCTAGTAGGTTTTCATGGTGTTTTAATCATTTAAGGGCATGAATCAGGTTTCACAAAGTCTTATAAATTCATTAAATCATTTTAAAGGGATAATAATTCAAGCACAAGTCTAGAAGAACTAGATTGTCATCAAACATCATGAAAAAATGGATTGGTCAGCTTGATTATACATTTTATAAGTATGTTTAGAAATCCTATTAATCCCAAAGGATCACATAAACATCATTTATTTCATGCCTAGATCATCCTTTACAAATTTAATAACTTGATTATTTGCTTAATTCAATTTATAAAACTTAAAATTTAGACTTATAGAGTAAAACATGCATGAGGATGTCATGTTTAAGTTTCCTAAAATAGGTTTTTGAATTCAAATGTTCTAAGGTTGAATGCAGAGCTAAAAGGTATCCAAATATTAGGAGTTAAGATCAAATCTAATATCAAGAATCAACCTGATGACATTAGAAGGTCCCAAAGATTTAATGGAGCATATTTGATCATGCATCAAAGATCAACAGTGAGCATCAAGTCAAAAGGTCAAAGTATCTCTAGGGTGAATGCACAAGTGAAAGTGTGAACTAGGAATTTGACTCAATAAATGGGGTTAGATCAAGTGTTATTTCAAGATGAAATCAAAATCAAATTAACACACTAACGAACATGCCATCTCTAGGCTTAGACACTAAGGGATCTCAATAAAAAAAATGCGTACAAAATTAATAGATAAAACATGAAAAAATCCTTCCTTTACCTTCCTTAGAGATTCCAAATGGTTTGTAGAGTGGCTTTATTTACTTGTGCATCAAAGAGTCTTCATCAATGGAGTTGTTTGGATCCTTCTCTCCTTAGTACCTTTGGCTTATGATGGCTTTGGCTTGGTTCAATAATTTTGAATAATAACACTAATTATATGGGGCTTTGAGCTCATTTATTCATGATAACTTTTTCTTGAGAGAGCTTTAAATTATGAGTGTCAGACTTTTTATTTATATATTTTCTCAAATGAGAAGAATGAACCTAAACCATACATATCAAGATGAGGATGTGTGGCTAAGAATCCATTCAATTTTGGAGGCTAAAATAAATAAATTCTCTCATAAATATTTGGGATAGAGAGGTATTAAAGAGGTACGGGAGGGTTTAATTATATTTTTTATGCATTTATGACCTAAGGAAGCTTTCCAAAAAAATGATGTCACTTGATGATGTAGAAACTCATAATAAATTTCCAAAAATAAATATTCAACAAGTTATATTTAAAATTAACTTAATCTCTTGATTAAAATTAATTATCTTAAACATGATTTATCAATTTTGGTACAAATCTTGGGAATTGGTGCATAAACTAAAAAATTGGTCAAAATGTCATATTATTGGCTTGAAATTTAAATAGATTAGAATTGGAAGTCAATTCTAGATGAATTGGATCTATTATCCCATTTAGGATGTTTCCAACATAAAATAACAAGAGCACACATCTTGTGTAATAAATTTGGTAAAAAAGAGCAATCTAGAGCACCCAGTGTGAAATCATCTTTTAACTCAAAATGATATAATCAAAGTTAGTTGTCTCATAAAATTAATTTCCCCATTTAGAGATACATTGGTCAAAATTGGAATTTTTATATGATAGGTTCACATCATTTAGTGGGTTTTAGTGTTTTTATCCCAAATTATGCATTTCGGTAAAAATTGGTCAAAATCCTGATTAGAGGTTATTAGTGGCTACTTTTAGGTGTTTATAGTTTTCCCTTATTTTGTAAGGCATTACAAGCTATAGGAATAATAACATCTTCTCAAAGAATGAAAAGGTCATGTATGCCTACAACTTTAACGAAAATGGATGAATTGTATAATGCCCCTTTAAGGGAATGGTTGGCACAAACAGGTTAACAAACAGTCCCTCAAAATAAAGAAGTAAAATGAGGGAACCAAACATATGAAGATGATGGGTTGAGAACACAATTAGAATTCAAGTGGGATGGTGTATAATGGATTTCCCAAATGTGTTTATAATCATTTTACCCTAATAGTGGCAATGTGGTATGATAACATAATTATTTACCCAAAGGTGGTTATATTCATTGAGAAGATGGAGATTTCCTAGTTAGGATAGACAAAAAAGATAAAAACATGCCCCTATTTGGGTAAAAGAAAGTAAATTTGGTGATAACATAATGATTTTCCCAAAGGTAGTTATAATCATTGAGAAATGAAGGTGGGATAGTGTATAATGATTTACCCATAGGTGGTTATAATCATTAGACCCTAATTATGGAAAACATGAGTGATTGGATGATGATGATGATGATGATGATGATGATGGTGATGATGATGATGATGATGATGATGATGATGATGATGATGATTATAAATTGAAATAGAGGGTAATGATGAATATGAACAACCTACTAGTAGGGAGATTCTCATTCAAACTAGCAAAGGTTGAAATTCTTTTATGGTTAATTACTCTATTGGGATATGATTGGGATATTGTTAATGCTAGTGTTGAGGAGATGTTGATGCCACCATTGATGAGTAGACTCCTTAAAATATATATTTTTTGTATCAATATATGGTAGGAATCATGATATAACACCATGAGGATTGGGCTGAAAGATGCATAAGAAATGAATCCCATGATCCAATGTTCAAGGGAAAATAATGAACCCATGATAAAAACCATGATGGAAATGTAAACAAATGAATATGAATAATTTCAAGTATAAATGTGTAAGGAATCACTCAATGAACACATAGATATTTAATCAAGGCAACAATGCTAAAAGTAAACAAATAAGAACACAAACAACAAATAAATAAGCAAAGAAACCAATAAAAGTTAGTCCTAATGTTAGTATAAATAATACAATGAACATTTCCCCTAGAAAGTAGGTGATAACTTAAAAAACAAACATGATGGGAGGAAAATTAAAGAAAAGGAAGGGGTGGACGAGCTATTTCCATATGCACTAGGCAAGTGGATGCTTCCTAGATAGTTCCATGGACATAATATCCAACAAAAACTTCATGTCGAATGTAGTTCTCCTAGGAAATGGGAAGAAAATGATAACTAATGAAAAAAACATGATGGATGAGATATAAGAATAGGAATGGGCTTGGAAAATGGCAAGTACATGGCAGAAAAGGCCAAAAAAGAGTGAGAAATTAAGTGACAAGTTATTTGCTTGTGACTTAGTAAGGGTTCCCAAAATTTTTAAGGCAAAGAAGTGGTCAATTTTTTTGGTTTTTTTAAATTATTTTACAAATGTTTTGTAATTTTTGAGTATCTCAACTCAATCAAGAATGATGAGATGCCAAATGGTTAAATCTTGAAAAATGGTGATAATATTGATTAAGAGGCTTGTAAAATGGAGAGAACATTGCTTAAGATGATTGGAAAATGGTGAGAACATGGCTTAGGTTACTTGAAAAATAGTGAGAGCATGGAAAATTTGAATGGCTATTCATAAAACATTTATAGTGTGGCTTAGGGTGACTGAGCTCACCTCGAAAAGTATAGAGAACTACCTATATAGTCCCAAGATGGGACCTCAAGTAATTTTATTTCCACCTTACAGCTGAGGAATCTAATTAGTGTACTAGCCAATTCAAAAAAAATAGTCACAATTAGTATGAAGGCATAGTATGGTATAGGAAATGGCTAGTTGGTATGTCAAGGCATGCTAAACAAATGTTGGCCCTATTTTACCCATATTTGGCTATAAATAGGATACAATGACATAGGTTAATGATATTAATTTTCCCATAGGCTATGATAACTAGTAACAAGACCAATGGGATACTAATTTTCCTATAGGTGGTTATAATCAGGCACACTTGGTATAGAGAATGGAATAAGAAATGAAGAATATAACTACCAAATTACTATCTTATTACTCCAAAATACTACCTCTATCTGAAATGTGTGAAAAAACTACAAAAAATAGATCTAAATCCTTTTATTGAAAACATGAATGAAACCAAATAGAATGGAACCAAGATCATAGGGCTAGGTAGGGAGGGAAAAAACAATTTTGGTTGATGAGAAAGGTATGGTAGAATAGATATCTAATAGGAAAAAGTGATATATTTGTATGATGATAGGGTGGTTAAATGGTATAATACAAATAAGAATATTGATAAATTGATTAAAATTGAAATGGTCCTTATAGATAGTAAACCAAGTCACTCAATAATAGTACTAATTGAGGTGGATACTATTCATCAGTTTATCAAGTTCATTTTCATCTAGTTTGGCAAGCTTGTATGCTCTTGTTCCATAGTTTTCCATATTGATGAAAGGACCAACCCAGTTGGGTTTGAACTTGCCTTTATTCCTATTTTCAGCCATGGTATTTTTTTGTTTATTTTTAAGGATAAGATCACTAAGTTTAAATTCTATATCTTTCACACACCAATTTTAGTGGCCTCAAAGCTAGTTTTGATAGGCTTGGAAATTGTTCACTGTATACATGTGTTTCTCATCAAGTAACTCTATATCTTGTAGGCAAGATACTTGATATTCATTTTCATCTAGTACATGCTTGAAAAAGATGCATAGAGAAGGCAACTTGACCTCAATGGGAACAATGGCCTTAGTACCATAAATAAGTGAATATGGAGATGGGTGTAAAACAATTTGTATGGTATGCCCAAAGGGCATGGACTATCTGAAGGTGCCAATCATGACTAATATCATTGAAAATATTTTTTATAATGTTAATAATTATTTTATTTGATGCTTCATCTTGGTCATTACCTTGAGGGTAATATTCCATAGAAATTTTTTGTGTGATGTTGTATTCAACACATATATTTTTAACATCCTTGTTCTTAAATGATCCTCCATTATCAAATATAATGCTATAAGGGATACCATATTGGAAAATAATATGGTTGAAAATGAACTTGGAAATTTTCTTTCCAGTCATGTAAGTGAGAGGTATATATTCAACCCACTTAGTGAAATATTTAGTGGTGGTAAGGATATGTTTATGGCCATCTAGTGAGGTGGGATTAATCTTCCCAATGAGGTTGAGGCCACATGTATAAAATCACCATGGTGTCAACATGGGTTTCAGAGTCTTGGCTAGAGCATGAATCAAATTGACATGCCATTGAAACTTTTCACACTTCTTCACATATAGAATTATATTTGTGTCTATCATGGGCCAATAATAACTAGTATGCAAGATATTTATAGATAATAATACCCCACTAATGTGGGCTCCACATACTCCTTTTTTAACTTCTTGTAATTCTACCGTAGATTATGTCAAAGTTAAACAATGAAGTAGAGTTATATAAAAAGTATGGTGGTAAAGGGTTGATCCAAGAAAGGTATAAGAAGTTTATTGGTGGATGAAGTATTTAGATTAATTTTGTGATAGGTTAGGTTATATAATTTGGTCATGGAGGTAGTTATAAAGGTTTGAGTACTAGATAGATCTAGGACGAACAGTATCACAAATCATTATGATAGTTGAAGGTTCATGAGATGGTGCTAGCAAATTATTGACAAATAATTGATACTCTTTATACATGCTTGTTTTGTGAATTATGAATCCAATATTATCCATATCATATATGGTTATGTTACTTGTCTTTGGTATATGCTCAAATTTGACATTAGCAATCTACCATTTGAGATTGTCAACTATGGCCTTGTATGGCACCAACTTGTCATCTTTGGTTTGAAAGTTATTCATAACCTAATTGATGATTAAATAAGAATCAACATAAACCTTAAGATGAGATATGTTTCATTGTACCACTTTTGAAAGTCTTGTAATAAGTGCTTCATATTAAACCATGTTGTTGGTATAAGGAAAGTTGATCCTGAAAGATTTAGGGATTAGATCCCCCTATGGTGTAATAAATAAAAGGCATGCCCTTGATCTATGTGTAGTAAATGATCCATAAAAATATATATTGTAGTTTTTCTCCTCAAGAGGTGTGTTAATGATGGAAATCATGGATTCATCAATAAACTGGAATGTGAGTGGCTTTGTATTAACAAGGGGTGCTTCATCAAGTTGATATGTAATAATTTTCCCCTTAATGGATTTTTGGATGACATACTCAATGCCAAAATAATTGAGAAGCATGATCCATTTGGTTGTATGGCCTTGTAAATATATTTTAGATAGTATATAACTAAGTGGATATACTTTTGAAATAACCATGGTCTTATTATTTAACATGTAATGTCATAGTTTTTGAGTTGTGAAGACCATAACTAAACATGATTTTTCAATGGGTGTATAATTATGTTCATACATGAATAGTTTATGATTTAAATAATACACATCATGATCTTTTCCATTATTATAATGATGATCCAAAAGTGCCCCAAGGTCATTGTCAGTAGTAGATAGATACAATAAGAATGGCTTTCTCAGCATAAGAGGGAATAAAATATGTGGATTCACTAGATAGTCCTTTAGCTACTAAAATGTTGTCTAGTAGTGATAATATTAATGAAATGTTATTAACTTATTAAAAATATCCATAAAAGGATGGAATTTTTCAGTTAATTTTGATATGAAGCATCAAATAGGATCTTGCCCTGCAAACTATAGAGTTTCTTCAAATTAATTGATAGTGGCATCTGTGTTATGGCTTGGAATTTGGTTGGATCAAATTAAATGCCTCAATGAGACATAATTAATCCTATAAATTTTCTTGATGTGACTCCAAAGACACACTTCTTAGGATTAAGTTTAACTTTGTACTCATGCAGTCTTTCAAATATTCTACATAACACTATTAGGTGATCGACCCTAGTCTTTGATTTGCTAAGAATGTCACTGATATATTCTTTAATAATGTCATGAATCATATCATGAAATATGATAGTCATGGATCTTTGGTAGGTTTCCACTACATTTTTAAAACCAAATAACATAACTTGATAATAAAATGTGCCCTATGGAGTGGTGAACATTATCTTGTGTTGGTATTTTGGTGTTATCTTAATTTGGTTGTACCCTAAAAATATGTCCATTAATGAAAGAATTTCATAACCCATTATGGATTTGATGATAATCTCAATGTTTGGAAATGGAAAATCATCCATAGAGTAAGGTTTGTTTATATCATGGAAATCATTACAAATTCTGATTCTTCTAAATTTTTTATGACTAGCACAATATTAGAGATCCACTTTGAATAGTCAATTTAATGAATACATCCTATTTCCAAGAGTTTTTAAAACTCTTTATTTAATAATATAATTATGCAAGGATACATCTTACACAACTTTTGTTTCACTAGTTTGGCATTAGGATTGACCACAAGGTGGTGTAAACCTAAGATGGGGTCCAAACTTAGCATCTCATAATATGCCCATGAAAATATGTTAATAAATTACCTCAAAAGGGTTGTAAGGACTTCACGCTCCTTCTTTTTAAGGGATGCACCAAGATTAATCCACTTTAGGTCATCTAGGGACTTGATGTTTACCTATATTATGTCTTCCACTACAAGGGTCAAAGTATCTTCAAGGATAGTGGGCAATGATCTAAACTTATTTCTAATGTTGGATTCCTCTATTAGGATTGGCTCTTTGAGTTCCCCTAGGCATAATGAATCATATTCCCACAATGGGAGGTTTGTCCATGTAAAAAAACTATTGGAAACTCTTCGATGATGTGATTAAAATATTTTTATTCTTAAAAACTAAACTTGATTCACAAATAATTTTTTCATTGATGGTTTCCTGAGCTATGTTTGAAAAAGGTTGAACACCCATGTCTAATGGTGCCTAACGCAGGTTTTCACCACTAGACTAGCCTTTTTATTTAGTTTTTTCCTAGTCATAAAGTTCCTCAAATAGGTTTTTAGTTTGGTACCTCAATGATTTATTTATTTGATTTTGGCTAATGGTGTTCACCTACTCTCCAAAATAGGCTTTAGGATCTAACTTGATTGAGAACCTTGATTTATGGTCCCCTAATGGAACATTATCCCTAAGGTCGAGAAAATCATATAAAGCCTCATCATTTTTAAACTCATCAATCAATACATTGGATTCTTTTTTATCCTAGTCTATCAGTTGGGGATAATATAATGGTAATGGGTTATGATGACTGACTAGTCTAAGGGTATAAATTAAATGAGGGTTAAATAGGTTGGTCTTAGCTAGGTCATCAAAAATGATATGATCAAACTCTACTTCACTATCGACACCATCATCACTAGTTGATGGTGATGGAACATGATTAAGGTACATGGGGTCACCCCCACATAGTTTAAATCCAAGTCCATATGGCCCTTTATATATGGTCATGGAAATTATCTCAAGTGTTCTTTGTTGATTTGGTTTTAGGCCTCCTCCTTAATAGTATTGATTCTTCATGATCCTATTGGGAATAGCATACTTTTTATTCTCATAATAATCCACCTACTTGTCATTATACAACCATAATCTATATCCTTTTAGAGGGTCATGTTCTAGGCCAAATTCTAGTATAAATATGATGGGTCTTGGACTATAATTTTTACCTTTGCCCTTTTGTTTCCATTTTGGACATAGTGTATTGGCTTTAGGTCTTCTAAAGAACTTTGGGTTCTATGGAAGGTTTTCAATGTGAAAAGTATCATGGGTTAAATAATCTCTTGAGCCATTATGAAAGATGGTATAATGATTAGATATCTTAAGAGGAAACATGTGGGAAAGGGAATCAATGTTATTAGGATCAATGCAATTATCCTCTAGCAAATCAAGGAGTATTGCCTTTCCCTTATCCTTCTTAGACATTGTATTCATGCAAAAATGATAGTTATAGATCTTGAAATCAACCTTTAGGTATTTGTAGTGCTTGTATGGATGAAAATATCATGGTATAAAAACTTCCATACATAAATGGGATAACTTGAAACATTGGTGCAATGTCGATGGGACTGCATGAATTTCATTTAACCAAGGTCTTTCCAAAAGCATATTATATGGTAAATCAAGATCTAGCACATGGTAAAGTGTATCATGGGTTAAGGGCCCAAGGATAATTAGTAAATAAATGGTGCCTTGTGATTCTCATTATTCATTATAATATGATTTGATGGTTATCATTTATGCTTGAATATCTACCATCATATATCTGATAATCTTGATAAGCTTAGAGACACTATGTTCAGACCTGATCCATTATCTATGAGGATGCATTTCACTTTGTTCCACTTTATTAAATATTCAATGTATAGTGGATTATTATGCATCAAGCCAAGGGTTGACATGTGACCTTCGTTGAAATTGATTTATTGGGTTAGAGTTAGGTTTCAAACTAAAGCTTAAATTTTTTTAGGGGATATGTCACTTTAAATAGTGGATTGGCTAAAGAACTCATTGAAAATGATTTTGTGGATTGTTGCTGTGTGTAACAAATCTAAAATGGATATCTATGCTGGAATATTTTGTAATTGTTCCAAAATGTCAAACTTCTTTTCTTGGTCAATGTTAAGTGGCTTATTCTAAGGTATAACAGATGGTTGTGAGCCTAGGATGGTAATCTTTGGCCTCTGAGTTGTGATTACACAATTGGGATTAAACATAATACCATGATTACTTAAAAAATATGGTGATTATGGGGCAATAGATTAGATAAGTCTTAATTTTTGGTGCACTTGTGTGTGGTCATGAGGCAATGATGAGTTATCAGTATATGGTACAAAATTAGTAATCCCTACTTATTGGTATGCCTATATGTGGTCTCAGGTCAAGGAAGGATTATTGATTTGAGTTGGTGGATTGGAATTATTTATCAAAGGTCTTGATTGATTGGTATTTATTCTTAGATTGATATATATGGTGTTAATGTGACATCTTATAATATAACCTATAATCCTATTGTGGTCATGTGCAATTGCATGGTAGTCTATTGGTTATTTTCATTCTTACCTTGGTTTTATTCATTATTTGGAAACTATTGGTTCTATTATTGGTGATTTTATTGATTCTATTAGTCTAGAATTGGTTGTTTAAACTATTATTGTTGGTTTCACACTAGCCATTTTTATTGTTGTTACTACTATGGTTAGTTGTTATGTTATGGAAAAGGGTTTTGAAAAGTTCTAAGGTTCTGATTGGAAGTGGAGGTACCACCATATTATTTTATTTACCCATTCTTTAACATATTCAAAATAAAATGTTTTATTTTCACACATGGAATAAATTATGCCTATTAACCTGATGATATTCACAAAATTCATTTTGGTGGTACCAATCAAGATAATCAATGTCCTTAGGATATTGTTTGGGTATAGGCTAGCTAATCAAATTAGCAATTGTAAGATTGAAAAACACAAATTCAATTGGTGATCAAAGGTCACTAAAAAGGTGATGAGTAGGCATTGTTATCCTTAGAGGAGTGATTTGTAATGGAAAAGGTTGTTTTATTTGTTGTACAATCATGGATTATTGCACTTGGTACATTTGATGAAAAGGTTGTGGGTTAGGCATAATTTACATATGCTACGTGAGTTGAGTAGATAATGTTTCACCATTTGGACATGTTTATATTCTATTACTCCATTTTCAATAGCATTTTTATTTCTATTGAATTATTTTGGTCTATTATTATTATTGGTTAGTGATGGTTGTGATGCTTACACCTAGACTTGATGCTAGTTTTGGCCATTTCCTTGATTGGTACCTTGATTCTAATTTGATGAAGTAAGATTGATAATCCCTTTATTAATAATGGCTTACTTTACCAACAAACCTTTATTAATTATATCTTTAAAGGTATGTGCACATTGCAATCCTAGATGATAAGATATCTCACTATGCAAATTTTTGGTAAACATAACTAATTTTTTATCTAGTAAACTATGGGTGAATCAGCTTGCAAGTGTTCTCCATCATTGTATATAAATTTCAAAATTATCACCATCATTTTGATTTGCTTGTGTTAGGTTGACCAATAAAATATCATGTTTGAGATTATATGAAAAGTGCTACACAAACTTGTTTGAAAGATCATCAAAATTTGATAGGACATTCTTGGGAAAATTCAAGAACCACTCCAAGGATTTTCCTACTAGACTCCTTGGGAATTAAAAAAAAATGTTTATGTTATTATATGCCACTGGATAACATGCAAGAAGGAACTTGATCAAATGAGCCTTGGGGTCACCTTTCCCCTTATATTTGTTGAATTTCAATGGTTCATATCCTAAAGTAAATGGTATTTATAAGTACTCCATGTCAAATGGATAAAAACACACATCATCCAACTTAAAATTTTTTGTTTGTTTCCTATATTTGATGGTATCAATCACATCCTTCATCTATTGTAGTTCTTAGGCTAGGAAACTAGAGGGAACATTTTTTTGAGGTAGAATATTAGCTTGCGTAGATGGTTGACTGGTCACAAGTGGAACACTTTGACTAGATATGATGGATTTATTTGGTGGGGTACATTGTTTTGGTTTGGGAATGGACTAGTAATGGTCATGCATAGATTAGGGTTCAATTTTTGAAGTTACATATATTGTGGTGTAATATTCTAGTTTAGATTGGTTATATAGGCTTGATTTTGAGGATTTTGAGGTTGGGATGGAGAAATATGAACATGCTATGCTTATTAGGGTTGAATAGGGACACGTTTCTAACTAATAAAACCTTATTGTTGAGGGGGTACTTGTGAACCAAGATCTTGTGTTTGAACTAGTGACAGATTCTGCACAAAAGGTAAAGGTTACCTAATCGATACTTAAGGAACATTGGAACCCTTTTGTTATGCAAATCCTAGTTGGGAAGTGGACTCATGTTGTAGATTTTGAATTTAGTGCTAACCAATAGTCATACATTTTTTATTAGAAATCATTCAACTTTAAATTGGTATATTGGTCTACGAGAAAAGAGGTATGTTTGTTGTTACCTAGAAAGATGGAACATTGGTTGCCTCTTGTTGAAGTGGAAATATGTTCTATATTAGCTACATTGGTGTGTTTTATTTTTCTTATTATTTTAGAACACTACTCATTACCTATTATGGAGGAATATGATTCATCACATTTTGGTATTGAGGCAGAGCATGGGATTTTGACTAACTACTTGAACTTGTTGGTTGAGTGGTTAAAGAAGAAGTTGGTTAAGGATTCATGGTAGTAGTTGGTTGAGGTTTGGATGTATAAACTTATACTCCCTAATTTTTGTAACTACTCATGGTGTTAACTAAAGGTACACTTGTTTGCATACTAGTTCTTTGTGTACATGCACCACTTTGGTTTGGATTAGATATTTCTTGCATATTGTCAACTATGTTTTGCTCAGTAATCTACATATAATGAAAAGACACTTCTTTGATTGTTAGAGTATAAAAAAAATTATTAACCAAAGTGTTTTTAATTAAATGGTTTATACCATAATTATCTTGACCAGTCAATTTTATTAACACTCTTATTGAAGGAACTAAATCTATGAGAGGCCTATTTGACATGGTCATCTAATTAAAATTACGCACTAGGTTTAAGTAAGTTTGTCATGTTGTCTATATCTATACAAAGTGATCCTCCATGGGGTCCTTTCCTTTTACAAGCATACTAAGGACATGATATGCCATTTGGACTAGAGCTAAAGGGTTTTTATAAGAATCTTGTTGGATATATAGTATGCTATGAGGCATTCTTACTAGACTTGAGAAATTCTCATGGAGGAATTTTGTCAAAAACTTAGACCCTAATTCTATACCTCTAACCAAAATCTCATATTTGTTTCCAATAAGTGATGCTTAAACAAATAAGGGTCATATATTGATCGTGTAGTAACATAGTATGGTTGTTGAGGAAATGATTCTTTAACTATAGGTGCCACATCTAGGTATTTATTTTTTAACTCATGATCTTTTTTTGAGTATGGAGGTGTGTTAACCAAATAATGAGCTAATGGATCTTGGTTTTGTGCCCCTAATTGAGTGTTATAAGACGGATAAGGATCAATCTCATAAGAAACATTATTTGTATAGGGGTCTTAAGCCATTTATTCTTATGTGACTACATTAATAAATCTTGGATTATATATGAGGCCACTAAAAGTGTAGGAAGACATGTTGGGATCCATATAAAATGTTTCATGACAAAAAGTAATAGATTTATACAAACTATAAAAAAATTATTTCTAAAAAGAGGTTCAAACTTGATCTAACCTAGTCAAAAGGATGGATATGTATATCCAAAAATATTGATGCAATGATTTGTGATTAAAAAAATAATGTCAAATGTCTAAGGTTACATGTCTCACACAAATAGGTCAAGTAGATGGACTAAAAATTGAAATTCTAGATTCTAGGATCAAAGTATTTCAAACGAGTCTAATCTAATAAAAAAAAGTTGTTAGGACTATAGGCCAAATGTGTCATCAAAATATAGGCTCAAACAAAGGTAAATGCTAGGATTTTTGGCCAAATGGCACAAAAATATAAACTTGAAACAAAGATGAGATGTTTAATATAAAATATTTGAAACACTTTTCAATAAAAATTAGATATTTAACCCTTGGACATAAACCTGATCAATAAGTATGAGGTATGAAATAAAATTCACTTGGGGATAGTTTATTTCATCCCAAATGATGGCATAAAATATACAATTTTAACCAATGAGATAGACAAAAATGAATGGCATAACCATGCTAGATAAAGACTCACAAAGAAAATTTGAAATGGTTTAAAATTTTGGAAAATATTGGACTCTATGCAAACATGCCTATGAAACAAGTTTCAAAATAATTTGAGTAATATAACAATGATAAAATTCTCAAAATGTATGACATATTTTTTTCTTCAATACTTTAAGGAAAAATGGTTTAACATGTTTTTGGAAGTGTAACACTACTCTCCTCAACTCAAATGACACAAAAACATAAAGATTGACAAATCTCTAAAGCAAAAGTGTGGTATAAAATGGAATTAATACAAATGGAAAATAGGAAAGGTAGTACAACATGTAGCCTAGGACTTAGAGCATGAGTGATATGCAAGATTAATCGATTTTTACTAAATGATGATAATGATTATGAGTCTAAAAATGACCACCAATTAAAATTGGAAATTGAACCTAAGTTCCCTCAAGTTTAGTGTAGATGGCAAACCCACTTAACACATCAACTTTATGATCTTATAAAGGGGAAATTCTAAATTTAAATTATCAATGAAGTACTTAAGAAAATTGGGAAAATTATCTATACTTAAATGGGAATCATAACTTCACCAAAGTGGAAGATATGACGCAATGTTTATGATAAATTTTTGAATAAGGAAAAAGATGATTTTCACTTGGGCAACATAATGCCTCTTTGTTAAAGAAAATGGTGGACAATGTGTTGGTTATGTAACATTTTGTTAACAAAAAAATTTGACTCCAAAGAAGACCTATTAATCTAGGACAAAGAAAATTGAACTAATTAATCATCTTAAGCCCTAAATTGACAAAGTGTGGAAAAGTGGAGTTAAATAAACTAACAAGTTTTTGAATGTCTAGGTGGATCAAATGCATATGAATTTCATATCATCATACAAATGAAATTCATGTCATTTAGGTCTCTATCATATGGCTTATTCTAAAAATGTCTTGCCCTTTTTACAACCACTACATCCATCGCTCACTTAGTGTAGTGTGATATCCAACATGTCTTAGGGAAATGCTTCACAACATCTCTTTTATACCTTTGGACTAAGGTAATTTGAAATTAAGGTGGAACTTTTGATCCCAAAAGTTCCCTATAAGGGATGGGAGGAGATCATACATGCACAACTTCCTATTTTCTCAAACAAGACTAAATAAGCAAACAATGATTAAATTGCATAAAACAAAAAACTTGGAAGTGAGTTCAATTTTAGAACACTAAAATGAAATATTTGGTAGTTTTATTTATCCCCTTGGCTTTAAGTTTCAATTTTTTTGAATAACAATCATAAAAATCATTCAAATAAACATCTAAGTGTTTCCATAAGTACCAAATAAAAGTTCATAATCCTTTTTAAACACCCAAAAAGAGGTGAAAAAGACTATATTAAGCTTGTTTTGATTAATTTTTAAGTAAGGCCCTACAAGAAAAAATATAGAGTTTTGTTTAGCCTTGAAGAACTTTTCTAAATGAAACAAATAACTTTGAAAATTGAGATCTCAAGTTCACATAGTGCCATCCCACAATTTTATAACACTAAAATGAAATATTTGGTGGTGTTATTTATCCCCTTGGATTTAAGTTGCAATTTTTTTGAATAAAAATCACAAAAAACATTCAAATAAACATTTAAGTGTTTCCATAAGCACCAAATGAAAGTTCATAATCCTTTTAAACACCCAAAAAGAGGTGAAAAAGACTATATTAAGCTTATTTTGATCAATTTTTAAGTAGGGCCCTACAACAAAAAATATAGAGTTTTGTTTAGCCTTGAAGCACTTTTCCAAATGAAAAAAATAACTTTGAAAATTGAGATCTCGAGTTCAAATAGTGCAATCCCACAACTCCACAGTTCAATACTGCAACTCTAAAAAACCATGATTGGTTAACATAATATCATAACTCATGAGTTAGTGAATATAAATTAATAATATCACTACTCTAAAATACAATACGTAACTAACAAAAATAACCACAACTTAGAAAGTTGCAATATTGTTGCTTAACCCTAATGGACTAGGCTAACAGTTAGAGGTTTAACTATAATACTATGACTTAAACTAAAAATCTTGTAACTAATGAAATCACAGTATTGTAATATAATGACTATCAAGTCATGGTATTGTGATATCATAACTTCTAAAATTATGATATTACAATATCACTAATATCGAGTAATAGTATTGTAATATCACAACTTGACCTATAGATACAAAAAATGTTAGTCTAAACACATAGTTATGATGGAATATCATGACTGAATGACAAAATCGTGACTGTGTTAATTACAAGATTGTGGTTTAGAGGACAACATCATAACTCTATAGTGATAAAACTATGACTTCAAATAAATGTGTTTTTACTCAAAATTTTCATTCCTTTGGCTCTCACACTTTAAAATTCTACATGAAAATGGTTAGTATGTTACTTTTAGGAGATCTTTGATCAAATCCATGGGGATAGGTCCCATCAGGCATATTATTATGTGAATTAGGAATTTGACTCAAGGGAAAGGGTTAGATCAAGCATTAGTTCAAAATGAAATCAAAATGAAAATAACACACTAACAAACATGACATATCTTGGCCTAGACACTAGGGGCATCTTAGTAACAAACATACATATGAAATAAACAGCTAAAACATGAAATAAACCTTCCTTCACCTTCCTTGGAGCTTCCCAATGGTTTTTAGAGTGGCTTTCTTGGATTGTACATCAAAGAGTCTTCATCAATGGAGTTATTTATCTCCTTATGTCATTGCCAACATTGGCCTGTGATGGATTTGGATTGATTCAACTATTTGGGATAATAACACTAATTATATGAGGCTTTATACTCATTTATGCATGATAACTTTGGCTTGAGAGAGCTTAAAATTATGAGTGTGAGGCCTTATATTTATAGATTTTTCTAAATGATCAAAATGAACCTAAATCATACATCTCAAGATGAAGATATGTGGCTAAGAATCCATCCAATTTGGAGGCTAAAATAAATAAATGTCCTCATAAATATTTGGTATAGAGAGGCATTAAAGAGGCATGAGAGGACTTAATAAGATATTTGTTGTATTTATGACTTAGGGATGCCTTCCTAAAAAATGATGTCACTTAATGACGTAGAAACTCATAATCAATTTCCAAAAATAAATATTCAAAAATTTTAATGTAAAATTAACTTAAGCTCTTGATTTAGATTAATTATCCTTAAATATGATCTATAAATTTTGGTGCAAATCTTGGCAATTAGTGCACAAATTAATAAAATTGGTCAAAATGTCATATTATTGGCTTGAAATTTGAGTGGATTAGAATTATAAGTTGATGATAGATACATTGGAACCATTATCCCATTTAGGATGTTGCCAACACAAAATAAAAAGGGCACACATATCATGCAATAAATTTGGTAGAAAAGAGAAATCCAGATAACCTAGGTGTGAAATCATCATTTTGACTCAAAATGATCTAACTAAAGTTAGTTGTCTCATAAAATGCATTTCCTCATTTATGGTTACATTGGCCAAAATAAGCTCTTGTATATGATAAGTTCACATTATTTAGCATGTTTTAGTGTTTTTAGCCCAAATTATGCATTTTGGTAGAATTTGGTTAAAATCTTAGTTAGAGGTTATTGGTGGCCTCTTTTAGGTGTCTACAAGTAGTGTCTAAATCTTGAGATCTAAGATCAAATCTAATAGCAAGCATCGACTGAGAAGGCTAGTGGGTCCATGTAGATCAGTAAAGCATGTACAATCATATAAGTAAAATATAGTGACAATCTCAAAGATAAAAAGTTAGAGGATCTTGAGATTAAACAATAGGGTAATAAGTGGCTCAACCACATTAGACTGGAAGATATATGGATCGTGTTCACTCATATAGAAGATAATCAATGGTGCACATATAAGTTGAAAAAGCATATCCAATGGTGTGAAAGAAATTTCATTGATTATCAATATTAAAAGTTTAAATTTAAGGGACTTTGATGGAGAAAAAATGTGACCTAAGGTCAAACTAGGGAAAATAATCCAAAGGACACTATTAAAGCTTAGTCAAGACCTTTATTGGAGTATTTAGAGCATGTAGACTTTAATTTCTTGTTTTTTCATCATTATGTGCAATAATTGATTAGATTACACAAGTTTCAAAGGATATTTTTGATTAAATTAGACATATCATAGATTTTGTTTGAGATATAAAGATTTTGCCTTCACAACTAGGCCAAGTGGAAGATAGTGTAAAGTTCCAAGATGGAGATCTGGTAGTTGAAAGGTAGCTAGAGAAGTTAATATTTTTTTTTGGTGCCAAGGGTTTTATTCATAAAGATGATCATGAATCACCACCTTTAGGAAACCTATTGTCTTCTTGTGTATTTTTCTTAACCAATAAGGAGATTTGGGGGATATTAAGATAAATAAAAGGTTAGTTTGTTAATAAAGAAATGGGGGCTGATTTGATCCAAAGGTGGTGGATCATTCATCAAAATGTGGTAATAAATTAATGATTTATGTACTTATTCTCCCTATTTTATCTCCCTTCTATCATATATTAGCCATTCTTTCCATTTTGAAGCTCTCTCATATTTTTGACTCTCTGAAGGACTCTCTAATTTTGAAGAGTAAGAGACTCATTTTTGACAAGGGGAAACTCTGTCAAAATTTATAAGAACTACCTCTTAAATTAATAAGATAAATTATTCACCTATCTCTTACCTTTGATTAGTGTTTAGTAAGCTTGTGCATGATGACATTGTGAAGCAGATAGTTCTTAGTCCATTGTCCTTCTTTCTTGCCTCTTTTGAGGTATTTTCAAACTATTTGTAGGTCTAGATTTGTGTTCTTTTATAATTGATGAATGAAAATTATGAGTATTATAATTATTATTTGCTTCATTGATTACTTGGTGAGATTAGTTCATGAAATACTTATGCAATTAGTTAATTTATGAGATTGTGTGATCCATAATTGTCTTCTAGTGATCTAGTATGGGTTCAAGAATACATGATTCTCATTTGTTTTGGTGCATCACCTTCTTAGCTTTCTTAGGAGCCCTATTCCCCCCTTTTTAACCCTTTTCTCAGTGAAAACATTAGTATAGGTGATCCATCAAGAGGAATCTGGCCTTCTTCAAAGGTTTAACCCCACCATAGGTGACCCATAGCCTAGGGTTGTTCCCATAGTGTAGGTCAATTGGAAGAACATGAAGAACCCTATCTAAGGTTTAAAATTGATTCTACAATAGAAAACATCTTGACAATAAGATATTTAATGTTTTATACCAAACCCACTTGTCATGGAAATATTGTTGATGTAGGGTGAGTAACCCCAAAATCCATGTTGAGTTAAAAACTCTTAAGAGAAGGGGGTATAAAAACCCTACTACTTCATGCACTTTTATTTTTAGATTAAAACTTAAAATCCTCTTAAGATCATATATATAGATGGATTTTAATAATATGATGCAACCTTGTTAGTTATAGAGCTTAGGATGATTTACTTAGTTGTGTTTGGTATTTTTCATTTATCACTTGGTCTTTGGGTCTAAAATCCATTTGTTTATGTCATGTAAAAGATGATTTATTTGTCCAAACTAATCCATTATTTGATGAGGCATTATGCCATCTATTTGACACCTCATTTTTACCTTAGAATTTTGTGTCAAAAACATTTTGTGTGTCACTTGATTGAATTGAGTAATGTTATGCTACCCAAATAATTTTAAGTTTGTGCCTTGGATTCTTTGAAACCAACTATTTTTTATATTTTTAGAGAGTGATAACGTCATTATGTTGCTCTAATTATTTCATATACTGATGTTGTCTTGTGTCCAAATTTTATGTTTCAAACCAAACTATGTATGTCTTTGTAATATTTGTTTAGTGCCATTATGCCATTCACCTTTGTCTAGCTTGTGTGGTCAAAAATCCTAGTTTTCCTAAGCTGAGTTTTTAATTAACCTTGACAACTTCAAATCCAAAAATTTATTGATTACTTTTTATGCCTTATCTAATTTAGGCTTAGACATAGAAATTTTCTTTTGGGTTGCATTACTTAGGTGAATTCATTACCCAAATTTGAAAACTATTATTTGTGCCTTTGTTTAGGAGAAATTAGTCTAACTCCAAGTGCCTTTTGTCTCATGACTCATACCAATTTGACCAAGTTCATGTTTTAAATGAAGTGCCTAGTTTATGCCAAAGTGTTCCAAGTTTGTTAGATAAAATACCCATTTTTTAAATTCTAGATTTTTATGTCACATTTGGCCAAAAGTCCTAGCACATTCCTTGGTTGAGCCTAAATTTTGATGTTGCATTTGGCCAAAAAACCTATCAACCTTTGTTTTTGCTAGATTATGCCTATTTAGAACACTTTTGACCTAAATTTTGGCATTTTGATTTTAGTTAATCCACTTGTACTATCAATGTGAGACATTTTAATGTTAGACATTTGACAATATAATATTTTATACCAAGTTTTGTTGTAAACCATTTTGGAGATACATCTCAATACCTTGACCAAGTTAGATCAATTTTGAACCATATATCTTTATAGACATTAATTTATAGAGTTTTTTGAACTCTACCCTTTTTGTCATGAAACATTGACCATCGAGTTGAACATGTCTCACTATACATGTAGTGGAATCATGTACAATCTGGGGTATGGTAATGTTTTTGCACAAGAAGACTTTGTTCAAGACCCTTATGGAGATGATGTTGTTTGTGAGATGGATCCTTATCCACCTTAAAACACTCAAATGGGGGAATAAAGCCAAGATATTTTGGCCAATTATTTTGTCAATACACCTCCATACTTGAAGCAAAACCAAGAATAGATTGCACAATACCTAGCTAGCATATGTTTAGTTGTAGAACAAGTCCAATATAAATCATACCATGTTATAATTCCATCGACCTATGACCCTCATTTTTTTTATAGTCACTTGCTTGCAAACAAGGATGAATTCTTAATCAGATCTATGGAGGTAGGCTCTAAGCTTTTGGTAGACTTTCCCCATTAAAACTTGCCAAATATAATAAGAGGGCCTTACAACATTCCCTATAATTAAAATAAAGAACATGACTCTTCTAGGAATCCTCATGATATAGTGTCAATTTCATATCAAGACCCTCATATGATTGTCACAATAAAGGGCCTCATACATGACCACTTCATATATATGTAAATAGAATACCAAACATATCTAAACTTACCACAAAATTTTAAATATATGACCATGTCAAATGCTCCTCTTATTGATCTAACTCCTTCAACATGAGTCTTAATTAAATTCACAGGCTAATAAAATTAAGGAATAGACCCATTCATACAAACTAATTTAGCTGGAGATATGTTGAATGCCCAAATATTTAATAAGTGTCTTTTACTTCTATGTATAATAGTGAGCCAAACATAGTGAATAATATGTAAGTAACATCCAATATAGACCAAAGTGATGTAAACACACAAATGAATAATCAAAAACAAAATAAACTTTTATTTAACATCATGAGTGGTTCACAACCATAGGGGATAGGAGATTCTACCTCCCAACATCAACAAATAACTAACTCTAATCACCAACAAACTTCTTCTTCAAGCACCCAACCATAAGGATTAAGTATTCAAGAAATGACCAGTGACCGTCCTCAACCAAATGTGATAATTTTTACTCTAGTATAATATGTAATGAGTAACATTCCACAACAATATGCACCATCCAACTTACCCATGTAGCAGAGGCAAAACATTTTTGCAAATCAACAAGGGAAACCAATGTTCCACCTTACTAGGTTGTGATGGACATACCTATTCATTTATAGACCAACATACCAATACAAATTAAAATGATGTCTAATCAATAGCATACAAATATTGGTCAATGATAAATACCAATCCTTTAACATGTGTCTACTTACCAAGAGGTTCCAATGTTTCATAAGTACCAATTAGGTAACAATTTCCTTTTGTTCCTAATGATCCACAAATATAATGGCATGGCCTTGGTTCATAAGTTCCACTTAATAAATAAGGTTTGACTAGTTGAAAATAAGTCCCTAATTAACCTCAATAGGCATAATACTTACCTTCTAGTCCTATCCTTCCATCTTAGCCATAATTTTCTGAAAAATAAGGCCCACATACCCAATCCTAACCAAAATATTGCACTACAATACATGTAATTACAACAATCATATCCTAATTTGTATATGCATATTTCTATTCAATTCCTAGACTAAACCAACATTTCCTAATAAATTCCTCCACTATATCCTAGCTAAAGTGATCCAATTGTGACCACCTAGCCTCCACCTCATCCCAATGCTCCCTCTAGTTTCCTAGCCCAAGAGCTACAATAGATGGAGGATGCATTTTCCACCATCCAAGATAGAAATTAGACCAATAAATTTAAGTTGGATGGAATGTGTTCTTATCCATTCAACATGGAGTATTTGCAAATACCATTTCCTCCAAGGTATGAACCAACAAAATTTGATAAATACAAGGGGAAAGGAGACCCCAAGGCCCATTTAAAAGAATTATTTATTTCTTTATAACTAGTGGCCTATAAAACATATACCATTAACTGTTATTTCCAAGGAGTCTAGTAAGACAAGCATTGGAATGGTTCCTAAAATTGCCCAAAAATTTAGATTTAGATTTTGATGATCTTTCAGACAAGTTTGTGCAATACTTCTCCTAAAATATCAAAAATGAGATTTTATTGGTAGATTTAACACAAGAAAAAAAATACCAATTAAAGTTTCATGATTTATTTGTAGCAATGGATAGCCTTTGTAAGCCGATTCACCCATAGTTTACCTGATAAGCAACTAGCCACTATGTTTACCAATAATCAATATAGTGAGATATTTTACCATTTGGAGTTTAAATGTGCACACAATTTCAAATAAATCATTGATAAATTTTTGTTAATTAAAATATATCTTATTAATAAAGGGATCATTAAATTTACCTCATCAAATTAGAACCAAATCCAAGTGCAAGCATCACAATGAACCGAGGCCAATAATTATGACAAACCCAAGTAGTTTAATTACAACAAGAATGTAATGGGAAATAGAGTAAGTAAGTAATGAAATGTTAAAATGGTGTAAAAACCATATTCTCAGTCTATACCATATATGAAAATTACTCCTTACCAACAACCTCTTCAATAAATGTAGCAAGCACAACAACCTATACTAACACAACAAATGCATCAACTTATGCCTTTGTAAAACACTCCTCCAAGGACAATTGGGCCTACTCATTACATCTTTAGTGACATTGGAGAACCCATTGAATTTGTGTTTCACAAGTTTTTTATAGCTAATATGATTAACTAGCCTATTCTAAAGCACTATCCTGAGGGCACTTCCTATCCAAACTAGTACAGGAAAAATGAATTCTACAAGTATCATTGGTTTAATGTACATAATTTTCATCATTGTGTGAAAATTGAAAATTTGATTGAGAATATGTTGGAAAATGGAGATATAACATTGGATTATGGAGCTTCCACATCTAATCAAATTTTGGGAATTTACTAGAACCCTTTTTCATAAACTAGCAACAACAATAATAAAGGCCAGCACAACAATAACAACCATATCAATAGCCAAGACAAAACCAAAAAAATTAGTAGTAGAACCAAAATAATTAAACAAATGGACATAACAAAGGTTAGAATGATGCCAACAACCAATAGACCTACCATGTAGTTATACATTACTACAATAAGGTTCTAGGTCATATTGTAAGAGGTTGCATTTATACCATCTCCATCAATCCAAGACCGAATACCAATCAAACAAGACTATTGATAGTCAATCAACCAAGACATGTTGGTGATCTTTATTTACCTAGGACTGCATACAAGCATACCATCAAACAAGTTAAAAATTTTGGACCTCATATCAATAACTCATTGTTGACTTGTGACCATACACAAGTGCACCCATAACCAAGACTTATCCTATTTGATCCCCCTCTATGATCATTTGTTAGTAATAATGGTCATAACTTAGCGATCTAATATTACCATCCTAGGCCCACATACATCTACCACTTCACCCATCCAACTAACCATTCTATCTCAAAATAAGCCTTTTACCATTATGCCAAAAAAGACATTTGATATTATGGAACAATTACTGAAGATTCCTATGCAAATCTCTATTTTAGTTTTATTGTGTATGTCTATCATCCATGTAAACATCTTGATAGAGTTCCTTGGCCAATCCCAAGTCCCTATTAACATATCTCTAGATAAATTTCGAGATTTGGTTATACATATAGCTCCAATCCAATAATTAACCTTCAACCAAAGTGATATGTCATCCCTTCGCCCACTGTATGATAATCCATTATACATCAAAGTTGTCATAATGTAGTAAAAAGTGAAATATGTCCTAATAGACAATATATAGGGTTTAAATATCATGTCTCTAAAGCTCATCAAGCTTCTCAAGTACACTATAACTAATCTCCAACTATAAATGATCATGATCAAGGCCAATGACAATGACAATCAAGAATTGGAATCACAAGGCAACATCCACTTACTAGTTATCATTGGTCCCTCGACACATGATACATTATTCCATGTGTTAGACCTCAATTTGTCATATAATATGATTTTAGGTAGACCTTGGATACATACAAATCAAGCAATCCCATCGACATTGCACCAGTGTATCAAGTTCACCTATTTAGGTATATAGGCTACCATTCATGGAGATTTATTGCCATACAAACATTGTAAGTAATTAGAGGTTGATTACCAAAGCTATAACTACCATTTTGGCCTAAATCTAGTTATTAAAAATCACAAAGGAAAAGAAATACTTATTTATTCACTAGAGACCAACTATATTAACCCTAATACACTTGATTCACTTTCCCACATGCTACCTCTAGAAATATCTAATCATTATACCATCTTGGGTAATGGCATAAGAAAATACTTAACCCATGATACATTCCATATTTCAAATCTTCCACATAATCCCAATTCATCTGGAAGACCTAAAGCCAAACCACCTTGCATGGAATGACAAATAAAGTGAAAATCCAAACCTCATAGTCTAGCACCTCTCATTTTCATACCAGCTTTGGGAAAAAAATAAAACCCTCTTGCAGATGATGAATCTCGGTTATACAATAAAAAATGTTCAACTATTACATAAATTCCAAATATCCCATTTCAAACAAAATCATGGAAAAACATCCTTATGAAGGAGGAGAAATTGGGTTAAATTAATAAGGTCCACTCAAGCCCATTTCTACCACTCAATATAAAATAACATATGGTCTTGGATTTAAAATATCTGGGGGTGACCCCACGTACCTTATTCATGTTTCAACACCAATGACTATTGATGATGATGTTGAAAGTGAAGTAGAGTATGATCATAGTCCTTTTAATGACCTACCTACTACCAATTTGTTTGACACTAATTCCATTTGTACCCTTAGATCAATGATTCACCATAATCTAATTCCCTTATATTACCCTTAACTAATATACTAGATGCAACAAGAATCACTAGTGCTAGTTAATCAATTTCATAATGATGAGGCCTTCTATAATTTCCTAAGCCTTAAGGATAATGTTCTGTTGGGAGACCAAAAACAAGGGTTCTCAATCAAATTGGATCCTTAAACCTATTTTGGAAAATACATGAACACCCTTAGCCACAAAATATTAATTAAAACACTGAGGTCCCAAAATGAAAGCCCCTTGGAGGTACCTTTAGACTGCGGGAATAGTAAATAAAAAGGCCAGTTTAGTGATGAAAACCTATTTTAGGTGTTATTAAATGTGGGTGTTCAACCTTCCTCAAACATAGCTCATGATACCACCAATAACAAACTTGCCTACAAGTTTGAGTTTAGTCTTGAATAATAATAATTTTTTGATTGAATCATCCAAGAATTTCCAACAATATTTATCACATGGCTATCCCTACCATTAGGGGATTTTGATTCATCATGCCTAGGAGAAATTGAGGATCTAGTATTAATAGAAGACTCTACTATTATAGGCTAATTTAAATCTATGCCAACCATTATAGTATATGGTTTGACCCTTATTGTAGAGGACACTATAGAGGTTAACATTAGGATTCTAGATGACCTAAAATGGATCAAATTAGGTGCATTCCTCACTGAGGAGGAATGTGAAGTCTTTACAACCCTTATAATGGAATTTATTGATATATTTTCATGGACCTACTTTGGCATGCCTAGTTTTGACCCCACCTTGGTTTTCACCACCTTGGGGTACATCCTAATGCTAAACCTATAAAGCAAAAATTATGTAAGATACATCCTCACATTGTTGTATTAGTGAATAAAGAGTTAGAAAAGATATTAGAAGTAATATGTATTAGGCCAATCAACTATTTTGAATGGATCTATAATGTTGTACCAATCAACAAGAAGATAGAAGGAATTAGAATCTATACTAATTTTAGAGACATAAACAAAGTAGACTTCAAGGACAACTTTCCTTTGACAAACATTGACATGATTGTTAGCTCTACAACATATCTACTTAAATAATAAGACCATGTTCATTTTAAAAGTAGATATACTTAAGTATCTATTATTGAAAACAACATTATAAGGTTTCATGGATAGATGTGTCATGTTTTTAGTCAAATTTGAGATAGAGTATGTCAACCAAAAAACCATCAATGGGCAAGTTCTCGTAGATCAACTTGTTGATACACCCCTTGTAGATACATAACCACTAATATTCCAATTCCCAAATGAATAAATTATGAACATAAGTGAAATACCTCTTGAGGATCAGTACTAAATTTTTTATTTTGATGGATCATTCATAACACATGGATCAAGGGTAGGCCTTTTATTCATTACACCATAAGGAGATCTCATCCCTAAGTCATTTAGGATCAAATTTCCTTATACCAAAAACATGGTTGAGTATGAAACACTTATTTTATTACTTTAATATGTGGTATAATGGAACATACAACATATCAAGGTTTATGGTGATTTTTAGTTAATCATCAATTAGGTCACAAACCATATTTAGACCAAGGATGACAAATTAGTCCCATACAAACCCATGGTCGACACTCTCAAAAAATAGATTGTTGATGTACAATTTAAACATATACCAAGGGAAAATAATATATAAGTATATGCCATGGACACCATTGGATAGTTGATTAAACATACATATATAACCAAGGAATACTAGTTTATCCTTGAAAATTTGTTAGTGCTAGCTCATGAACATTCAACTATCATAATGATCTATGATATTATTAGTCTAAGATATATTTGGTATTATTACCTATATTTCTATCTCCATGACCATATTTTACTACTAGACTTATCCCATAAATAATAAAAAGCCTTTATCCATCATGATGCATGTTATAACTTACTCAAATCAACCCTATACTATCATAGTTTTGATGGAACTCTACTTAATTATTTAACTTTGATATAATATACATTATCATTATGGAAATTTAAAGAAGGATTATGTGGAGCCAATACTAATAGGGAAGTCTTATAAAAAATTATCTTATATACTGGGTATTATTGGCCAAAAATGGATGCAGATGTAGTTGCATATGTTAAGAGGTGTGACAAATGTCAAATGCATGCCAATCTAGTTCATGCCTCAACAAAGACTCTAAAATTAATTATTACACCATATAAATTATATACATGGGGCATTTATCTCATTGGGAAGATAAACCCCACCTCATCTGATGGCCATAAACATATCCTTAGCAACACCAAATACTTCACTAAGTGGGTTGAAGCTATACCCCTCACTTACATGACTAGAAAGAAAAATTCCAAATTTATATTTAACCATCTCATTTACCAATATGGTATCACCTATATAATTATAGATGATAATTTTGGATCATTTAAGAACAAATATTTTGAATAACTATGTGTCAAGTACAGGATTAAACAACATTTATCCATGGCATATTACCAACAAGGTAATGGCCAAGCCGAAGTATCTAAAAAAAACATTATTGAAATTATCAAAAATATTGTTAATGATGCCTAATATGATTAACACCTTTAAATATTCCACTCCCTCTGGGCATACCTTACCAATCATTTCACTCCAATAAGAGCCACTCCATATTCACTTATTTATGGTACTGAGGACATTCTTCTTATTAAGGTTGAGTTACCTTCTTTATCCATCTCTTTGAAGCATGTCTTGGATGATGAAGACTATTGAGTAGTTCTTAAAAAGATAGAGTTACTTGATGAGAAATTTCTAGCCATAGTAAATAAGCTTCAAACATAGTAGAACCAACTTTGTGGCCACTACAATTAGTGCATTAAAAACAAATAATTTGAGCTTGGTGATCTTGTTCTTAAAGAAAAGAAAAAAAATACAATGGTTGATAAGAAACATAAGGGCAAGTTTAAACCCAACTAGGTAGGTCCTTTCATCATTATTTAAAACTATGGTGCTAGAGAATACAGGCATGCTACACTAGATGGGAATGAACTTGATGAGCTGATGAACATTATGCACCTCAAGTGTTACTTTACTTAAGAGACCTAGTGTATTGTCTATGAGCTCCATTTCAATTATACCATAATATTGACATTCTTCTTTGTACTATATCATTATATCACTTTACCATTCCATTATAACATACCTTTATTATCAATCAAGTTGGTTTCATCCTCCCTACCCATCCCATTTGACCTTAATTCTATTTTATTAGTTTCATGACTACTTTCAGCATAAAGTTTTAGATTCAATTTCAATAGTTATTTCTAGTATTCCAGATAGAGTTTGTATTTTAGAGTAGTATGATAGTGGTTTGGTAGTTACATCCTTCATCGACCATTTTTAGCACAAAGTTTTAGATTTAGTTTCAATAGTTGTTTCCAATATTTTAGATAGAGGCCATAGTTTGGAGTAGTGTTATAGTGGTTTGGTAGTTACATCCTTCATTTCTTGTTGTATTCTATACCATGTGGTCCTGATTATAACTACCTTTGGTAAAATCGTTGTCCCATAGTCGTTCTACTAATTATAACCACCTATGGGAAAATTAGTATCAATAACCTATGATTTATTTAAATTATAACTACCTATGTGAAAATTAGGAACAACATTTATTTGTCATGCTTTGAATTGCCACCTTTCCATTCTTATTTTGTAATGTGCCATTTTCAAACATTGCCTATTTTGTTTGAATTCACTGCTACACTAGTCAGATTCCCCCATTATAAGGTGAAAATATAGTGATTTGAGGTCCCATCCTAGGATTATGTAGGTAACACTCGATTCATGTTGAAGTCAGCTTAATTACCCTTTAGCCATGCTTTCACTATTTTACAAGAAATTTTTAGTTTCAATGCTCTCACCATTTTATGATTTTGGACCATTTAGTGTCTCATCATTCTTGATTGAGTTAAGATATGTATAAAATTATAAAAGCATTTTTAAAATCAATTTATAAAATCCAAATCTAATGATTACCTCTTTACCTTAAGGATTCTAGGAACCCTCACTAAGTCACAAGAAACCTCTTGTCATTTAGTTTCATCATCCTTATTGGCCTTGTATCCCATGTTCTCATCATTTTTTGAGTTCATTCCCATATTCCTCTATAATATTCATCATGTTTTTCTTATCATCATTTTTTTATATCTCATTTCCTAGGAGAACTACATTTGGCCTAAAGTTTTTTGGATATTATGTCCATGGAACTATTAGGTAGCATCCACTTGCCTAGTACATCTAGAGCCATCTCGACCACCCAATTTTTTTCCTTCTATTTCTCCCCATTTTGTATTTTTATTTAGTTGTCTCTTCTTATGTACGGGAAATATTCATCATCTTGTTTATGTCATGTTGTTTGTACTAACATTGTAATTAACCATTTTTTGTTTGTTTTTTGTTTTTTAATTTTATTTTTGTATCTTTATTTTCTTAGTGTTTTGTTTGTTTATTCATTTGTTTGTTTACTTTCTTGTTATGACTTGATTCATTCTAGGTGTATTCATTACATTATTCCTTGTGAATTATTATTGAATCCATTTTTATTCATGTATCAACATTATCATCATTTTTGCTGAGGCATGGGTTGCTGAGGCAACTAAGGTAGAAGATGGTTGGACAGCAGTCAGAAGAAAGAAGTCTAAGCCTTTGGTCCCTCCTCTTGATATGAATCTTCAGTCATGCAAAAAGAATAATCTAAATTTAAAATATTCATCCAAAGTTCCTTTCTGCTGATTGGTTTTTTGGGGGCAGCAAACCGGTCATTTTTTCGGTTAGCTGGTTACGGAGCTAGAAGCTTGTGGTTAACTTTCAGTTCTGTGTTTTGACTGTTGTTTTGTCTTGTTCTTTTTGTCAGTTACAGGTCCCTATAAAACTTGGTGTTGGTTCTTTTTTGTATTCAGGTTCCTGTGTTAACCTGGTTGTGCTTTCATGCTTATCTTTCTCCTTGTTCAGGGTTTCAGGGTCCCTTCAAAACCTGCTTTTACTATAATCTAAAACATTATCATCATGGTTTTTATCATTGGTGCATTGTTTCAAATTTAGTATTAGATCACGTGTCAGTCTTTATGTATATTTTCACTAAATTATCATGGTGTTCTATCATGATACCTACCATCACATTTTATATTAAAAATTATCTCTATCAGTTTACATGGCAATGTAATAATGATATATACTCTTAGAACCAAAAAAATTCTTAATCTAATCTAAATCATAACATAAACATAATAATTAGACAATGAAATAATTTTCTTCCTTGCTAGTTTACATGAGCATCTCCCTACTTATAGGTTGCCCAAATTCATCTTTTTCCTCTATGATATTTTCCATCATATTCCATATCATGTTTGTCATAATTAGGATATAAATTATTTTAACGAACTTCAAGAAAATTATTATATACCATTCCACTTGCATTACAAATGACTCCAACCACATTTGGTAAAATAATTTTGTTTCCATCTATTTTAAGATTAATGATTATAACCACATATGGTAAATCATTATCTTTATTTTACTCAATAGGGGTGTGTTTTCATAATGATAATGCTTATAACCACCTTTGGAAAAACCATTATCTCTATATACCCAACTAAGGCATGTTTTTATCCTACCAATGATTATAATCACCTATGGGAAAATCATTGTTTTTTCCTTTTTTTGATTATAACCACCTTTGGGTAAATCATTAACTTTTTTTTGGCCCACCTATGATGATGATTATAACCACCTAAGGGAAAATCATCTTGTTTGTCTACCCTAACTAGGGTATCTCTATATGCCATTGATTATAACTTCTTATGGGAAAATTAGTCCCTTCTACCCCATTTCATCTATTTGGTCTAATAGTTTCCTCCTTTCAAGGGACCAATTTCCAACCCCTTTGACAATCACTCCCTCAAGGGGGAAACTACAATTAATCCATTGTCATTGAATTTTTAAGCATAAAAAACATTTTAATTCTTTGAGAAGACGTTAGTATGATTACAACTTGTATTTCCTTCCCAAATAAGGGTAAATTATAGACACCTAAAATTGGCCACCAATGGCCTTCAATAGTACTTCAGACTAATTATTACCAACCATTGCAAATGAAGCCTAGGAATCAATAAACATCCCAATTTTTTTTGTGCATCATTTGTCAAAGTTTGAAATCAGGTTGAGGCATCCATAATTGGAATATCCTATCATAAAAAACATAAACCTCTAATAGATTAATCTCTAATCATCTTGTGACATCAAAACATGCAATTTGGCCTATAGACCTATTAAGTGGGGAAAGTGCACACATAAAATCAGATATTGAAAGAGATGAATGGATAATTATAATTAATTAACAAGATAAACCAAATTAAAATCCTAATTGAACTATCCATGTTAAATTAATGAATTAATAAGAAAGTAATTTCAAAAATATGAAATATCCTAGCTTTTCATGATTACCTTTTGTGAGTTGTCAAGCCTTTGGAAATATATCCAAATATCTCGCCCATTCTTATTCATTGAAAATCATGATTTTTTTACACCTTTTAACTCTACTAGGTTTAATGAAATTTCTTTGTTTATTTTTGAACCCATTCCATTTTTAAACTACACCTTAACTCACCTTAGGTTCAGGTTAATTTTTAAGCCTATAAATACAACCCATTTTTTATTGAAAAGAGATATTATAAAGTGTAGAATTATAATGCAAGTTTTTTCATAAGACCCATGCCAATAATGTTATAATTACAAAATATTAATTCAAGAAAGTATACTACCTAAGTCACAATAGTGTCAAGGAGATGAGCAAAGAAAACTCCATTGCCAAAGACCATTTTGAGCACAAAATGATCAAGCCATGACCAAATCCTTTGAAGATCTCAAAAAAAGTAAATATTGTTTTTATTTCAATTTTATTCAAGTTTTCAATTGTATTCTATCCATTATCATCCCCCTGAGATCTAGGTTTAGAGATTTTATCATGTTAGTGTGTTGATTTCATTGTTTTGTGAAACTAACACTTTATCTAACCTCCTCTCTATTGTCAAATTCCTATGATCACAAAATTTATGCCTAATGAAGATATTAGGGAGGATATAGGTTATGAAATGGATGGGTTAGAGGGAAATGAAGAAGTGAGGATTATCAATAAGATTAAGTCCAAGGTTACCTAGGTGAACAATGGAGGAGGTGAAATAGGGAAGAAGGGAGTCACCACTTGAAGAGTTTGTTGAAGGGGATTGGAACTGAGTGGTGCCATGAGAGGAAGTTGAAAGGTAGTGAGAGTGAGGGATGGAGCCTAAAAAGTGGTAGGAGTGAGGAGTGAAACTTGCATTGGTGCTTGATAGGAGCCTTGTTCTAGGCTTGAATCTAGGTTATTATTAACCTTGAACCGTATGATTTTTGAAACCTAGGGTTGAGGTACTAGTGGTTGAGATACTTATTCCTAGGAACCTAACATCAAGTAATATGGGTCTATCTTGGATAGGGTAAGGTTACCAAATATCCTATAGGAGTTGGAGGTGAAGCTAAGGCATGAGTAATATGCATTACTTGAGTGGGCAAAGCTAGATCTAGGGGATAAGGAGTAAGATATACTTGAGGAAAAGATGGAGCTAGGGGATGAGGAGAAAGAGCATGAGGAGGAGAAGGTAGAAGAATACCTTGAAAAAATAATCCTATAAATCATGGGTGGATTCTAGATGGAATCTTTCATGGAGAGAGTAGGTGCTAGAGGGAGCATATATAGGCCATCCTATACCTTATTTCCTTTCTTTTTATTTTTAGTTATGATTCAAGGTAACACCTTTTCTCATTTTAAATGTTTAAATAGAGCTCATCATCATATTTTGACTATTATCCATAATTGATATTGAGGCATATTAATTACCTCACTAGATGATCCTTAATAATGCCCTTGGGGTTTCAATTATGGATCTCGACTCTCTCTAAGGGAAAGGAATCCCACCTAATCTCCATTTTGTGAAGGAAAGGGAAGGCCTTGTAAACATGGTGTTAAATGGAGATTGGGAGTGGTGGGAATGTGTTATGCTAGTTTCTTATGCATAAACTAAAAATAACTTTTACCAATTGGTATGTGATCTCTTAATCTACCAAGTGATCTAGAATGAAGTATGGTAGGTAGAGGGACTATTTGAGAATGAATTCATCTCAAATCATAGTGTCCTCTTATTAGTACCAATAATCATCAATGGATTTAATGGAGTCCCTAATTTCCTATGATAAATGTGGAATTAGGGCCTCATTGATCATGTTGTATACTACTAGGTACAAGTGCTCAAAGATGTCCCAAATATGGTTTAGGTACTACTATCCATATATATTATAAAGACTACATGGATTAACGATCCACATATATTCCACTCAAGAAATGTGTATGGATTGAAAGTGAGCATCCTATAAACCACATCTATGATATAGCTCATCAAGTAAAAATTTACCCTACTTGGGCATCTGCTATGGAATTGACCAACTTGAAGTTGATCAAGCCTCCCATATCTATAACTTTGAATCTAGTGATGATCATATGGAATAGGGTCACCCATAATTCATTAACATGTAGTTAGTTAGAAGTCCTACGCAATCAATTCAACAAAATCATACCCATTTAGACCTCCTCCTACAATATGCAGATAGTGTATACATTGATCTCCTCCTTGCTTACCCACTTGGCATATTTATTCTTGGCCTAATCCTATAGGACCATATATATTTTTAAGGTTTTAATACAATTTTTTACCACCAAATCATCATAATATAAAGTGAAATCTGGGAGGGAGTAATATTTATTATAGGCATGCCCAAATATGTTGATAATTTAGTATGAGAGTTGGCCAAGCAAACCCAATCATGGACTTTGTTATACACTCAGATGGCAGTGATAAGTAGGTTTTTAAAAAAATTAGCATAAAGGAACATCTCTAGTTTTTTCATGGCCTTATGAAGATCATATTTCTTATAAGATTAAATGGTGTCCTCAAACTTGGCCTATTCATCATTGTCAGAGCCTAAGTCTTTGGGTACATATTTGATAGTTTTAAATATGTCATTATAGTTCTTAAACTAGGTTAAGATTCTTGGGAACATGGTATCCCTATACTTGGGTTCAGTCTTAGGGTTTGATGAGGATTTATCCATTATATAAGTTTAGAGGCCAATAAAAAGGTATTGAGTGAAAGATAAAAATGTATGGGTATTTAATTAGAATTGGAATGCAAGGAGTTGATTTGATATTGAGGGTATATAATGATAACCATTATCTATCCTTCCCTAGGATATTTATAAAATCATACATTCATCCCCTTACATTAATGGATTTGATATCTCACATTCTATGGATTCAAATTTCAGTTTATGGTTGGATCTCCTCTCTTTATTTCCCAATCTAGATTTAAATTTAGAGCTCATGATCATCTACCACCAACTATATTTAGTGATGGTGATGTGACATTTTAAAACTATCTAATCGAGCCTAGCTTTCTATTTTTTTAATTCTTAATGTGTGGTAGTCATGTTGTTACATCTCCCTAATTCCTCTTGGTTAATTCCTACCTTATGCCACATGTCATCCACCTATTGGTTTTCCCATCACTGGTGAACACCTAAACATAGATTTGTACTTCATTTTCATACCTTTAGGAGGGGTGAGGTATCATTTAGGGACATATGTCATCATTTTATTAGTATTCAGGCTACATGTGTACTCTATTTTGATCTTATTGGGGCCTTATGGGGCCACCTAATCATATGCCTAGTTTTGATACATGACATCCTCTACATGGGATAAGCTCCCTAGGCTCTGACATCTCTAATAAGACTAGGAGACTGGCCACTCTGACACCATGTGATATGGTATACCCTAAGTGGGCCAAGAATCCCCAAGATCTAACATCTTTAATAGGACTAAGAGACTAAACTCTCTAACACCTTATTACGTGGCACAACCTAAGTGGATTAGGATCCCCTAGGGTTTGACATCTATAATAGGACTAGGAGATTGGTTTCTCAAACACATTGTGATGTGGTATGCCCTAAGTGGGATAGGCTCCCTAAGATATTACATCTCTAAAAATACTGAGAGATTGGTTTTTTTTGAAATGGTGTGATGTGGCATCTATGAGTGGGATGGGCTCCCCTCAGCTTTGACATATTTTACAGGACTAGGAGACTGGCCACTCTAACATGGTGTGGTGTGGCATGCTTAGTGGGTTAGGCTCCCCTAAGAACTGAAATCTATGATAGGATTGGGAAACTAACAATTTGACACCTTACAATATGTTACTCCTCCATTGGTTCATTTTTTACTATTAAACCCATGAAAAAGACTAAGTAAAAAAAGAAATGTAATTCATTAATAACTTACTTGGCTTCTATTCAGTTTTTGATTTACTATGCAGGATATTGAGTCTATTACTCTAGGAAAGGAACCAAGATTTTTGGAAACTCTTTTTGAAATAATTAATACAAAGATAACACCCTAAATCCTTAAAACAATAATCCTACCATAGTCATAAAATAATAAAGGTTTACCATTACTTGGGGAAATTGAGGTTTCACAAGATTTCAAGGACCTAGTTTAGCTAAAGTTGGCTAGGGTGAAAGAATGGATCTGAGAGCTATGGTTTTGATAATTTGAAAGGATGTGACCCTAATTTATTCAAAAAGGGGTGTGTTAGCCACAAAAAAATAGTGACTTCTACAAAAAAAACTGATGATAAACACATATAACCCAAAAAGTTAATTTTTTTCTCCCACATTGAACATAGATTGTAAAAGAAATCCTCATACATAATAGAAAAGAGAAGTCACTAAATTCACATAATAACAAGTGGAATACTAAATTTTCATCCTAAAAATAACCACCAGTGTGTGTAAGTGATTCTCAAATTTCCATGTAATTCTAGATTGTAATCAAGTGATAGAGGTTGGACTAGATATTAAGTTCCTTCAATGGTGTTAATAGCTTGATGGCTTAGATAAGATGGCACAGGCATTGATCTACTACCAAAAAATCACCCATATCCCTAATAGGGATATATTTAGTCATGTTTGAGGTCTTGATCCACTACCAAATAGGCTAGAAATCCTTTGGTTGAGGTTGACTATATAGCCCTTTTGAGGAAGACTCAAAATTTAGATTCTACATGTTTTTCTTGTCTTTTTCCAAGATTCCTTGTGAAAATATTTTATTTTATTAGTCTCACCAATTGAGGGTTAAGAACCAAGATAAAGGTGAAAGGATGATGAGGAAGTTTTGAATATCCAGTAAATCCTTGGTTAGTTCTAATAATCTTATATTTTCCTGAGATGTTACATTAAGTGTAGCTTGGTGGCTTTATTAATATGTGGGTTGTTAAAAAATCCGCTTATTTAACTTAGAATAATTAACATCCAAAATCTGAAATGTATTAAAGTTTCAATCACCATCCTTAACTTTCATGGATCAAATATTCAATTGGGGTCTTCCTACTTCTCAACAATTCTTCCTAACCTTCAGCCATTAGGGGAGTGACTACTATCATAGATGGGTGTCAGAGGAACACCATAAAAACAAGATGCAAATTGAAGGAACAAAATTCAAAACCTAAATAGACACATGAACAAATAAAACATAGAACAAAAGAAAAATTATCTAATATATACTTTATTAACCCTTTCCTAGATTACTCAGACATTATGCTAGATAAGGCAACTAAGAAATAGTGTTTTAGAAACTATACATTTACTAGAAGTGGTAGATCATTTTTCTCAACATCCTTAAGGAAGAAGGTATTCTAACCCAATATTTTGGATATTTAGTATGGGCCAATCTAGAAGGGATTAAATTTAGAATGTTGGCCTTTATTATTATGATATTTGTCCCACATTAGGGCTAGGTTAGAGATTCTGAAGGTCTTAACCCTAACTCTTTTATCAAACCACCTTTTGATTATATCCTGATGTTTGTTAAATATTAATAAATATTCATATTGTAATTCCTCTAATTAAATTATGTTTAGGAGTCTAGAATCCACCTTATCATCTAGTTCTATGAATTGTTGCATGAATTTATAAGTTAGTAGCCTGAGTGTGACTAGCATGATCAAATATAGTCCATAAACTTGAAGGAAATTAAAATTTTTTAGGGCTTTTTTATAACTAGTGTGGTCAGCCCATTGAGAGAATTTTAAAAATGAGTCCCATTCCTAGGGCTTTTCTCAAGCTAGATCCTTGATGCAATATATTAAATTCTTATTGGTGGACTCTATTAATACATTCCCTTATGGGTAATAATTAGATGAGAACCTCAGCATGATTCCATTGTCATAGGCCCATTCTATGAATTTTTTAGATTGGAATGTAGGACCATTATCACATACCAAAGAGATTGGGACTCCAAAACATGTGGTTATGGTGTTTTCTAAGAACTTGATGAATTTGATAGTAGTGCTTATTTTAGTTAAAACTACATCAAACCACCTCATGTAATAGTTCATGTATATGAATACAAACTTATGGCTAGATAATATGTTAGGGTTGATAAATCCAATGAAATTCAATCCCCATTTGGAAAATGGCATTGACTCCATTATGCATTGCATTGTCATTACCACATGTGTTTCCCTTTTAGAAAAAGTTTGAAATTGATGGGAAAATTGAACATGAGCATGAGCATATTTGAATAATGTGGGCCAATATTAGCATACCCAAATAAATCTATGTGCCATGGCATTTTTTGTAGAATGACTAGATCCCAATTTTTCATGGAAAATTGCCATTATTTCTTTGTTATCCTCTTATGACATACACCAAAGGTAGATTCTTTCATTGTTAATTTTGAATATAACTCCCTTCTTTATTATGTATTTTATAGCCTTCAACTATAGGGAACAATTTTGTGTATGGTTTAGTCTTAAAGGTGAATTTCCATAGAGTATAAAATGCATGATCAAGGTATACCATTCTGATTGTATCAATTTCCCATGGTATACTTAGTGCAAAGTTATTCTTGGATGTATCATAGTTATTATATAGGTGAGGCCCTATCATTTAACCAATTTGGTTAATTTGATTTATAAACTATATTCTTTCAATTTTTTCATCCATAAGCTTTTGTATTCACTGGACTCATTCTCTCCAAGAATATGCTTTATTGTTGGGTCTAAGACAATTGTATGCACTTTATTCCTAAGGATGTAGTGTCTAAATTTATTCACTACCTTAAATAGGACCTACACATGATTATATAGGGTATAGTATCTAAACTCAACATCTTTTATATCATTTCTCATGTAAGAAATGGGGTATTCTTCTCCATTTAATATCTGGGTGAGGTAGGTAGTAATGGTGTGTTTCGAAGTAAAGGGGCAGATATTGAAATCTTATATATAGTCCAAGATGATGAGGATTGAGGCTTTCATAATGGAATATTTTATATATTTAAAATATTTCTTTGATTCAACATGTAATTCTACTTCTGCATGTTATTTCAACATTACATTAAGGGATTTTACTATTTCAATAAATCTAAACATAAACTTATGCACAAAGCTAATTTTCCCAAAGAAGGATTTAAATTATTTCTTAGTACTATTAGGTAAAGGTAGTTTATAAATTCCATCCACCCTTTTGGGATTGATACTAATACTTTTTTTTTATGACAATGTGACTAAGAAGATTATCTTTGGTGACACCAAACACTCTCTTCTTTAGGCTTAGGGAAAAAACACACCTTTTGTATATTTTGAATATTTTATCCAAATGGTTATGTGATATGACTTATATTTTGAAAACATAGTTAGGTCATCCATATAAATTATTATGCACTTATCAATTAGTCCCTCAAAAATAAAGTCCATTTATCACTATAAAGTTATGCTATCCTTGATCAAATCAAAGGGATTTTGTTCATAAGTGAATGTGCCCCACTTGGTTGTGAAGGTAGTATTTGCCATATCTTTTGAATTAAAAAAGACTTATTTATATCCTGAAAAGCCATCCAAAAAGGACACCATCTAAGATCCAATTACCATTTAGATTACTTTTTCAAGGGAATGAAATAGGTAATTATCTTTATCCAAGGCTTAGTTTAATTTTTAGATGTCTAGATAGAAGTGGATTTATCCATTTTTATTTTTCATAGGCACTGGGTTTGCCACCTAGGTGGAGTGACAAACTAGAAAAATTATCTCTATAGAAAGTATTTTATGGGATTTCTTATGTATTAAGGGCTCCATTATTAGATTTATTGGCCTTTATATTTATGTAAATGGTTTATAACTAGGTTTGAGGGGGATCATGTGAGTGTCACTCTCGAGTTGAATACCTTAAGGTCTCAATAGGCCCAAATAACTACATATTTATATCTTATCAATAACCATTGTAACTACTCCAATTCATAGTCCATCCAACTATGACAAACATTAAAAATCTAGGGGTCATCTACAAGGCCAAGATTGATGAATCAACATTTTTGGTCCTTGAACTTAGGTTTTTTACTTAGAATGTGGTCTAAGGTATCAAATTCTCTTTATAATGAGATCATCCCTTTAGGGATCTAGTTCTCATGAATATTAAGGATTCCATATTTATCCAAATCATTCCCTAGGTTGTCTCTATGATTCTCATCTATGATTTAGGTATCAAATATTCCCTCATTACTAAGAAATTTGATGATCTACTAGTCATCATCAAAGACCTAAAATTTTGTCACATTGTTTTGGACAAAGGGACATGGGATGAGTTCCATAGATAAATCTTAAAACTCAATGTCATCTAGGGTATTTAGGTTAGATGTTGTAGATGCTAGTGGGTAGACAACTTGTTTTTCCTCCTAAATAATAGGGATGGTATTAAATACATTAAAAAATTCTATTAGGTTCTAATCCCTATGTTTATACCTATTATGGTATGATAGCTTGAATTGAAATTTATTTTTGATCTAGTTGATCACCATCTCAAATTCACTAAATACTCTCAATTCATTTGCCTCATAATTTAATGTAAATTAAAATCCTAAGATTAACACTTTATACTCTACCAAATTATGTGTGGGGAAACTATAACCTATATAATGTTAAATGTTTCCTCCCTAGGGGGGTTTGTAAGAATAACACTATCCCCATAACTTGTTTGAAATGATCCCCATCTATATAGACATACCATAGGTTGGGTAGGTTTAGGCAATGACTATTTGGGTATTTAGATGGCTTTATGATTAGTGTGTATATTCCTAGATATGAGGATAATAGGTTTACCTTCTCATTAAAGAAATTTTACTCAGTTATCACATGTTTCATAAAAGGTTATAATATACCTAGATTTTAATGGCTACTCTCCTCTATGGTAACCACATATGGGAGAAATTTGTGGCCATATACCGATTTAGAGATTTGTATCAATCTCTATTGAGGATCATCCCATAAGCTTTGGGAATATCCACCACTTGGATGCCTATAAAGTGTTTAGTATTAGGCTTAGAGTCCAACTATATGAGTAAATCTAGTAGTTCCCCTATCATTTTCACTTTAGAATTTTTGAGTTGGACCACTACCCTATCTAACTTTATAGGAACCAACCTGAGCTTCTCACATATGCTTGTCAGCATTACATTAGTTGAGGCTCTTGAATTTAATAGGCATTTAGGTATATTATTTACAAAAAAATGAATGGCTAAAAGGAAATGAGGTACCTCCATCTTATTATTGTGAATGAGCACATTGGTGTGGGCTACTCTTAGTATTAGTTAGGTTGGATGGGTTGGATTTTGAGTCATGGATTTTATTTGGAGATCATGTTGCTCATTGATCTGAGAAATTTCATGAAGTTTGATGTTGTCTTTGATTTTTTCATGTCCTACAATATGTTATAACCCCCTTTGATTTGGACTATAAGGGTATCCATGGGTGCCTTAGGTTATTGAGGTCTCAAAGTGGGGGGTCATTCTTAGAATTTTGGTCAGGTGGGGTTACACCATTATTAGGGGGAGTTGAGGTAGTAAGGGGATATTTTAGTTTTATATTTTTGAGGGAATAGTTCCTCTTATAGAATTTATGAAATTATTACACCTCAGTAATACCCTCCTCTGGTTCATTTTTTTCCTGCCTAGGGAAATCCATAATCTCTAACACCATGGTAGTGTTAGGGGTTTTACCTATGTTGGATGACTTGGGGTGATTGGGGACCACTTCCTATTCCTCCATTTATTTTTGGAATATCTCAAAACTAGAAAAAAAAACTATGTAGTCTAATTACCCATGGGCCATCATGTTATGCACTCGACACTAGTTAGGTAAATCCATCTCAAAGATATTAATTTAGGGTAACCTATTGGGTGAAGTTTTCAAGGGATTATGAGTATGATAATAGTTCTTACTTGGTATTTGATATGTAAAGTTTTCACTAGAAATATTTGAATTATATTTAATCACTTACCTTTATATCCTAAAGAAATCATTTCTATGTTTTTACACCAGTCACTGAATGTCATCCAACTCATTCTTTGTGGACACCTAGGGTGTAGTTTGGGTATTTTTAGTTAGAACCAAAATTATGGATGTGGTACCCAATGAGTCAATTTATGTCCCCCTAGGTTAAGAATACATAGTTGTTGGTTTGATTGGAATTACCTATTGGTAGTTAATGCATTACTAAGATTGGTTGAATGCATTGGTATATTATGATTGATGGTTGAAAAAAATCAATACAGACATCTATGGTAGCATATTAGGAATGGGGAGAGTCATGTCACATTGAGGGTTCATTTTCTTATATACCTTGATGGATCTTACATAATATGAGGATAAGTAAATTATTTTTGGGTATCTCCTCATAAACATGGTTTTCCAAGGGTCCAAATCATTCTTATACATATCAAGTACTTATTTTGGGTTAGGTTGATAAAGCAAAGTGACCCAACTATATATATTTTGAAACCTAGCATTGAAGTTCGTAATAGGATCATTATGCTCTCATTTAATATAATAAAAATATTGATATAGGATACTAGGCTATATCACTTACCTATATTGGGTGAGGAAGGTAGCACTAAAATTTTTCTAACTAGGAATAAACTCTTCAAAGAGGTTCAGGGACCAATCATATGCTAAGTCCATCAATGTGAAGGGGAAAAGCCTAGATTCCACATCCTCATGTTCTATATTTAAGAGAATTATGGAAGTTTATATGAAGTTATGTGTTCTTAAATAGTCTATACCACACCAAGAGTGAAATGAGGATGATATCTCTTAGGATTTCTAGGTAAATCATGGCCAACCTATGGGACATTATTCTTAGAGCTAGCCAACTAGGTCATTTTGCATTGCCAATTTGGAAAAGGTTGTGAGGATAAGATATTTGGAATAATGGTAGTTATAGATTGGTTAATATTGGGTTTTATATGTAAAATAAGGGGAAAATCACTAATTGGTTGTGATGGGACCTAGCCCTGGTAATAGGTAAACTAGTCTCTAGGATGATTCACAATCAAATAGTAGTTAGTATATTATTATCAACAAGAACAATTTAAAATAAGCCAATGATAAATAAACATACACTTTTTACCTTTTACTTAATTAATAAATGAATGACAAGTTTAGAATACACCATTATGCCCCTCCTATTGTCATATCTTTTTTAGTCCAATATCTAGATCATGAAATACCCATGATATTGGGTGTTCTCAAAGAGGAAGATGGAACAATGATGAAATTTCATCCTCCATTTTAGGACTAATATAAAATTAGCCCAAGGTATGGTTATGGGTATTTGAATTCACTATGCTATCTACATGAAATAGTCTCCAAGAGATAGGGTGTAACTAGAAAAAACTCAATATGAGATTCTTGGATACAGATCCAATTGTCCAAAGTTATTATTGAAGTTCATGTAATGTAATCTTATTTTTTATAAACACAAGGGTAAAGGGTTGTTAAATATTTAAAAAAACACAAAAAGAGAGGGGAGAGTATGACAAAAAGAGAGCCTCCATATCTATAATAAAATCAATGCATCGACCATCAAACCAAGTGCCCTTGCCATAATTATACCACTATGAACTGAGTTTCACCAAAATTTATACCTCTAAAAACACATAATGGGAAGAGTATGAATAAATAGAGGATCATGAATTAACTATTAACCCTCACTAATTATAAGTTGTAGTAGTTTATAGTAAGTTTACACATAAACCTCCAATGGTGATTTATAAACTAGAACACAAATTAATAGTGCTATGAAAGAGAAATGAAAGAGTTTATAAAGGGATTATAGTAGACAAGAACATCATAATCATAGCATAAAATTAATGGAAAGGTTTTAGTTTGATTAATATAGCATTAAGCAATCATTTACAATGGAGATGAATAATAATTTTTAACAAACAACAAGAATTTTTGTTAAAAACTAAGATTATATTGATTTGAAAAATAAGTGTTGTTGCAAAAATTGATCATGTTGAATTTTTATAGTCTAAAGAGATGAAGGAGAAAGTAGGTGAAATCCTATCTTAAATATAACAACATTTTTGAGAAAAATATAATCAACACTTAAATTAAAATATGGCTTTGCCTTTCATATATGAGGATGGGATTCACCTTCAAATAGTGTAAGATTCCCATCTTGAGCCATGATGTCCACTCATGGTAATTATAACCATAATTTAAAATTTAGAAAAAAATATCCCCAAGCCCACAAAAAGATATGTGGGGGACCACTTATTTGATACATGGAAGTGACTATGAAGATCTTGCTATTGACTACTTTAGTATTTCATCCCAAGATTCAAGAATGATTATCATGAGGTCAAACTCTCAGTCCAACTTAGTAAGGTTCATAGGGGGTTCATTGAATATTGCCTTGGCCTGAGTCACTAATCTCTAGTACACCTATAAGGGAGATTCCATTAAAACTTGGAGATCAAATACCTAGCTAATGTTTGTTGTGGACTATGTTGAAATCTCAAGAACCACATGGGCCCCTTCCCTATTCACCTTGGTTATTTTATTCCTCATGACCTAGTCAAAGTGACTAGGTGGACTCCAAATTATCCCTTGTCTAGCAAGTTGTCATCCAGGTGGAACAACGCAAATATATTGACCTATTTAAAGTTGGCCAATATTTTTTTCTTTCCCTTTTCCAAGGATCTTGTTACAATATGAGCCACAGTTAGCTAGACATTCACACTAATTTTCATGTTTCCATCATACATCTGATACAACCATAAGTCTAAGGTAGGTATTAGTTTTAATTATAGGAAAATTCCTTTATTAATTATCATCAATAACTTCATAAATTTCCCATATTTATTTGCAATCATCTCCATGTAATCCTGAGTTCACTAGAGGAAGACATTAGTATATGCCATAGTTTCCACTACCTTACCTAGAACTAAGAAGAGTAGTGAGAGGGTGTCCTTGACCTACCAAATTATCCTAATGGGGAAGGACCTCTTCACTTAAGATTCTAGGTTTCAAACCTAAATTTACATATCATTAAGGATCTTCTCTAACATATCATGGGTTACCCATAGAAAGGATAGTGGGTCCTCTACCATCTTTTTCTCCTCTCTAGAAGTCCACACCTTAGTGAGGGAAAATATATCCTATTGGGTTTACCATACCACTGAGTTCCCCTCTTGGACATATTTTTGTGTTAAGGTCCTTTTCATGCTTCTCATGGCTCAGTCAAAACTCCATTACACATCTAGGATACATTGGATTGTCATCTCTACTACTTTTGACCTTAGGACTATTCATTGGGTTCTAAGAGGTATTGGAGGGGTGACATAGATGTTAGTGAAAGGTAGAGGATGAGGCAAGGGGAGATGGATGAAGTGGAAGGGGTGAATGAGGAAAGAAATGAAGGAGGGTACATTGTGTTAGTGTAGGATTTATTTTCCTCGCATTTTCTTATATTTTTCCTACTTAGATATTCCATGTCATTTAGATTTCCTACATTTGTAGATAGTCTTGCTTAAGTGTGAAATCATAGGATTTTTTATTAACCTGTCATATGTCATAGTGGTTATCTTATGCCTCATTCATTGTGGGGTTTACTCTATTGATAAGATATTCTTAGATCATGGATTTACACTCTATTTTTGAGGCATCCTTAATTACCTTTGTGGAGGAGTTACATCCACTCCTATTTATACTTTTACTTCATACAAATTATCTAATCCGAATGTATTGAGTTAGAGCCATTAACTTTGTTATATGAAAATTAGTATTTATTTATTCATAATTTGTAGTTGTATGTGTTTGGCTAGATTTTGCCTTTGTGTAAATCATGTCTCACATCATTTTTAGTGCACTTCCATAAACTAGTAGATTTGTGGCATCTTTGATATGGTATCAAAGCCACATTGGTATCACTAGTGTTTGGTTTATTGCTTTAATTAGTTTTAAATTAAATATTAATTATTTTTGTAATAAGTTTTATCTGGTTATGGTTAATGTTGTATTGATATTTATTAGTTTGGTTGTGGTTCTAGTTATTTATTAGGTCAAATACATTTAAAAGTTTCCAAGGAGTTTTCTATGGCTCATTTTTAGTGTTTCTCATCTCTTTGATGGATCTCCATGACCCTCCCAATGTCTTGTAGACTAGTATAAAAATTAGACCACGTTTTTTTCTCTTTAATAGAAGTTTGGCATCCCATGATCTCTATTTTAGGCCTAAAATAGAGTAAAAAGGCACCTTGACTAGTTACAGACTCCTGGACAAATATGTTTTGGCCTCTAATGTAGCCTCAAATCTATGGGTGGTGTTTTTAAAAGCTCTGATTCTAAAAACATCCCTTCACCCACATTTTCTACCTAGTGTCATAAAAAATTACATTTTTTCTATCTACAAGTCTCTGGTAGCTGCTCATAGCCTTCATCTACCTCTTAACAACATTTTCATTCATTTTAGACCTACCTTTCTCCTTTGGTGGCACCCAAAATTAAGTAAACTACCAGTAAAAGAAGAATCTAGGGTTTGGGTGCTTTATTTTGGCACTTCTCTTTGGTGGGCCCACTTCAAATCTAACATAATATTTCATATTTGTGTTTTTTATTATTTATTTCTCATTTGATTTATCTTCATATTGTAAAATAAAAATTTATTATATTATGAATTAAGTCATTTTTTCAGAAATTAACATTTAAGTTAATTTAAAGCTTTTTTAAGCCTTATATCTCTGCTTAACAAAGATAAAGGGTGAGGCCTATGTTGGGAAAAGGCCAATTCACCTTCATAATCAAAAACTTCACATTTTTCACTTTGAGATGGTTCTAATAATTAGATGTAAGGCTAGGTATTGCATTAACATTAGGCATATTTTAATCATTTAGTGCAATTTTTTAATTAGCGATGGGTTATTGACAAGAATTTATTTTGTTAATATATTATAAATGGTAGCTCAAAATTGAGCATCATCTTTTAATTTTTTTTTTTTTTGAATTTCCCATGTAGATATTCTATTTAAATTATAAAACACATTGAATTATAAAGTGAAAAAATTGGGGGGGGGGGGGTGACTGTCTAACCTAGTTTTAAGGGGTGTATTATGGTTTGTGATTCTGCTTTATAATTATCTTCTTTCTAGACATTTGATTTTTGAAACAAAAAAAAAATTATTAATATTAATTATAAAATGGATATTAACACTCTTAATTCACTCACAACCTTCAAATAACAAGAATGGAAAAGTAAGATTACAATGGTTCTTAGGAGTAAGGGTTTGTTTTGCATAACTATGGGGGTAGAAACTAAGCCCATAATGGATGCAGAAAAGATAAAATGGTTTAATAAATTTGATGAAGCATTTGTGATATTAAGTCTTTTAGTGTCATCAACACTTGTATTTCACATAGAGTTGGCCAAATCTCCCAAAGAAGTATAAAACACCCTAAGAAACTTATTTGGGAAAGTCAACACCATGAAGGGTTATGAGTTTGAGAATGAGATAATTAGTCTAAGACCTAGAAATTTTGACACATTGGAAGACTAATTCACTAATATTAAGTCACTTAGATTTTAGTTAATAGAGTGTGGAATTGAGAATAAAGATGAGTTAGTTCCTTTTGTGCTTGCAAAACTAGGACCTAATTACTCTAAATTTGTCTCTACCTTTTATGCTACCAAGAGAACCATACGATCCAACTATAAAATTACATCCTTAGATGAATTCATTATAGATTTGACTAAGTAGCATGATAAGTTGATCTAGATGGTAACCCTCAAGTATTACAAACCTTCAACCCTTATTGTCAGGAATGGGAAACAAAAAGTCTCTAGTAGCAAGGATAAGAAACAAAAGAGAAAGGATCCTAAGAATAAGAAGGAATAGAAAAAACTACAAAAACTATCACTAAAATCTCCTCTTCCAAAGGGAAACCTAAGAGAGAGAAGGTTAAGTGATACTATTGTAAGAGGAATGGGCACGATGAGCACAAGTGCATGAAGAAAAAAATAGACCACCTTACACATCTCTTAGAGAAGAATAATATCTGGTTCTCTTAGTCCATCAAATAGTCTTCATCAGTCAAATAATCCTCTAAAGAAAAGGAAAAAGGAAAAGAGAAACCTATGTGCAAAGCTTTATTTTTGGTGGCTTATGCACCTAATTCATCTTAGGTTATAGACTTTGGTGTTTCATATTATATGGGTTTGTCAGAGGTCGAGTTTCTTGACTTAGATCCATGTAACATATCCTCTATCACTTTAGGCAATGACACTCTAGTACTAATTATAGGGAGAGGGTCTATTTAATTCAAAGGTGTAACATTCATAAATGTTTTAAGTTTACCTTCACTATAAACTAATATTCTTTTAGTGTATCAAATTACCCACATAGGGTAGGGTATAAGAGTCAAGTTCACACCAGATTCCATTGAGATCAAAGAGCTACATAGTAACACTACAGTTGCATTAGGGAGGGATAATCACCATTCCAAGCCATACACCTTCTCCCACTTTAATCTAGATGTTTCTCTAACACATTGCTTACCCATTCAAATAGAGTTAGCAGGCTATGGCATGAGTAATTTGGCCATCTTAACTATAGCTATATTGAGCAATTGAGTTAGTAATACATGGTTACCATCTTTCCTAGAGTTAAATTATCCAAATGAATTTATGAGGGTTATGCACTTTACAAACATCTTGAAGATAAATTTGACAAAGGAAATCTACGAGAGCTTTAGTGCCTCTTGAGTTGATTCATAGTGATGTCATGGGGTAGTTTCCCCATCCTTATTTTACCAAGCCTAGATACATCCTCACATTTATTGATGAATTTTCTAGATACACATGGGTCTATGTTTTTAGATAAAATATTGAAGTTTTTAATAATTTTCAAGACTTCAAGGCTCTTGCTGAGAAACAATCCAAAAAGTGCATTAAAATCCTTTGGACAGATAATGGGGGGAGTATGTCCACCATAAATTTGAGAAGTCTTGTACCATAGAGGGGATTGATCTTCAATATATAGTATCATACACTCCTCAATATAATGGTGTATCAAAATGTAAGAATCGATCATTGAAGGATATGGAAAATTATATGATTCAATCTAGATCATTAGATCCATAGTTTTGGGAAGAGGACATCAATTATACATGCTACATTCAAAATCAAGTTCCTCACAAATATTTAAAGGGCATCACTCCTTTTGAATCTTGACATAATAGGAAGTAATAGGTGTATCATTTTAGGGTCTTTGGATCACTAGTAATGGTATGTATTCCCAAAAATAAATGCAAGGCTATAGAGCCTCAATCCAAACCTTACATCTTTGTTGGATATTCAGATGAGTCCAAGGGTTATAAGCTTCTCCACCTTATGACTCATTATTTTTTCATCAAGAGAAGTTTTAGGTTTTAGGAGAGCTACATCAAATATTTCTTACATAATTCTCCATCTAAATCAATTTCAATCAATTTGGATGAGTATTCTAAGGATTTAGATTATTCACAATAGGTTCTTGAGGTATAAACTTCTTCTAATTACGATAGCATGTCTAACAATGAGCTTGATAGTGATCATAGTGATGGGGATTCATCCTCATCCACTTATGAGAATGAATCAAAGGATGAGGATTTTGCACCTAATTCACCCATTTCATGCCCTCTTTAGGCTTGGCAAACACTTTAGAGTGTAGGCACTTGGCTAGTGGATCTAGATGATGAAGATGTACTTGGGTAGACTTTTTAGAGTGGACCACATGTCTTCTTTGATTTTGTATCTAATATAAAAAATTTCAGAGAGGCATCAAGCATACTTTAGTGGGATGGAACCATGGATGAAGAATATGATTCCTTGATTAGTAATCACACTTGGGATTTGACTTCACTTCCTAAAGGAAAGAAGATGGTTCTACATTATTAGATATATTAGACTAAGTATGATGTAGATGGGTTTTTTGACAAGTACAAGGCTATATTGGTATCCAAAGGTTTTTTACATGTAGCTGAAATCAAATACTCAAAGACCTTTACACCAATAGCCAAGATGACTTTGATCAAACTTAAACTTGTAGTAGCTATCACACATGGTTGGAATGTGCATCAGATGGATGTAAAGAGTGCATTTATTCATAGAGACCTTGAGGAGGAGATCTACATGGAGTAACAACTTGGATTTATTTGAGGTTCTTCATTAGTGTGCAAACTTAGGAAATCTATTTATATTCTCAAACAGACCCCTTAGGCTTCGTATGCCAAAATGGATTCCTTCCTTCTTGCTTTAGGTTTTACCTGATGCCACTTAGACCCCAATGTGTAATTTTACTATAGGATGATTGATGGTTGAAATTTTTTTTGTATGTTGATGACCTTTTGATCACCGAGAGTTCTTCTTTGGTTATCTTAGTAGTGAAGAAAAATCTTCAAGATAAATTTTCCATAACTGACGTAGGCCTACTACACAACATTCTTGGCATTGAGATCACTTAGACCTATTCATGGATTTCACTTACATATCCCAAGTACTCTCTTGATCTTTTGTCATAGTTTCACATGGCTAAATATAAGCCATCTCTAACTCCTTTCCTATCTAGAGTAAAGCTTGAGGCTAACTATTCCATTCTATTGGTCAATGCTACCTTATATTGACAACCTATTGCAAGCCTTATCTACTTGACTTAAACCAAATGCAACATCTCTTATGTCATTTGTATTATTTTAAGATTCATGTAGGAGCCCCTTGAACTACACTAGAGAGAAACTAAGAGGATCTTGCACTACATTCAAGGTTCACAGAGGTATGGGATATACTATAGGGTTGGTTCATATTTTGATTTGGTTAGCTGCGTAACTCATATTGGGTCAGTGAAGTTGAGTGTCATAAGTCCACTTCAAGTTATAATTTCTCACTAGGTTCAATCCCCATTAGTTGGTTGAAAATAGGTAGAATGATTTTACTCTATCTTCCATAGAGGAAAAGTATAGGGAAGCTATTAATGTAGATATTGAGGCTATTTGGCTTTAGGGGATTCTTTTTGAGATTAGTATCTAGATTAGGTGGCCTATAGTCATATTTTGTGACAACCAAATCACCATTAAAATCAAAAAAATCTAGTCCTTCATCAGAGGACCAAACACATCAAGATTTAGATACACTTCATTTATGATGTGATTCATGAGCAAGTCATCGACTTAGTATTTTACCAGTCTTCAGAGTAGGTTGTTGATATCTTCACCAAACTCTTCACTGAGAGAAAAATAATTCATCTACAAGAACTTCTTGGGGTGTTTTCCACCTTGAAAACTTCATCATCTTTAGGGGGCCTTCTAGCCTCTTCACTTATTCATTTCTCTCTTTTGGGGGGAGTTTTTCCCACTGGGTTTTATCTTCTCTATTTATATGGATTGAATTGTATATGGGTACCTAATAAGACCTAATTGGCAGGACCCATTTTCATATCATCTCCAACCTAAGATGCACTTATGGTGGGTGTTAGTGTAGGATTTATTTTCCTCACATTTTCTTGTATTTTTGCTACTCATATATTCCATGTCATTTATATTTCCTACATTTGTGGATAGTCTTGCTTAGGTGTGTAGTCATAAGAGTTTTTTTGGAATTTCATAAAACTCTGTTGATCAACCATTCTTAGACTAAGGATTTAAACTTTATTTTTTAGGCATCCTTGATTGCCTTTCATGGAGGAGTTACATCCACTCCTATTTATACTTGTAATTCATATAGATTATCTAATCTAAATGTATTGTGTTGGATCCATTAACTTTGTTATGTGAAAATTAGTCTTTATTTATTCATAATTTTTAGTTTTATGTGTTTGTTCATATTTGGACTTCATGTAAATCATGTCTCACATCAATTTTAGTGCACTTACATGAACTAAAAGATCCATTGAATCCTTGATACATGGGATCAAAGGGATGAAGGATAAAAGGGGATTTCCATGGGAACATATATGCCTACCACTACTCCTAGGTCATATCCACCTCGGGGTAAATGACTCCTAGGAGAGAAGTGTTCAACAAAAGGGAATAAATTAGTTGGTTAAATCCAAATCCCTGGGCACCTAGAATAATAAAAAGAGGGGGCTAGGGAGTAATGTGTATAGCCATTGAGACTAGTTCTATGGGAAATATAGAGGCTGGTAGAAGAGGTTGGACTAGAGTATAAGGACTTTGAATTAAATCTTGAGGGTGGTTTGCCTTCTAGTTTTGCTCAGGTATCTTAATTGGGTTAGCTCTAGATGTTGTGGTATAAGGATTAGTAGGGAAAGAAGGATCTATGGGGGTTGATTGTGGAGGTTATTAGATCATTAAAGGAGGTAATATGATGACTAAAAGGGTCACTAGGGTGGTTATGTACACTTGAGATGCACTCCCTAATTTTATAGCCATGCTTACTAAAGGATGTGTGCATGTAGGTACCTAGGTTGATGGATGTCCAATGAAGGTACCAAGGAGGATCTAGGTTATGGAATGGATGAGGTATATAGAAATAAAGAAGTAAGGATGCTTGAGAGGACTAAGGTAGAGGTTACATAGGTGAACAATGAAGTGGGTAAAATAGGGAAGAGGAGAGGCACCACTTGAGGATTTTGTAGAAGGGGAGTAGAACTAAGTGGTGCCATGAGACAAAGATGGAAAGTAGTGGGAGTGAGGGCTATAACCTAGAAAGAGATAGGAGTGACGGATGGAACCTACACTGGTGATTTTTTGTATCTTTATTATGGGCTTTACCTCTAGGCTATTGGTGAAATTAAATCTAAAGGTCTTTATAGCCTAGGGTCAAGGTGTTAATGGTTGACTTACATTTTCATGAGCTACCTAACATTGAGTAATGCAATTTTGAATTTGTTAGGGCTAGATATGAGGGTTGTTATAGGAGGTGGAGGTGGAGCTAGGACATGAGGAGTGGGTGATAATTTAGGAGGAGTTGGATATAGGATATGAGGAGTAGGATCTAGTTTAGGAGGTAGAACTAGATTTAGGGGATAAAGAGAAAGAAAATGAAGAGAAGAAGCTAGTGGAATACCTTACAAAATCCTATTGGAAATCATGGGAGGAATTGGTCTAAAATATTATGGTAAGTGATTAGGTGATATAGGGGGTATAGATGGGCCCACCTAGACCTTATTTTGTTTCTTTTTATTTTTAGATACACTCTAGGCAATCACTTCCTAATCATTCATAACATTCAAATATACCTCATCATCATCTTTCAACTGGTGGCCATAGTTGATATTGAGGCACATTGAGTAACTCATTATATGAGCCCTAATCATGCCCTTAGAGTCCCAATGATGGATATTGGTTCTCCCTTGGGTGAAGGAATATTGACTGATCATGATTTTATAGAGGTAATAAAAGGCTTTGTAAACATGGTGTTGAATGAAGATTGTGAGTGGTGGGTATTATATAGGTAACCTATGTAGAAATCAAAAACACCTTCTATAAAGTGGTATATGATCCCTTATTTTGTTAGGAAATTTGGGATGAATTATGGTAGGTGGAATGGATATTTGAGAATTATTGTGATTTGAATAATGATTTTCTCATGGTAGTACCAACAGTCATCAATGTTTATAATGGATTCCTTGATTTCCTATGATAAATGTAGCATTGGGGCCTCATTGATCACATTATACAACATCTGGTAAAAGTGATCGCAGATGTCTTAGATATGGTTCTATTTTTGGTGTCTATATATCTTATAAAATACTACATTGACCACCATTCCCACCAAAATCCATGTAGGAAAACTTGATGGAATGAAAGTGAGCATCTTGTAGACTATGTCTATGAGATAAATCATCATTTAAAATTTTAACTTTTCTCAAACATATGATATGGAATTAAACAAATTGAAGTTGATCATCCCTCACATGTCTAAAAATTTGAAGTTAGTGAGGATTATATGGATCAAGGGCACCCATAATTCATTAACATGCAAATAGTCTAGGGCTATAAATAGTTGGTTTAGTAGAATCATACCCACCCAAACCTCCTCTTAAAAGGTGTGGACTATGTATGAACTAATGTCATCCTTACTTACCCACTTTACATCTACATTATCATCCCAATCTTGAAGGACCTCATATATTTTGAAGGTTTTAGTTTAATTTTTCACTACTATATCATCATAAGAGAAGGTGAAATTTGGGAGGGAGTAATATGCCTTGTAGTCATTCCCAGAGATGTTGGAAATTTAGTGTTGAGGGTTGGATAAGCAAACCTAGTCATAACTCCATTATTCACTCATATGGTGGTGGTAATTAGGTTTTTAAATAAGATAGTGTAATGGATCATATTTGGTTTGGCCTTGGTCTTGTGAAGACCACAATTTTTGTAAGCTCAAAAGGCATCTTAAAACTCAGCCACCTCTCCTCGAGGCCTCCTAGTTAACTCCTACCTTACGCCATGTGTCATTCACTTAATAGTTTTCCAATTAATATTTGTATCCTAAGAATAAATTTTAAATTCATTTTCATACCTTTAGGAGGGGTGAGGTGTCATTTAGGGACACATGACATCTTTTTATTAGTCATTGAGCTCTATTTGTAATCCATTCTAACTAGCCCAGTGCTTGATGGGGCCACCTAATCATATGCCTAGTTATGATACATGGCATCCTCTAAGTGGGTTGGGCTCTCTTCAGCTCTAACATATCTAATAAGATTGTGAGAGTAGTCACTCTAACACCTTATGATGTGGCATGCCCAGAGTGGGCCAGATTCCTCTAAGATCTAACATCTCTGATAGGACCATGAGACTAGCTACTCTAACACCTTGTTACATGGCATGCCTAAGTGTACTATGATTCCCCAAGTTATGACATCTCAAATAATTACAAGATATTGGCTTCTCTAACACTTTATGATGTGGCATGCCCTGACTGGGCTAGGCTCCCTTGGGATTTTATGTCTCTGATAGGACTAATAGACTGGCTAATATGACAAGGTACACTCTAAGTGGGATAAGATCCCCTAGTATTTGAAATATCTAATAGGATTGGGAGACTTCCCATTCTAATATGGTGTGATGTGACATGCTTTTAGTTGGTCAAGCTCCCCTAAGTTATAACATCTCCTACAATACTAGGAGACTAGAGACTCTAACACATTATGACATGTCTCTCCTCCATTGGTTAATTTATTCATATGAAACCCATGAAAAATAATAAGTACAAATGAAAATATATGCAATCCATTAATAACTTACCTAGCCACCATTTTGTCTTTGATTTTTTTCATAAGATGTTAGGTCTGTTGCTTTAGGAAAGGAACTAACATTATAGAAACCTATTTTTTAAAGAACTACAATATTATCACCCTAAATCATTAAAATAAGAATCCTACCATAGTCATAAAATAAAAAAGGTTTCCCATTACTTGGGGAAATTAGGTGAACATAATATTTCAAGGAACTGGTTCATGCAAAAATGGCCAGGATGAAATAATTGACTCGAGAGTTTTGGTTTTGATAATTTTAAATGAGTGGTCCCCCATTTATTTATAAAATGTGGCATGTTTGGCACAACACATACACATGTCAACTTACCTCAACCACATGCTCTAAGGGGTTCGCCAAATTTCATCCAAGCTAGAAGATAAACTGATGTAATTATCTTTTTGGTAATTACTAGTGGTTGTAACCACTCTTGTATTCTAATTCCATAAGTATGTAACATACACATCTTACCAAGAGGTCAATTTTCCACATAATCATAACACAAATATCATGCTCAATGTATCTAGTCTATAAAATGTGCACTATAGCATATTGTACTAGTTTTCACTATTCTATGTTAATGAATAGAAGTTACATTTCCTCTGAGTAAGACTTATGTTCCATTGAATGTGTTTAGTTATTTATTTTTGAGTTATATTTGATCATTCACTCTAAAAAAACAAAACTCAATTGTACCCCACATGATTAGTCCTAGTCCCTATAGTGCAAATCATTAGTATTATAGATAAAAATATATATTCCTTTCTATACCTATAAACATGTGATCTCAAAACAAGAACACAGTTTTGTCAATCCGTTCTATTTAAGAATATCTAGAAGAACATAATATAAAAATTAAGATGGATGATACCTAGAGGCAAACTAAGGTAGCCACCAAGGTATAAAATCTCATAACCAATGTAATGGAGGAACAATACACTAAATGTATTTGACACTTCCATAAATTCATGGTACATCTCAACCTGATGACTTTTACCACACCTCCACAGTTCAGTCAAAAACAATTTCAGCAACATACCCCCTTCAAAGTTGAATTCAATCTCTACATCCCTCTATTTAAATTAAATATCAATGCCAAAGCATTAGATGGATAGATTTGAAAATTTGAGGCATACTTATTAGTTAATTATTTCATTGGTGCTGAGAAGACCAACTTTTTAGTACTGAGGATGTCTATATTGGTCCTTCATTGGTGGGATAACTTCAACACATAATGTACACAAGAGTGTTTTCCAATCAAATCTTGGGATACTTTTGTCAAAACACTGAAGGATGAATATTACCCTCTTTTCCACTTTGAATATGAATACATCAAGTTATAACAATTATTATAGAATAAGTATTAGTCCATGGAAGACTACACTTGACTACTCTACATGCCTACATGAGAAATTGAGTAGAAAACATAAGGTACTAAAGTACATCACATGCCTCTCATCTTATATCCATGAAAATATGAATTTATTGACTTAAAAAACTTTGGGGAAAGAATATTGAAAGTATACAAATATTAAATCTAAGGAAAATATGAAGCAACATATCACATTCAACCAACACAACATGTAAGTCCTAGCCTTTGCATAACTCTGCATCATATCACTCTATGTAAAAGTAAAAAAACACTTCTCATAAAGGAGATAAACATTAGAAGACTAATCAAATATCAAAGGCTCTAATGAATTCTAATTTAGACAAAGGTAAGAATTATAAATTTGGTGATAGGTGGTGACATCTCCATCACTCATCCACTCATGACAATTATGAATACTTCACACAAAAATCCTTGATTACATAATCTACATCATGACCCACATTAATCTATGACACTAATCTATATTCCTCTTATCTAAACACCAACACCACTATGATTGACACCTATAAAGAGAACAAACATCTCTTCCACACCAACTTCTAGGTGAAGGGTCAACCTTTCCACATCATCATCAACAATGGCATCTAAAATAACATCATCATGCAATCCACATCCCAATGCCTTGGTATTATAATTACTACACATCCAAAACCATACTCAGTATGGTGGTTACAGAAGGGGAAAGATATATAAGTATGGTGGAAATGCACTCTTCAGTATCAACTCAAGCCTATGGAGGACAATGTCACTTATGACATCATAGCTCTAGAGGTCTATGAGATCTTACTAGGGAGACTATGCTTATATGACCTTGAATATACATATCAATCCAAGACACAACATTATACTATTTTCATGCAAGATCTATTCTATAACCTTTATAAATCATCACCCATAGCCAATGTCACCTTGGTCTCTACTAAATAATTTTGCAATATCATCTCACACACAAAATTTTATGTTTCTCATGGTCTAACCTGATACACACATGAATTCAAAATTAAATTATACCCTAGCAGTGTGTAACACTATACATTTTGAAAACAAAAATAGATCGATAAGTTACTAGAGTAGAGTAGTAAAGTCTTTATAAAACCTAAAGGTATTCTAACACACTACATTGTAAATCACTGCATCGATTTGGGTCTTGGATCCCCTCTTCTAAATATCCCCCTATATCACATATCATTTTAGAAGAATTATAAAGTTTGGTGTCAAATTTAATAGATTTTAATTAAGGCAAGACTAGGCCTAACTTTTTGCCTTACAAGAGTTTGATACTCATTGTACTAAATAAGGATGGGTCTTGGTGACTCTAAATAAACTATCAATCAAAAAAATCATGATGAATAATTAGTATCCATTGACATGAATTGATGATATTCTAGACCAACTCTGAGGTGTATAATACTTCACTAAGATTGACTTGAAGTTAATTTATCATCGGGTTCTAGTTCATATTGAAAACATATGGAATACAACATTCAAGACTCAGGAAGGATTGTAAGAATGGTTGGTCATGCCTTTTGACCTCACCAATATTCCAACCACTTTCATCCACTTAACAAATGATGTAATTAGTCCATTCCTTATCTCCATCATCATCTTTTTGGATGATGTTATAATATTTATCAATACTTGGGAGGAACACATGGATCACATCTCATGAATCTTAGACACTTTCATCTAACATAAGTTGTAATCTAAATTAAAAAAGTGTACATTTAGCTCCACAAAAATCCAATACCTAGGCTACATCATTGATCACGTTGACATCATAGAAGATATGAATAAAATTAAATTGATAGAAGATTAGCCTACTCTATGTACTATCATATATTTGAGGATCTTTCTTACACTTGCTAAATTTTAAAATAGGTTCATCCTTGGTTTCTTGTACATATCTTGGGCTCTCATCTAGCTAACACATGCTAAAGCCATGTTTGAATAAACACATGCAAAAAAATACACTTTTGAGGCAATATAGAAATTACTCTACATAACATATATTGTTTTTCAATAAATGATATTGCATAAACTTTCAAAATACACACTGATGCATCTAATTATTCACTCAATGAAATTATCATACAAAATGGATATTCAGATGCATACCACTCTAAATTTTTTAATGATATGGTGAAAAGGTACCCCATCTATGAGAAGGAACTTCATGTTATTATGCAAGTAATTAATCAATGGTGATACTACATTCTTGAGAAGGAGAAAGTTGTTCATTCAGACCATAAACCACTTTAATTGTTGTATTCACATAATAATTTTGAAAATGTGCATCACATGAAATGGATGACTTAACTAAATTAAATTAAATTATACCCTAGCAGTGTGTAACACTATACATTTTGAAAACAAAAATAGATCGATAAGTTACTAGAGTAGAGTAGTAAAGTCTTTAGAAAACCTAAAGGTATTCTAACACACTACATTGTAAATCACTGCATCGATTTGGGTCTTGGATCCCCTCTTCTAAATATCCCCCTATATCACATATCATTTTGGAAGAATTATGAAGTTTGGTGTCAAATTTATGAGATTTTAATTAAGGCAAGACTAGGCCTAACTTTTTGCCTTACAAGAGTCTGATACTCTTTGTACTAAATAAGGATGGGTCTTGGTGACTCTAAATAAACTATCAATCAAAAAAATCATGATGAATAATCAGTATCCATTGACATGAATTGATGATATTCTAGACCAACTCTGAGGTGTATAATACTTCACTAAGATTGACTTGAAGTTAATTTATCATCAGGTTCTAGTTCATATTGAAAACATATGGAATACAACATTCAAGACTCATGAAGGATTGTAAGAATGGTTGGTCATGCCTTTTGACCTCACCAATATTCCAACCACTTTCATCCACTTAACAAATGATGTAATTAGTCCATTCCTTATCTCCTTCATCATCATCTTTTTGGATGATGTTATAATATTTATCAATACTTGGGAGGAACACATGGATCACATCTCATGAATCTTAGACACTTTCATCTAACATAAGTTGTAATCTAAATTAAAAAAGTGTACATTTATCTCCACAAAAATCCAATACCTAAGCTACATCATTGATCACGTTGACATCATAGAAGATATGAATAAAATAAAATTGATCCAAGATTAGCCTACTCCATGTAATATCATATATTTGAGGATCTTTCTTACACTTGCTAAATTTTAAAATAGGTTCATCCTTGGTTTCTTGTACATATCTTGGGCTCTCATCTAGCTAACACATGCTAAAGCCATGTTTGAATAAACACATGCAAAAAAATGCACTTTTGAGGCACTATAGAAATTACTCTACATAGCATATATTTTTTTTCAATAAATGATATTGCATAAACTTTCAGAATACACACTGATGCATCTAATTATGCACTCAATGAAATTCTCATACAAAATGGATATTCAGATGCATACCACTCTAAATTTTTTAATGATATGGTGCAAAGGTACCCCATCTATGAGAAGGAACTTCATGTTATTATGCAAGTAATTAATCAATGGTGATACTACATTCTTGAGAAGGAGAAAGTTGTTCATTCAGACCATAAACCACTTTAATTGTTGTATTCACATAATAATTTGGAAAATGTGCATCACATGAAATGGATGACTTAACTAAAATAGTTCCATATCATGATCAATAACAAGAAAGGTAATGAGAACAAGGCCAAAGACTGACATAACTGATCACCAATTCATGTGATCATCATAGTGTTAGACATGAATGAACATAATTTTAAATACTAAGTTCCTCTCTACTTATTTGACCATGCCTTCATAGTAAATTACACTAGCCTTGCAAAAGGTACATAAGTTTAGGATTTTTATTTATCTAACTACCTTCTATATAATCTCAAACATTTCTATGTTCCCTATGGTGCACCTCACCAATGACTCATTTGGGAGTTTTACTATGTCAAGATCACATAGCACTTTATCATGACAAAGAATATAATTACATTGTATCCACACTTATTGATGAGTGTCATTTAACTCTTCATTTAATCAATGTTTAATTGATGTCTTATCAACTAGGGTTGGTGTCCAAAGCTATCTATAGTAAGGTGTAGGATGGTAGATCTAGAAATCTGCTTATGGGGGTGTTTGATGATCCTATTCTAACTTTGAATAAAGAAAGAAATGTGTCCTAAACTACTTGATTCACTCTTTTAATAAAAAATAAAAGGTTTAACTATTTAATCAAATAAATCCACTCTTTTTATTGAAAGTAAAATCACACTCCTATTTACGCTTGCATGGAAATGGAGATGTTTAACTTAAAAAGGAAATTTGATTCACATGTTTTCTATAAAAGAAAACATAATTTGATTAGAAAGGGAATGAATTTGGAATAAGGAAATTCCATTTGAACTATGAATTTGATTTTATGTTTTATGAATGAATGCAAACATTATCAAAATTCTGATTTGTTATAACAAAGAGTTAATATAACATAACATAAGTATCGTACACAATTCCTAGTTCCAAGGAGAGTGGGCCCTTACTCCTCTCAAACTCAGGAACAAAGATTAATCAATTATATAAAATGAAGTGATAATTCATAAAAATAAAATGATTACAATCTATCTAAAACGTATAATATGCTTGTACATATCTTCCATCTATCATCTATTTTTAAGAAAAGTCTTACATTTTATACTAATATAACCAACTCAAAATAGGATGCAAAGAGATGGGATTCCTTGGTCGATCCACTCATCCAAAAATAGGAGATTGGATTTCCAAGAGATCTAATTATTCTAATGAAATAGATATACTATCTTTTAATAGTCCTAAGATCCAAATATATACAACTTTATCAAGAGTAAATCCTACAAAATAGAAAGTAGGTATTTTCCTCATTTGATTCCAACTAGAATGATTCTTTCTCATCTTATCTGGCCACCAGATTCCACATTGTAACTTTGTCTTTATAAAATCCATGGAATTGACCCTTTAGAGTTGGTAGGAATGAGCCTATGGAGTCCATAGAAATAATACTGTAGAGATTATAGAAACAAGCCTACAGAGTCTGTAGAAACAAGCCTATAGAGTTTGTAGTTCTGGTGGATGGAGATCAAAATTGAACTTTCACTATACATAACCTATGTCTTCTTCTTGAGCATTCTTCACAACAAAAATCACTAAAACATGTTATTTATTAGACATTAATGACAAACTAAAGGTTTAGTCTTTGGTTTAATATAAACAAGATAAATATCTACTTTCCATGTAATAGCTATCTAACAATCTATGATTTCCATAAGATAATATTCTTAGAGAGATAAATTAAGGGAAATAACATATCAATAATGAGCCATATTCTGAGCTCATCATCTCCCCTAGGCTTTACCATTTTGTAAGTCCTATTGCAAACATTTATTTGCATTATTAGCTCTTGTATCTACTTTCCAAACTCTGAATCAAATCATAGTCATCAAATTCATCTATTATATGATTGTATAAATTGCATGTAAACCCATGATGTTCTTGAATCATTTGTTTCCATATATTGAATTACTCCTCTGATTGTGGAGCCCAACTCTACCATCTTGTAATAGGTATGATCAACAAACGGGGTCTATATCTCATGCCAATCCATTTCTTTTCTCCCCCAGAGTTTATTACCTCTATTAATATTTCCAAAATTGAGGTAGCTATCCTCATAATCCATCTTAAGTTATTTGGATACATGACCTCTCATCTTTTAAGAGGCATTGGAAGTTGGTCACACCTTTTCATACTTCCAGTCAGCATTGAATCAAAACTTTGTCTTGAAAATAAGTCAAAAGAAATAAAATAATCATATAAATCTTGTAAATAATGTGTTTTAAATTCATTGCTTAAATATGCATAGTTAAAATTCTATATGATCAATCTGGGGATAGGAAAGGCTGGTCTGATAAATAATCCTATAGTCTTAGCGTGATTTGTATACTCCTCAAATCTGCTTTACCATACTAGTTGATTTTTGAATGTAGAATGCAATTCCCTTAGTTGAACTTCTCCTACGTGAATTTTTATCAAGAACTTATTGTGTTCATGGTATCCTATGATCAAATCATGCAAATAAAACTCACAATACAAATCTTGCTAATCAGGTTCATCACTATAGAAAATTTCTAGAAATGTTGTTGGCTATAAATTTTCTAAAGGAAGATGATAAGAGATCCTCAGAAGTTTCCATCTATAAAATTGTTCAAATAAAAATAAACTATATGTAGGAGAAGGATTCCTACATGACAAAAGACATTCCCCTAATTTTCATGCATCTTACAAATTTTCTTCTAAATTTTGGACCTTAGCTTTTAATTATTTCTTTTCATTTTCCAATATTTTGTTTAAAGTTGTAACTTTGTTTTTTTAAAAGTATGTAATATTCTTATTTAATTTGATTTATAATTTTTAAGGTAGGAATAATTGGACAACTTGTTTGACAAATTTGTTCAACAAATACCTTAGGAGGAGAGGGTGCAACATTAGAAGGTGCTTCGAAAGAGTTTACCAAACTCTGTAATATCCTATTCTCCTTCAAATTTTATACATATACCCAGAGGTCTATTTTTTCACTTTCATTTTTATTTATTATTTATTCTAATTTATGAACTTCTACTGCATGATTGGTAGATTCTATGTCTATTTTTTTCACCAATAATGAGTTGATATGATCCTTATTCTGCAATTGATTGATCAAGTTAGTAATATAAATTGTTTGTTGTTGCACTAGAGCTTGAGCTTGAGAAATCTTCAAGGTTAACTGCATAATAGGATCATTTAGATTAGATGATTCTCCTTTCTCATTTGTACATAAAATTTTTCCTTTATTCATTATATTTTCAACTGAAACATATGGATGTCCTGCCATACTTGATTCCTCTACCATGATTGGCTCTTCTTCTAGAATTGGCTCCTCCATTATGATTAGAGAGTTCCTTTAGAAAGGATTTTATTCAACATCTATATTTTTAGGGATAATTTTATGTATGGGGGAATGATATACATTTTTAATACTATCCATAATGTCTACAACCTCTTGTTCATCTTCATCTATCAGAATTAACCTTCTTTTTTTGGTCACTCTCTCAGCTACACTCAGTTGTCTTTTCTTTTCAACCATCAAACTCTCAATATTCTCAAGTTATGTAGAAACCTTTCATTTCAAGTTTCTTCTTCCTAAAAAGGGAATTGGTTTCACTATAGATTCCTAAGGTTCTTGTGGGGACTTTGAAACTACAGGGATTTGAGATCTTGTAATTCTTCTTCTTGAAGAAGAAAAAGAAGAGATTTCTGTTGAGACTACAGTCTATGATTTATTCTTTGGAGTTATTTTTTCAACTGATGCAGTAGGTGGAGATGAATGTTATTATGGTAAATTTGAGGTTTATTGTGTAGGTAGATTTGGAATTTTTTGTGTTACATTGTTTTGAAATTCCTTCCAGACCTCTTGTCCTTGTTGAAGGAAGTGATGCTAGATAATTAGATGAATAAGGCCATGGTGCCTAAGAGTAGCATTAGAAGTTATAGTCATAATTCTAAGGGAACCATATAAGAGGGATGGGAGGTTAATCTTGTAATGAGGGTTTTGTCTCCCATACTTAAGGTGTATTAATATTTTCATGGTGTCTCCTCCTAAAAGACTATTTTGTCCCTCACAAATGATATACTTGAGTACCCACTTGGCTATATATTTTAAAATTTTAGGAAGTGAATTTATACTAATTCCTTTTTATTTTACCTTGGAATATATTAGACACAAAGTCCCAGTCTACTCATTACCATTAAACTGAATAATTAAATCACTAAATGGAATTTTGCCTATCGCTCTCATTCCCTCTTCTGGAACTTGTATGTTTTGACTTATACTTTGAGTTGAAATAGGAATAAACATGCCTTTAACAACTAAAAACTTAGAGGTGAGATTAGTGATGAATTATCTTACCATTGTTTCATGGAAACCCTGGAAGTTTCAAGGAAAGGTAGATAGCCATTTACTCTAAACACTACCATAGAAGCTTTGTCTTTGTGAAAATTTGATACATTATTTGGTTCTGGTCTCATTTTTTGTCCCATTCCTACTTGGATTTACAAACAAATCTATTTATTTAACTCAAATTAGGGTTTAGACTAGCTTCTGTTGAAATTTGTAGGCAATAATCACTAAGGATTTTTAGGCAACAATCAATGAAGATCTGTAGACTAGCTTCTATTAAAATCTATAGGAAAAAATCATGAAGGATCTATGGAAATGAAATGGTTTGTGTGAAAATACACATCTACATGAGTTTGTAGTTTGATATGATTACTTTATATAGTTTAGCCCTACATGTTTCTACAGAGTGTGCCAATCATTTTATCAATTTATTACAAATGGGATGAAATGATGACATGGCATTTTGATTATGCCAGTGATTTATCATTTCATTTATAACACCCTTATAATGTCCCATCATTATAATTATTGATGACACAATTTATTTTACCAAAGCTTCACACTTATCCATACACCTTTGGTGGCTTGTTTGTATGCTTATCTTTTATGGTATGTGTCATGTCATTCCATTTTGGAAGGCTCAAATTTGGGTCATCTCCATAGAATAAATCTTAATTAAATCAAAGATAATTATTTAATTAAACATAAATAAATAGAATATATGTCTCACTTAATCTTGACCTTAGATTTATCCTTTGCTCACCATTTGTCCTACACAAATAAGTTTGCATGGATTAGTCAATAGGTGTTAAAAGAACAACTTTTATTACATGGATAAGACCAATCATAGTGACATGATAAGATATATATATATATAATTTATTAATTATATACATATTTTTTCCCTTTGGCCATCCATTACCGGTTTTCTATCCAAAGTCATTTTTGCAATGCATAGCCAGCCAACAAGCTAGTTTTCTAGGCATGCATTATCAATAGTGTCCCTGTAAGAATTTTCACTATTGATATTTTATTTTATTTTTATTTTAATCATATGAAATATCATCAAGGATGAAGTTCTCTATAAGAAGTAGAGTCCTCCAGAAAGTCTACTTGATCTTTTACCTTTACAACAAATTCTTCTTTATTAAGAAGTTTCTGATAAAGCTTCAATCTATGTCCATTAACTAACAAAGAGTTTTTACTGTCATCAATATGCATTAGCTTAATATAACTATTTTCAAAGACCTCTTCAATTTTATAAGGTCATAACCACTTCACTTATAGTTTTCCTTTAAACTATTGAAATTTGGAATCAAACAATAGTGCCCAATCTCCTTTCTAAAACTTCCATTGCTTAGTCTATGAATTATGCCAAAATTTTCTTTGATTTTGTACCAATTCAGTTCTTTGTAGTGCTTCCATCCTCATCTCATCAAGTTGATTAAGGTATAAGAGTATTTCTTTCTGTATTTATTCTAATTTAATCCCTACTTCTACAACTATTTTCAAAGTTTGTAATTCAAATTCAATAGAGAATAAGGGCTTCTTACCATAAACCATTTCATAAGGTGAAAATCCAATTATTTTCCAAGTAGTATTATAGGCCCAAATAACTTTTGGTACCCTATATTCCCAATCTTTTGTACTAAAATTAACAACTTTGGTTAAAATGGTTTCTAGTTTTCTGTTGGTGACTTCAACACACCCATTAGCCTGTGGATGGTATAGAGATGTTTTTCTGTGTTGATTTTGATATACTTGCATGAAGTGCTTTATCATGTTTGACCTGAACTACATTCCTTGATCTGAGACTATCTCCCTTAGAGCACCATCTTTGCATGATTTTGAAATATAAGAAATCAACTACCATCTCTTCTCTTGCATGAGTTAATACTTCCACTTTCACCCACTTGGTCACATAGTTTTTACATACTAGGAGATATTATTTTCCTTTGGAAGGAGGATCCACATGACCTATAAAATAAATTACCCATTTCCCAAATGGATCTAAAACTAATTGAGGATGAGGGTATAGAGGCATCTCTATTGAAAGAGTAGGCTATCCAATTCTCTGATAAGCATCACAGTGTCTGACATATCTTTTTACTTGCTAATGAAGGTGAGGTCAATAGTATTCTACTCCTAGGATTTTGTGTATGGTTCTTTGAGCTGAGTGATGACCTCCTCTTGGTTCATCATGATAAGCTCTAATGATATCATAAGCTTCAACATTTGTCACACACCTATGAAACACATGGTCAGGTCAAAGTTTGAATAACATTCCATTAATCCATTTAAAAGAAGAACTTTCTTTGATTAAATATTTCTTTTCTTTTTGTGAAAATTATAGAGGAAACTTCCCCGTGGCAAGATAATTGGCTATATCAGCAAACAACAAAGATTTGATGAAATAGAAAATAGTTGTTTGTCTAGAAAGTCATCTTCCACCATTTCTTCTTCACCTATAGTGTTCATTCTTGACAAGAAATATACAACCAAATTAGACTTCCCTAGTTTATCTATAATAGTAACATCAAATTCTTGTAATATAAACAACCATCTAATAGTCCTACCTCCCACAATTGCTTTTTTGGTAAGGTATCTAATAGCTGAATGGTCTATATAGACAAATACATTATAGCCTATTATGTAGTGTCTAAATTTGTTAATTGCATAGACTATAGCTAGGAATTCCCTCTCAGTTATGGTGTAGTTTATTTCAACAGGTGTCATGTTTTTGATAATATAAGTATAACATACATGTTATCCTCTTCATCCTTTTATCCAAGGACTACTCCTATTGATGTATTGGAAGCATCTATGTATATATGGAATGACTGAGTCCAATTTGGTCCTCTCAATACTAAAGCAGTAATGAGTTTAGCTTTGATGGTCTCAAAGGCCTTCTGACAACTATCACTCTATTAAAATGTACTATCTTTTGTAAACAAGGCAAATATAAGGGTAGCTATTTGGCTAAAATTATCTATGAAGCATCTATAGTAACCAGCATATCCCAAAAAACTCTTAATTTCAATTTGTGTTTGTGGGATGGGTAAGTTGGAGATTATTTCAACCTTCTTTAGATCTACTTGAATGCCTTTTGTAGAAATGTGGTGTCCTAGCACTATTCCTTCATCCATTATCAAAAAATATTTCTCATGGCTCAAAGATAATTGATGTTCTTCACATATGATCAATACTTTTTCCAATTTGGTAAGAGCCTCTTCATAAGTTCCACCATGAATGGTGAAATAATCCATATATACTTCAACACAATCATTTTTATGGTCAGAGAATATTGCTAGAACTACTCTCTAAAAGGTTGCTAGAGCATTAAAAACTCCAAATGGGAGTACTCAATAAGCAAAAGTTCCCTAAGGGTAGGTAAATGTGGTTTTATCTTGATCTTTAGCTACTACCATTATCTGGTTATACCCAGTAAACCCATTTAGGAAAGAAAAATATCTTTTTCTTACCAAGTTGTCAAGAACTTAATCAATGAAAGGTAGAGGAAAATAATCTCTTAATGTTGCTTTATTCAGTTCTCTATAATCTACACATACCCTTAATTTTCCATTTTTTGGGGCATAATTACCAGGGGTGAAACCCACTGGCTATTTGAGATGGGGTAAATAAACCTAACTTCTAGTAATTTTTGGATCTCTATTTCGACTATCTCCTTTAATGTTGGGTTTATTATTCTTTGTGGTTATCTAATTGATTTGATAGATTCTATATAAATGTGATGATTTCATATGTTGGGGTGAATTCCCTTCATATTGGTATAATTCCAAGCAAAAGCCTTGGTATGTCTTTCCATTACTTCAATGAGTTGACCTTCCTCTTCATTTATTAACCAACTATTGATTTTCAAAATCTTTCCAGATAATACCATGATTAGGTTTGTACCTGGGTAGTTGGATTCTATTTGATTGAATTTACTAATCAATGAGTTTAAAGGACATGGATGAGGAAGTAGCTTATGAAAAATTGTTACATTATCAACAAACTCTTCTCCAGGAGGAATCAATCTTGCTAAAGAATAATGGAATGCATATAAGAAATGAATTTGATGTTATTCTACCAATTTCCACACTCTCTCCTAAATCAATCCATGATCATATAATGAGGAAACAATAGAAGAAGTAGAAGTGGTGGTTTCATAATATTTTGTCTGACCCGAGAATCCTAAACTGAGGTAGTCCATAGTTTTTGGACTGGCAGAGTCAATAGATTCTGAACTGGTAGAGTCCATAGCTTTCAAACTAGTAGAGTCCATAGAATATGGGTATATGTCTCCATTCAATTCTTTCAAGTATTTTTTTAACTATGATCATAGCTAAAGAGGAAATGTTGTTTGATGTTTTACCTTATTCATCCACCCAAATTTTTTATATGTGATTTGTTGATTGTGTCCAACAGGATACAAAGAGATGCATTTAGATTTTAACCCATTAGAAATGGTTATGTATCATAACCTAAAATCAAATAATGCTACTATAGTAGCCAACCATGGTCTACCTAGGATTATGGGATATCCTAGATTCTTTATTTTAGGTTACAAGACCATGAAATCTATTGAATATTCCCAAGAATCTATTAGTACTTTAACATTTTTTATAGTCCCTTCTAGTTTAGTTACACATTGGTTCACCATTTCAAGAATGGTAGTTGTGGGTTGCGTTCTCATAGGAGATAATGTATGGAGAGTATTAGTTGTCATAAAATTAATTGTTGTTCCTAAATTTACCAAGACATTAGGAATTTCCTTACCTCTGATTGTGACTGTGATCATTGGGCTTGTTGGATCTACATATTTTGGAACTAATAGTTTTCTTGCTAATAAATCATCAAATTTTTTGTCAACATGAATGGTTCTTGGATATTTTTCTTTCCTCCTAGGTTTCTTGATACAATTTTTTTTTATGATCTTATTTAATTTAGGTATATCCCTAATAACTTGTAGTAGGGGTACCTCAATATTGATCCTTTACAATTCATGGACCAAGTTTGATTTTGGTTTAATATCAATTTATTTTAATCTTTTAGGAAAAGGACATAATGGTATAGTAGTGTTTTCTTTATTTGCTTCAGGGCTCATTTTGATTTCAGCTTCTCTAGTGTTTAATTAAGATGATTTTATTTTGTCTTTTTCATTAGGTATCTCAGAAATGAGAACTGAAGGTTTTTGTATAGTTTTCCTTGATCTTAAATGTATGTCTAAACAATAAATAGCTCCAAAATTCATTGTCTTTTCCTATTCATTAACATAAATAAGTTCTAGTTGTTTATTTTTTAGATTTGCTACTGGTTGTGCATGCATTGAGGGTTGATTGATTTGTCCTTGTTGCTAAAGAACTGGGGGTGGCATTATAGTTTGCTATTAAAGTGGTCTTCTTGGTTGGGTGAATTATTTTTATGGGTTCCACTATAGATTCCATTTTTGATATTGTTATGGCATCCATTGTTATTGTGGTACCCATGATTGTTGTGGTTGTGGCACCATCTATGGGGGTGTTGGCATCCAATCTTATCCTACCCATGGATTTTAGATTGATGGAAATTGGGATTGATTCCAAAAAGGTGAAGGAACTAAAACATTCCATGGTGCCATCCATGGATTAATTGGGTTTCTTGCATTAAAATGTCCTAGATCCTAGTTTTGTGGGGCAAAGTTTTGTCTTTGGATATAATTTACTTCTTTAGTGGACTAGACTTATGTTTTCATTAGATTTTTAAAAATAGGTAGAAGGGTGCAATGTTTGGTATCATGATCTATTGCATCATAGATCCCATATGATAAAACATTGGTTTTATCTAGGGGTAGTCTCTAAGGGCTTGTTTTTATCTACACTTAGGACAATAGATTGTTAAGGGTTCTATTGTAGTTGTCTTAGCTTGAAGGCCATCCAAAGTACTATTTAGTGTAACTAGAATATCTGTCTTTAGATTGGAAAATTTTTTAATTAGCTTACCCACTTCATTAGATTTCCCAAACCTTCCTCTCCTAATGCCAGGTTTTGTTTGAGAGTAGTTGGTACAAAGCTTAGAAATCTAATTGAAATCCAACTTATTTATATCTCCACCTCCCATCAAATTTAAGGCATCTCTAGTATCTTCATCCAACCCTTTTAAGAAAACCTATTTCTAAACTTCTTCAATGAGTGGATAATTGACTCTTTTATGAGTGAACATGAATCTATCCAAATAATCCTCTAAGGATTCATCCTCATTCTATTTGATTTTGAAGAAATCCTCTTTTTTTTCTCACACTCGATAGTAATCTTGATACTTGTTTAAGAATTCTATCTCCATGTCATCCCATGTTCTAATAGAATCACCAGGTAAACCCATGAACCATCTCATAGATACATCTTTAATTGTATAGGGATATAGTTTTAATTTCTAGCTATCTATTGTATAATCATAGGTTTGACATAGCACCTTCAAATTAAACAAGAATTGATCAGGATCTTTTTTAGATTTTCCCCAAAAATTTGGTAGATTAGCTGGTGAAATATTTTTCATGGGGATTTGATCGTTAGGATCTACAACAATTTGGAAAGAAAAAATTCCTTCCTAATTGTGCAAGTTGTTGATTTTGTTAGAGAGCCATATTTTCTTCTTTTGATGTTGTTTCAAAGATAGGATGATCTTCCCACTGAATATTTGTGGTACCAGTTATGGGTTGTTTAAAGTTCTCAAAATTTTATTTAGCTATGAATTTTTAAAATTATTCTTCTAAGTCCTTAGAAATTTCTAAATAATGTCTTCCTACAAGAGATTCATCCTAAGGAATTTGTCCTATGGGGCTTGCTTATAGCAATGGCCTAGTTTTTATCCAAGTTTTTGAAGATTCTTGTAGATAGGTTTCACTCATAACTGTTAGTTCACTACTTAGATATGTTGAAGGATTTTCAACTTTTGTTCTTGGTGGGAATTTTGGGATGAATCATCCTTTAGAGTCTCTAGGATGGTACATAAATTTATTGATTTCTTTTTTGGATTTTATGGTTTTTACAATTTTTCTATTTTTCACTCTAGACCAATAATTATTACCTTACTAACACCTTGTTTCCATAGAAATGGCACCAAAAATGATGAGTGTCATTTAAATATTCATTTAATCAATGTTTAATTGATTTCTTATCAACTAGGGCTACTGTCCAAATCTGTTTGTTGTAAGGTGTAGGATGGTAGATCTATAAATTTGCTTATGGGGTTGTTTGATGGTCTTATTCTAACTTTGACCAAAGAAAGAAATGTGTCCCAAAGTACTTGATTCAATATTTTTCTGAAAAGGAAGAGACGCAACTATTTAATCAAATAAATCCACTCTTTTACTTGAAATTAAAATCACACTCCTATTTATGCTTGCATGGAAATGGAGATGTTTAACTTAAAAAGGAAATTTGCTTCACACATTTGTTGTAAAAGAAAACACACTTTGCTTAGAAAGGAAATGACTTTAGAATAAGGAAATGCCTTTTAAACTGTGAATTTGTTTTGATGTTTTATGAATGAATGCAAACATTAGCAAAATTCTGATTAGTTGTAACAAAGAGTTAATATAGGCGAGTTCTGGTCCAAATTGGTAATAGTCGGGTTCATTGTTTAGCTGACAGGGTTTGGGTGTTAAAGGAGATATGTATGGCTCATAATAGGAAAGGAGAACCAAGGAAGCAGGAACCCAAATATTGTGAAGAGTGGAAAGCAAAAGAAGATGTCTGGAAGATCCTACAGAGAGGAAAGGTTGTGAGTTACATGGAACAACTTCATGGCTCAAAACCCAATATTACAACGGCTTTTTTCAAAAACTGGACTGATGATAGGGTTACCTTGCATGGCATTACAGTGAATCTCATTGAGGAATTTATAGTGGAGGTGACGGGGCTTCCAATGGAGGGAATAAAATTTTCAAGGCAGACAAGCATTTCCAATGAGGCTTTTTGCAAATTCCCTAAAATGGATGCTGAGGAGCAGCAGCTGGAAAAAAGTGGAGATTTTTTTGAATTGGAGCATATTAAGGGCATCTAGAGGGATGTTTTATGATGCATCCACAAGTACTTCATACTTGATGGAAGAAGCAAAAGAGTCCACAAATTTAACTTTGTATTTCTCAATCACTTCAGACACAAAGTAAGAATCTCCTTTCCTTTTTATCTACATTTTTCCTTGCTCCAAAGTCTATTCGCTCATAGGAAAAAGGAATCTCATCCCATCCTGCATGAGGGGTTAATTCTTATAATTGAAGGGCATTGCAAGAATAAGGCTATTTTAAAGAATCCTTATTTGGTAAAATACAAGGACCTACAGAGTAATAAGAAAGAAATAGTAAAAGGGAATGAAAAAGCAAAATTCAAACTCCCAAGCATCAATAACTAGACTGCTGATGAGGAAACAGAGTGGGAAAGTTCTAAAAACACTGGGGAGGAGAGTTTGGAGGAAGAAGGAGGAAAAGAAAGTGGGCATTCAAGTTCCAGTGAGGAAGAAGAAGTGCAAGATAAGAATGAGAAAGGAGTTACTATAGAGGAAAAGTCTGAAAACAACAACCATGAGTCTGAGGAAAACCAGCAAGTGTTTGAGGAAATGGATAAACATTTAGATGATCTTGCTGTGGACCCTGATCCGATTAATGAAAAGGATAATATAGTTCAGGTTGCTAACCAAATATTGGAAATGGGAGCTCAAGTAAAGGAAGTAAGTAACAAAAATGTAAGCCCTGCTGAAATAAAGGAACATAAACAAATGGAAATGAAGGATTATATTGAAGAAGTTGGAAGCAATCCTAAAAATAACATAGAATATTGGAGTGACAAAAAGAAGAATGACGAACCTACTAGATTGGCCAATTGTAAAGGTGATGCTACCCTTCAATTTGATTTATGGACGTATAAGGAAATAATGGAAATCAATAGGAAAATGGAAATAATGGAGGGTAAACAGGAGGCAGCTTGGAACAAAATCAATAACATGGAAAAGTAGATGAGGGATATTCCCATAAAACTCAAAGATTATGAGAACAACCTAAGGGAACTCATAAAGGAAAGCAGAATAAAGATGGAGGAGGTAACCTCTAGCATTTGTGCTGCTACTGTAAACATTGGAAAAAGAGCAAATGAGGAAATCAAAACTTTGGAGGGGCCTAGCAAGAGAACTAGACAAAGCTCAAGAAAGAAAGCAATTCAAGAGGGATCTACACAGGCGACTACTGCCATCCAGGACACTATTTTGAAAGGTAAGGAAGCAGTGAAGATGATATTGGAACTAGAAGAATAGTTCCTAGTTATTTTAGTTGGTTTTGCTAGTTGGTTGTGTTTTTTGGTCTTGGTACCTAGTTTTTTGAACTTTTACTATGGAGTTTCTAGGTCTCTGTAAAACCTGGGGGCTATCTTTGGTTGTTCGTTTGTTAGCTTCAGGTCTTTGTATCTTGGTTTTGTTACTTTGGTGAAGTAGGCTTTAGGCTTGCCTGTGGATGTTACTATTTTATCTTTCTCCTTTTGTTCAGGGTTTCAGGGTCCCTTCAAAACCTATTTTTACCTTAATCTAAAACATAGAGTTAATATAGCATAACATAAGTACTGTACACAATTCTTGGTTCCAAGCAGAGTGGGCCCTTGCTCCTCTCAGACTCAGGAACAAAGATTAATCAATAATGGAAATTGAAGTGATAATTCATAAAATTGAAATGATTATAATCTATCTAAAACCTATAATATGCTTGTATGTATCTTTCATATATCATCTCTTTTTAACAAAATTCTTGCATTTTATACTAATATAATCAAATCAAAATAAAATGCAAAGAGATGGGATTCCTTGATTGATCCACTCATCCAAAAATAGGAGATTATTTTCTAAGAGATCCAATTATTCTATACTATCCTATAATAGTCCTAATATCCAAATATGTACAACTTTATCAAGAGCAAATCCTATAAAATAGTAGGCAAGTATTTTCCTCATTTGACTCCAACTAGAATGATTTTCTCTCATCTTATCTGGCTGGTAGCTTCCCCATTTGTAGCTTTGTCTTTACCAAATCCATGGAATTAACCCTACAGAGTCAATAGGAATGAGCCTACGGAGTCCATAGAAACAAGCCTACAGAGTCTATAGAAACAAGCCTATAGAGTCCATAGAAATAAGCCTATAGATTATGTATAAACAAGACTATAGAGTCCATAGAAACAAGCCTATAGAGTTTTTAGTTCTACTAGATGGAGATCAAAATTGAACTTTCACTATACATCACCTGTGTCTTCTTCTTGAGCATTATTCAGAACAAAAATCACTAAAGCATGCCATGTGTTAGACATTAATAACAAAGCAAAGGTTTAGTCTTTGTTTTAATATAAACAAGATAAATATCTACTTTCCATGTAATAGCTATCTAACAATCTATGCTTTGCATAAGATAATATCCTTAGAGAGATGAATTGAGGGAAATAACATGTCAATAATGAGCCATATTCTGAGCTCATCACTTATAATAGCCAAACATGCACATAGACATGGAGTGTCCCATTAATTATTATGTTCCTTATTGTATCACCAAGCCCAAAAATAAGAAGATGGAAATTTACACACATATAATGGTTCCATCCAGACCATGAGAATCTATTAGCATAGATCTCTTGACTTAATTTCATGAAAATATGACAACATGACATTGTGTTCATTATCTTGGATCAATTTTATAAGATGGCCATCATGGTCACATGCAGAAGAGACATTGATGAAATTGGCACTATGCATTCCCTTTTCAACCATGTTAGGATTCATTTTGTTTTACCAACATCCATCATATCCTACCAATATTTATGCCTTATAAGTCATATTTTTTAGGTATTATTGGAATTGATGGGTATGTAATTGGATCGATCGATGACTTTTCATCCTTAAAAATATGGGAAAACCAAAGTGGCTTTATCTTCTTTAAATTTACAATAGTGTACAAGATTACACTGAAGATAAAATATCTTCTATATTAAACATGCCTACATTAAGGATATTTATATCTCTATTAGCCAAAATCCATTCTAGACATGACTTAGGTTTAAACATTTGGAACCTATAGACATATACTACCATGCACCATCAATAAATGAGTCACATGCATAGTAATGGGAAGTAGATAAAGTTGAGAAGTTTCTACACCACATCTAGTCTGTTCACTAGTAAGTTTAGTAGATTCTCTCTTGCACTCAAGCTAAGTACAAGGAGTGACATGATGTACATCACACAACTCATGAATTTTGATGTGGTGATAAAGTAAGGTTGAAAATTTAGAATGAGCACTTCAAATGTCTAAACAAAAATATCAAGCCTCTAAACTATGGTCCTTGCTACATTTTTTGCATAGCTAATGAGAATGCCTTCATTCTTGATTTTCCTCAGTACTTGGTCATGCACTCAATCTTCAATTTTGAACTTATCAATCCTTACACTTGACACTTCTTGAGCCAATAGCGATAGACCATCCTTCTGATTGGGATCTTAAACACTTGTATCATAAAGTGAAGAACTAAATAATCAAATTGATAGATACAAACACCCACCATGGCACACTTAAAATTTTATGAGTGGTCAAGATTGGCTGATATACTGATCAACCAAAGTGATTCACTTGACATCAAATTCAATTTTAGTTTTTATAACTATGCACTAATATAATGGAGATCACTAATCTTCAAAAAAGGGAGAATGATTTATGAATACTCCCCATACCACCAAGCTTACTCTTCATTTTATCTATTATTCAAGGCATGCACCTCTCACCCAATATTGTGCACTCCTTTCCCAAAGCTTTCTCAAACTCATATATATAAGTCTCATTCCATATCATAGACTTTTGTGCACTGAACCTTACACACTCCACACTACACACTCATTACTGCATAGTTCAAAACTTGTAATCCTACATAGTACATAAACCAATTAGTAAGCTCATCAAATTCTACACCCTTTGCATTTGAAGTTTAGTGCACCTCATAGTTCCATACCATAATTCTCATATTTTCTTGCCTCCTTAGCTCATACACCACACAATTTTCATTCTAACTCACCAACTTCTATGCACTTTACAACTTGAAGAACCATGTACCTCACAGACCTTTACCACAACTCATAGTTCTGTGCACCTCACTGACTTCTTTGATTTTTTAACACATCCATATGTTAATTAGCCTTGGCCATGTGCTCTAAGGGCTTCACCAACTATCATCCAACTTATAAGTTGAACTGACCCAACCATATTATTTGTAACTACTATTGGTTGTAACTACTCTTATATTCTAATTATATAATTATGTAACATACACATCTAACTAAAAGGTTGATGCTCCATGCATTTATAACATAGATAACATGATCCATGTATCTACTTTTCAAAACATACATTGTAGCATAATGTACCAATTTCCCCTCTTTTTTATTAATGAATATAATTTGTATTTCCTTTAAGAAATATTTTTTCTTTATTGAATATGTTTAATTATTTATTTTTTAATTAACTTTTCCCATTCACTTTGTAGAACCAAAACTTAGTTTTCCCTACATGATTGGTCTTGGGCCCCATGATGCGGATCATGCCATGATGAACTAGGAGGAAGCCACTATTCAAATAAAAGGACTATTCATAATATCCTTAGGGCTATATACTATTGGATTACACTTTAAATAAATGTGAAAATATATGTATGGTAGTGTGATCCTTAAAAAAGGATGGGAAAGCCTACCATATCTAATGAAATGCATCTTCATCCTTAAGTATTTCTAAGACCTTTTGAGAAATGGGGGTCAAATTTTATTGGTCATGTTGATCCCCCATCCTAAGGAAAGGAAAACCTACTTTTATGCACAAATTATCTCATTAAATGGGTATAAGTCCAATTTTTACCCTTTGTAAAGGAAGAAGTAGTTGCTAACTTTTTGTAATATAAGATCATGCAATGGTTTGGAGCACCAAAATCCATAGTATCTAATCAAGGCCCTCAATTCTTATCCAATATGTTTAAAGCCTCTATATATTACTATAATATCACCCACATGAAATCATAACCATACCATCCAAAATACAATGGTCAAGTTGAGGTCACAAATAAGGAGCTAGTTAATATCTTGACTAAGATAGCCAACATCAGTAGAAAAGATTAGGAAAACAAGTTACTTGAAGTAATATGGGATTATAATACCACATGGAAAACCACCACATATTTCTCACCATATGATATTGTGTTTAATTATAAGCCTTTGATTCCAATTGAGTTTTATTTTAATACCTTAATAAAAATAGTGTAATGAAATTACTTAAATGATTTGCAATAATAGAATAATATATGATATAATTAAGAATAAAATAGGTAGATCCACAACAACAATTGGTGAAAGATCAAAATACTTAAATATTATGATTGATCCACTTCAAGGTAGAAAACTCCATAATAATGCAATAAGAACATAATTCATAACATGATCTTCTAGTGTTAAATACTACCACCTATATAGTCTACCTAGTCATGGTTATTCCATAGGCCAGCCTAATAATAACATAGAGAAATGTGACATGTCTGTTAGAGAATTTAATTACTAAGTGGGGTTAATTGATATGTAGTTACCTTAATAGTTAATTAAATAATAATAATAATAATAATAATAATAATAATAATAATAATAATAATAATAACATGAGGTGAAAACCTCATGAAAATAAATAATAAGATTATATAATTTAATACTTACCATTATTATTAAATCACTTTTGGGATGTTTGGACCTATTGGTTACAATGATCACCTTCATCACATTTTATTATAAATAGGGTTTTACCCTTAGTATGAATCATAGTGAATTGATATGAAACATTATCATTTGTACTTACTCATGTGATTTCAAAAGGATTTGTGAAGGTTATTGAGAGGAAGTAATAAGGAGAATTTTATATTGTATTGGGTAAATTTTTCTCAAATATTGAATAATCACTTTGGGTTTTTACCTCATTTTTAGGTTTTCCCACCTCATTCTCCATGTTGTGTCTTAGTGATCTATATGTACTCTTTTATTTTTAATTCAAATTTATATCCTTTGTGTTCATATGCACTCCAAATATTTCATGGTACCATAGGAAAAATTATGTGTTTATTAATTGGCAAGAGCATTAGAGATCTTCCTACAAGCTTCTCAAACTCTAGAGTTAAGCAAAAAAATTATTTAATCATCTTGGTAAAACCATATTATATCCTTGGAAGAATATTAGTTTCTTTGAATCTCTTATATGATATTGTATATCAATTTCTTGAGCAAATAATCTCTATTCAAGCATCTAAAAACTCATTTCAAACAATAAATACTCATATTTTAAAGCCAAATTTTAGTTTTGGATGCCATTATTGGATATATTAAGACACTTATATGTCTGGGATTTTTTTTTAAATATAAATAATTCATTTTTTTTTTTATAAAAAATTCATTTTGGGCATCCTAGATGCTTAGTTTGAAGATTTGAAAATAGCTTGACAAAATTGAAAGCCTATAAGGGGTACCTAATACTTTTGTGAATTTTTATCCTTCTTGGGTGCCCTTATATAGCTTGTTTAGCTCTTAAAATTTTAATATATATATATTTTGGCATCAAAATTTTATTTTTAAGGTTTAAACTAACTCATTTGAGGATTTTAGGAGGATTGCCAAGGTTTTAACCCTTCTTGTGGCTTATAGAAATTATTGTTCTCACCCCTACTACTATTACTATGTCATGATAAGCTACATGTATGTTTTCATATTTCATATAGTTTCATGAAATATTTAAAAAATAAATGTTTTTTATTTCTTTTTTTTTTAAATTTCTAAAATTTCATGTAAATCATATGGCCCCTACCCTTCTTTAAATATTTTTACCAAAAGTTAGAAACATTTTCTTTACTAGTTAAATTTTACATGCATGGTATGTATTCATATATAAATATATTTTTTATTTTTTTAATATTAAAAAATAAGATTTAAATATTATTTTTTTCATGTAAATACTTAAATAATATGTTATATGGATTGGTGGGTTTTATTTTACTAAAATCTTACAAGTGGGAAGATCTTGTGTTCAAAACTCTCTAAACCTTACTTCAAAACTATTTTTTTCCTGAATTAATTAATTTTTTTTTATTTTTTATGTGCCAACATTATCACATGTAAACCTCGCTCTCTTGTCAAACTTCATGTGACATTTGACCTAGTAAAAACCTTGTCGATTATAGTTATGTAATTAGTTGATTCCTAGATTTTGACACATTCTAGACATATTAGTGTGGTCCATTTTTTATTTTTAAACCTCATATTATCATTTTTACACCCTTTAAATCATGTTTTAAAAAAATGTTCTCCTTGAGTCTATGCATGAGGGAACTCATCTCTCAAAGATTATTAAATTAACTCTTGAATTGTTGACTATTCCTATGAAAGATGATGAAAAGGTTTTTAATTTTATTACTATAATTAATAATATTAAAGATTAGTTAAATGTTTGTAATTTAAATTTTATTCTAGATCAATTTATTTATTTTATTATTCAATTAAATATTCATGAAAATTTTCATAATTTTATTCAATTTTGAATTCAAAGTACAAAATAGAGCAAGATATCCTAGAACTCACTACCCTATTAGCTCTTCTAATTCAAGAAGAGAAAGTGATATCTAATTTTGATTTTAATTAGAATGACACTCAACCACTTTTCACTATTAACATTATTTCTTAGAATATTATAAATTAGAAACCTAACCTTAATTCTACTAAAGGCAAAAATTGGAATAAGATATCTAGTAATATGAATCATAAACCTATTTTTAACGAGAATTGTCATACATGTGGTAAATTTAGTCATAGAATAGAATTTTTTTATATATATATATATATATATATATATATATATATATATATATATATATATATATATATATATATATATATATATATATATATATATATATAATCATAAAACCTCTAAAACTAATAAAGGAAAGAAATCTAACCAAAACCATTAAAAGAATCAAAACCATAGTCAGGATCAAAATACTAACATTATTACTTTGTAAGCTACCTTGTTTACTTCTAATGAAAATGAAAGGTGTTTAGATAGTGATGCATTTAATTATTTGACTTGACTATCTTATATTTTTATTATTCTAGAGATATCTCTACAAATATTTACTTAGGATACAATTCATTTTTATAAGTAATTAAAGAAAGAAAATAAAAATTTGTAAATATTGTTATTAATGATATTTTTTTGTGCCTAATTTTAAGAAAATTTTGGTATCAAATAATAATTTCATTGTAATATTTATTAAAGATATCTAGTCTATTATAAATCAATCTAGTTCTCTGATAATTAAAAGTGTTCAAAATAATAGTTTATACATTTTATCTCCTTTTTCTGCATGTTTTCTTTCATTGCATAGTAAGAATGAATCTCAATTATGAAATGAAAGCTTAGGAATCAATAAATTTGTAAGTTTACATGATATGTATGTTAATAATATTGTTGTTATACTTTATTTTATATCTTCTCATCATGAAACTTGTCAGGGTTGCTTAAATGGTAAGTAACATACTAACCCCTTTCACAAGAATCATAATGCAAATTCCTCTCATCCTTTAAAATTAACTCATAGTGATGCTACATGATCTATTGAAGTTGTATCTCTTAATTATTATTTTCAAAATATTAATTTTATAATATGATTACACTAGAATAATTTGGTCATATTTTATTATTTTTTTGAAGTATTTTCTAATTTTAATAAATTTAAAGTTATTATTAAAAATATTTCTAATTTTTATATTAAGCGATTAAGAACTAATAATGGTGGTGAATATATTAGTAAATAATTTTATTCCTTTTGAATTAGTTTTAGTATTCAAATGGAATTAATAGATCCTTATTCCCCTCATTAAAATGATATTTGTGAATGTAAAAATCACACCATTATAAAAATGGCTAGAATAATGTTGCATTCTACAAATTTTCTTAAGATATTATGGACCAAATATATGAATATTGTTATGCATATTTTTTATAGAGTCCATACTAAATCTTGAATTTTTTCTACACCAAAATACATGTATGTTCATCGAATATCACTTGCCATTTTTATAATTTTGTAGTTACTTTAAAGATACTAACTAAATTGATAATGTCTCAACTACAATGATATTTGTTAGTAAAACTATTATTTGACTCTTGAAGGATGCTAAATACAATTATATTGTAATACATATATTCGTCTTAGATGATAAAGTAAGTAAAATATACATTATATTATTTTTAAAATTATTACATTTATGATTATTTCCAATTCATATGATTTACAATTAAAATACATTATATGAATAGCATCATGCTTAATTTGATAAGATAATCATGTTTACTTACTGCATTTGGTAAGAATATCATGATTAGTAAGTTCAGATTTTTGTGTTTCAAATTGTTAAGATGATTTAATTTGATTAGAGGGGAAGTTCATGATTATATTATTCATCTGATAATGAGATATGTTATTATATGCAAAGCATAAATGGAGTTTTTATTATTAATTAACTTTTCATCATTTATTTTACTAAGCATTCTATTCATACATATATGAAATTATTTATTTTAGTTTCATATCTAGTTGATTGGATGATTACATATCATGATAAAATTATTCATATTTAATGTATGATAGGTTACATACTTCAATACTTTGATAAATATAATTATATTTCATTATAAAATTGAATCGTATTAAACTTACAAAGTTTTGTTAAGACTCAAATTATAAAATTAATGAATTATTTCTAATAAGATATCTAATGTTTGGCTAAACTTAGTATCATATTATTAGTAAAATTATTGTATGTGAATCATGTGATAGTTATAAATTATCATATTATCAATGTTGGAGACATAAAATAGTGAATAACATACAATAATTTATGTTTATCACTAACTTTTTAATCAAAGTTGTGAATTTGTTCGCAGAAAAAATGGCTTGATTGTTTAAAATGTGCTTTACCATAGATAAACATATATCATATTTTATATTTATTTATTTGGTTATTATGATGATAACCATACTATGTTATCTTGAATCTACGTCTAGATATATGTTTAAGTTTTTTTTAGGTGCTAAAGTTGTATAGTTGTAGTGAAGAATCTAGTGAAGCACCAAAAAACTAAACATATTGAGTTTCATGTTAATTTTATCTGATAGAAAGTCATGAATGGTGATTTTGATCTATATTTCTATCCTATATATGAAAAATTGGTATATATATTCACAAAACCACTTAGTGCTACCAAGTTCTATCAATTTCATGCAATGTTGGGCCCCTCAGAATTACCATTTAGGGGGACTGTGGATGATGATGCCACTTCCTAATGGACATGTGTTACTTCTTCTTCTTTACATTTATTCTCATTATAAAGAATTTTAAACTTCATGTGTAAGTTATTTCATTTAAATTAACCTTTGTGTGGAATTTTTAATTTTGTACCAAATACATAAAAGTATACTTTGTAATGGAGGTCATTATGTTATAAAAGGCTCTAAATATGCTTAGTGATTATTCATGACAAACTGTGAGATGTATTCTCACAATCATGCTAGCCTAAATATTTTTTTGATTAGTTTATGAATTATAATTACTTTTGTTTCAAAAGGTGATGTTATGCATGATGAAGTTTTTAAAATCCTTCAGCTATGTACATAGTATAATTCATTTTTTAACGTGACTATGACTTTTATCCCCAGTTAGCCTCAAAAGGGAGTGTTAGAGCATTTAATAAAAAGTGTTCTTAATTGAACCTTATTTTACCTTAGTAGTTAATTAAATAATAATATATTATTTATTAATAAGAGGTGAATACCTCATGAAAATAAATAATAATATTATATTTTTTGAATACTTACCATTATTATTAAATTACTTTTAGGATGGCTGGACCCATTAGTTAAAATGATCACCTCCGTTCACATTTTATTATAAATAAGGTTTTACCAATATTTTAAATCATGTTTAAATAATATGAAACATTATCATTCAAACTTATTAAGGTGATTTCAAAAGTCTTTGTGATGGTTATTGAGAAGAAGTGATAAGGAGTTTATATTATATTGGGTAAAAAATTCTAAAATATTGAATAATCAGTATGGGTTTTTGCCTCATTTTGAGTTTTTCCAACCTAATTATTCATATTGTGTCTTGTTTATCTCTATGTAAATATATGTGTAATCTTTGATTATTAATTCACATATATATCCTCTATGTTCATATGCACTCTAAATTCTTTCAAATTCAGCCACACATATCCCTAGACATACCATAAGATAAGGGCATAACATAACCCTCCCTTAAAAAAAAAATATTTCCATAATTTTTGAATCCACCTCAGGTGTTGTTGTAAGATATTTTATTCTCCCATGTTTCATATTCATAATGAATATTCTTCTATTTGATCAAATACTCTTGAATTGGTTTAGTTCATAGTTACTTATTACACATTTGAAGGATCGCTTCAGGCTCCAAAATAAACTAAACTTCATCATCCATTTAAAATAACTCATTATAAGTAGAAAATATATGGAAAAATATCTTATTCATGTAATATATATGAAATAATATATGTATGCAAATGGATTGGGTGAATTCCAGCTTGTAGACCTAGCAACCAATTTTCTACAAGATATGATAAGGGACTTAATACTTAGGAGATAACTTGTTATCTTTTTTATGATTCTTCAAATACATATAATTTTATATCCATAATAACAAAAATACGCAATAATATATGTCAAAATTATGCTAATGTCAGTGTTGATCCACTTATTGTTTCATGTGATTTTGAGCCATGGCTAAATTTTATCATAAACTAGCAAGGACCTCCTATTAATGGTGAATGTGTTCTTCAACAACTTGAAACTTGGGATGTGCCTTCAAGGTTAAAGTTATGGATGGGGGTGATATCCTTACAATTAAACAAATGGATATATTTTGGATGAAATTTAAATAGAATTATTATACCTTCATTTTAAAATTGGTAGTTAATGAACCCATTCTTCCTGTTTATCAATAATAAAACAATAGAGATATCCTTATATACATTTATCGAATACCTATATTTATCCATAAAATTTAGGATGAAAAAATGAAATAATGATAACCAGGTACCTAAACATGAAAATATTTTAGTCCAAAAATTACTAGTAAATATGGGATCTTGATCACTTACAATGATCCTTGGATTATCATGTAGTCTCTAAATAGTATTGAAAAAAGCATAAACTACTATACTATCAACAAAATGTTGTGATAGGAAAAAAATGAAAATACTTGGTGTGTTGATACACAACTACCATGATAATATTTTTAGCCTTAGATTGTGGTAACCTAGTAATGAAATCCATGGAAACCTCTTCCCAAATTTGGTTAGGGATGGTTAAAGGTTGTAAAAAACATGATGTCTTAATGGATCCCAATTTTTTTCTATTTACATATCATTAATTCTACCACATATTTTTACACATCCCCCCTTTATTCCTTTCGAAAATGAATATTTATTGATTCTATGATATATTTTCAAAAATCTTGAGTGACCTTTGAGTGGAGAGGCATGAAGTTCTCGAATAATTTTATGTTTGAGGAGAGAATGATTACAAAGGTATAATTTATATTTATACCATAATGTGTTTCCATTCCATGTAAATTTTTAATATTGATTCAAACCTTATAGGATAATATGAATTACATCCTTGGTAGCACTACCATTCTCCCATTTTGATTTTGTTTCATCTAGCTAATCTACTTGCCACATGGTCATGGTGGATAAAAATGCATCAACTAACTCATCTTGTCAAGAGAGGATATATACCACCAAATTATATTTTAACTTTTTATACACTATCTAAAAGTCATAGCCTAAAATTTTAGTCACCCATGTTTGTTTTTATTGAAATGATAGTCATTACTCTACAAAATATTTGAGTTTATCATGATTAGTCCTTACCTAAAAGTGATGAACCATTAAATAAAGTCTTCATTGCTTGACTACATGACAAATATCCATCATATATTTCTCATAGATTGGTTTGAGCCTATTTTTCCCCTTTAGTTGGTGACTTTAAAAAGCTAGTGGTCTACCTTATTACATGAGTACATCCCCCATGCCATATCTTGATGTGTCACACTCCATAACAATTTTTGTTTGAAAAATTAGGAGTTTCCAAAATAGAATTTATGAACATAGCCATTTTCAAATCTTAAAACACCTTAGTAGATGAATTATTCCACTAGAATGAGTGTTTATTCAATAAAAAGGTGAGACAAGTTGTAATGATACCACAATTTTTGACAAACTTATGATTGTAACCAGATAGACCCAAAAAACCTTAGAGGTTTTTGAGGTTCTTGGGAACCCACCACTCCAATATCAATCGGATTTTTTAGGATTAAATTTCAATCCTTCATGTGAAATAATATGCCACAAGTAATCCACCTATTAGACACCAAAATAACATTTGGAAGGTTTGACATAAAGCTAATGTTGTTCCATAATTAAAAGTACCTATTTCACATTATTCAAATTATCTTCCTAATTTTTACTATAGACTAGGATATCATCAAAAACACCAATAAATTTTTTCTCAAAAATGGCATAAAACCAATATTGATCAAACTCTAGAATGTATATAGTGCATTTGTGAGCCCAAAACACATGCTCATAAATTCATAATGGCCTTCATGAGTTTTGAAAGTAGTTTTAGGTATTTCCTCATTATGGATTTGAATCTGATGATACCTAGAGTGAAGGTCTAACTTGGTAAAATAAACAACACCATTTAATTCATCTAACAAATCATTAATTAATAGAATAGGAAACTTATCTTTGATTATGTACTTATTGAGTTATATGTAGTCTAGGCATATCCTACAAGTGTCATCCTTATTCTACATTGTGACCACAATGGAAGAATATTACCTTTGAGTATGTTAGATGATTCCTACCTCCAACATCTCCTATGCCATATTTTTAATTCATTATTTTGTTCATATGGATATATGTAAAGTATGATGTTGGGTAGTGTACTTATATAAATGATCCTAATGGCATGATCATGTTTGTAGATTAAAGGAGGTCCTTTAAGCATTTCACCAAAAATAACATAATGGTCATCTATCATGCTTTGAAAATTATGATGTGTATATTCCTTCGTTGGTTGAACTTATATGGAAAATAGGCATGAAAAAAATTTCTCAACACCTTTTCTGATAATCTTCATCATCTAATGGGAACTAAAAAATTATGGAGATTTAACCTATAATCATTGTAGTTCAAAGTTCCTACCTTATGAATAGAACCTCATGAATAGTTCTTAGAAATTCATATTAATAGTGCCCAAAGTGGTGAGTCATTACACTCTTGAAAAAATGTCATCTCCTCTCATGCCAATAGAAAAGATAAGGGAATATAACAAGTAGTCTCCCATATCATTCTTAATGTTATGAAATTTTCTAGAATATTTTATTGTAGCACCATCTATAATCATGACTTAAAATTTTGGTGCTAGGTGAATGAAATAGTTTAAATGATTATATGACTTACTATTGATGAAGTTATGTATACTCCTAGAGTCAATTAACATAACCACTTTCTATTTCTTTAGCAAAAATACCACCTTAAGAGTTGGAGGTGTACTAATGCTTAAAAGTGCATGACAAGAAATCATAGGTTGAGAATATTCATATTCATCTTTGGATTCTTCAAAACCTACCCCTAAAGCCTCATCATATTCTTCCTCCTTATTGGCACCTTCAATATAAAATAACTAATTTTTAGCACATCAATTTCCTTTGATATATTTGATATCATATCCAAAACACAAATCTTTGGCACACTTTTATTTAATTTACTAAGAGATCAATCTATTAGGCTATGAAAATGATGGTGTTGGGAAAGTGGATTAATAAAAATTAGTGATAGGTTTTCATTTGGTCATTTTTTTTCCTCAAGCATGCATGCCCTCGGTATGGATTAAAATACATTACTTGGATGAGACATGAGAACCTCCAACTAGATATTATCTTTGAGGCCACATAAAAAAAAAAGTCAATTAGATTTTCCTCAATGATTTCTACCACATGTAAGGAGAGATTATGAAATTGATGAATGTAATCCTTTACAATCTTAGTTTAATGCAGCTTAGATGGCTACTTGAAGTAGTTTATAGAGACATTATTGTGATGGTAGAGATAAAAATCTTCATAAAATACTAACCATGAAACTAGGATGCCTTCCTTTTATTTTGGGCACCCAACCAATGATACAAATGAGCTACTTAGGTTCTAGATATAAAGAGACCATGCACACCTTTTATGAACAAAGAATTTGATGGAGATCAAATAAATTTTTAATTTGATTAATCCATGTGAGTGGATCCTTACCATATACAAATAATATTTTAAAACTTTATCAATTACTAATGCTTTCTATCTTGTAGGAACCCATCGAGTCTCAGTCTCTCTAAGTGCATGCCCTAAGGGGTGCATCAAAAAAGGGTTGGGTAGACCATTGGTGCTTTATAGGATTGTTGTCCCTTATTACCACTTATTATCAATCTAACTAACTCCTAAAAATATTCCCCTAAGCTTTCCCTCCTATTTTCACACTCCTCTAGTCATTTACCATATTCATCTAGCACTTCCCTAACCTAAAACACTTTTTAATGGTTTTTGTTACAAATTCAGCCCCATCAACCTTGTATCATTATTGATAAAAATTCTTAGGGTTTAGGTTATACCTCGATAGACCTAGTCCGTGACTTAATTCATTTTTGTCAATTACAATACTAGGTAGATTGGGTTGACCTTATCAACCTAAAATTTTAGAAAGGATTAGGGTTAGATATTCTTATATAAACACATCCATTTATCCATTATTAGAGAGACAACAAGAGTTAATTATTCAATTGTGCTTATTTAGAATCTAATCTTCTACCATTTTACTTGAGGAGTATTAGCTTAGAGTTTCTAATTGAAGAAGAATCTTGTCTTGTGGAGAAGTCTTGGATGATTTGGCCTTTTTTAGTGATCCTTACAAACCACAACATCCTCTTGGGAAGCACCATCAACTAATGGAGAGATTTAGTCTTGATGGGTTCATATTCAAGGTAAGCATATCCAAATTTTATCCTTCCATGAGTATATAGAAGTATCATAAGTAATGAATTTTGAAAATATTGTTCTCTTTATGTATTAGGGTCTTATATATACATAACTTAATTAGGATTATCTTATTCATGTTTACTTTTATTTTTATTACCCTCACTTTATCTCACAAGTTTTGGTGATCACTAGATTAGATTTTGATTTACCTATTATTAGTTTAGTGAATATGTAAACATATGACCTAATTAGGGTTATTATGTAGTTTTCCTTGATTGGAGAATTTGGAACCCTCTCTAGAAAATTTATTGTGGTAAGAGATACCTTTTCTAGGTCTATCAAATCCATCTTGGTCATGACCCTGATTGTCTAATGTATCCCAAACTAGAAGTGTAAAAAGGATTTATCTTCTCTGAGCTACAATTGATTTATATATTTTTAGCATTTCCCATTGCATACATTATGGTGAACCTAATGTGAATCTAACCCTTGTAGGTTTTATTTTATGCTTCCATATCTATCATCTTATTATATTTTTATATATCAAAATAGATGGTATAGTTATAATTTTTTGTGTAGGTTTAAAACATAGTCACATTTAAATGACTCTGTTATATCTATATAAGTCTTCATTAGATATAGGTTACTGGATCAAGCAAGTTGACATAATACTCTTATTTAGTTCCATATAAGCATACAAGGTTGAACATGTTCAAATTTTCCTTTTTATTATATCTGATAGCATTTAGATAATTAAACTAGGTTAAATAGGTCAACTTAGTTATCTTATTATTCTTTAGTACATAGGTTTTTACAGAACTAGGTCAAACGAAATGACTTAGTTTATAAAATTTTAAAGTAACATTTAATTCACTTTAACATAAAATTTTCAATCCTAACCATCTTCAAGCCCACCAAGGTTCTTCTCTTTTTTCTCTCTATCATTTTAGTACATCCTTCAGTTCTATTTTGTACAAGTTAGTAGTCTTCAAAATTATTACCCTACAACCAACTAAGTCAACCTAGTTGACTTATTTCTATAACTTGTCTTTTGCCTAAAATACATAGTTGACCTATTAGACTATGTTCCTAAAGACTTTTATTCTATAGAATAGTAGTGACCCATTCAACTCTATTTTGTACTATTTGCATATAGTGTCAATTTAATTGATTATATACTATTCTAAATCAAGGTATTAAAAACTATTTGATATTAACTAATTCACACTTCCTTTTTCAGTTGTTTACATGCTTAGAATAAATCATATAGTCCAAATAGGTGGTTTTTCAAATTATCATTTAGTTAGACTATTTTCCTCTTTTGTGCACACTACTAAATCACACAATATTAAAAAAAAATTTAAAAATGTGTCTTCCCAAGGCCTACCTACTTGAATTTCATCACCAAGGGGGAAGTTGACTTGGTTTTTTATCCAAGTATAAATATATGGTTAATGGTATATAATGGCAAATAACTTGACACCCTTATTGTTTTGGGATTGTGAAGTGAGGGGATAGTACCCAATACCAAGCTAGTATCATTATATCCTACATCTTTTCAACCTAAACATCTTGAAACCATTTATAGATTACTTTCAGTTCCCTATTTTTAGCCAAATTTCCTTTCACACTTAAATAAATATTTTTTAATAATTTAATAATACTTAGGATGGACACTTAGTTATCATTTAATTTTTAGGTGATTCTTTTCTCTTTGATCATTGATTTTTATATTTTAAAAACTTGCATTAGCTAGCATTGGTGAAAGGTTTTGTGTTGTGTGTCCCAATTGGATCACTTACATTGGCTCAATTTTTTGTGTGTTTTTTTCATTCTTACATCATTTATATTATAAAATTTTACCCTATTTTAACATATTAACATTATGATCAATACAAGCTCTATCTTTCTTCCTACCAATAAAATACAATCAACAAGCATGGTTGTGTCTCTTATCTATCTATTTCACCCTCTATCCATCAATACATAGTCAACCCAATCAAGTCCATACTATGATCAGTCTCTTTCTAGTAGTACATAGTCGACCCAATCAAATCTATACTCTTCTTAGCTCATTTCCAATAATACTTTATGGACTTATTCAACCTTGTATCTAATTGTTGATCTTACTCTTCTATCTAACCAATTTGATTCTTTGTCTGGGTGACTTCCTTCTTTGTTTGGCCAACTTAATTCTCTATTCTAGATCTATATTTATTTTTAAAATCCTATTTATTTCCTCAAAATATCATGAAATGCTCTATTAGAATATTCTTGGACAACTTGAATCCATTTAAACACTATATAGGGTATTATTTTCTCCCTTTCTTTACCTCTGAGGAGAACCCTCACTCTTGGATCACTTCTTCCCCTCATTCATGTATGGATTGCAATATGGTTCAAATCACACATCAAGATGAAATAAGTGGATTCAATCCTTTTTATACCTATCAAGATAATTCTCATATTCAATATTTTTAACACAATATGGGAGAGATTGACACAAGTCTATCCAATAATCCCCTTGGTAATCCACCTCATAATAACCCTCCCCCTAATACCAATTCGAGGAGTCCTCCTATAAAAACCAGCCTACCAATTGATATGACTTAATTTCTTACACAAGTCATACAAAAATTGCACATAATGCAAACATCTAACACCTCTGAAATGATGCAATTACAATATCATTTGATCAATATGGATGGTCAACCTTCGGTTATAATTCCTCAAACTAATCAAAATTTTATTCCTCCACCTCTTAGATATGCCTTAGGATATGTTATTACTCAACCTATCATGAGTGAAAAAATGTTTCAAAACATCCAAAATGAACCTTTATCTCCTTTTATCATTTCTATTATTTTTTGGTAATATCTCTCCAACTATCAAGTATGATGGGACTAAAGACCATGCATCCTTTATTAAAGCATTTATTAATCTTTATAAAGAGTGGATCCAAACTAATACTTTTACCACCACTAAACTTATTGTTAAAACCTTCACTTGTGATGTATTAGAATGGTACAAATAGCTTCCCAAACATTCCATTTGACAACTTAAGAATTTAGTCAATCCTCTAGTTAAAGAGTTTCAACACAATGACCTTCCCAAAAATTGCCTTAAACATTTCATTAATGCTAAACAATCTCCCCATGAATCAACTCATTATTTTATCAAAATATGTAAATCTTTGGTGCTAAACATAACATGACTAATAATAATCTATTTAAACTCATTATAATTACTATAAACCCTTCACTTCAATATAAGGTTTGAACTTTTACCCCTCAAATGCTTAACAAATCTCTAAACCAAGCCAAATATCAATACTTCATCATGAAGAAATTCAAACCTAATACCAAATTCCTTAAGGGATATCTTCAAACTTCTACTAATTCCATCACTATCAATACTCCTCAAACCAAACTAGGATTTGCCAAAGCTAACAATCTACCATATTATCACATACAACTAGCTATGTTATCAATGAAAAAATTCTTAGTACACTCTAAACCTTTAATTATCCTAATAATCCTCCTAAATGGTATGACCATAATCATTTTTTTTGGTTCCATGTTGACATTGGTTGTAAACTTGTATAATGATTACCAATATTTTTTATCTCTTACATGCTTTGAATTTCCTTCAATCACGAAGTGATGATCCTACTTCATCACCAAGAATACAACACCACTTCTCAAAAATGACAAGATCCCAAAATTTCTTCTTCTAATAACCAAAAATATTTTCCCACATATACAACTTAACAAATTACCAAGGATGTTTGTGATATTGATGCCTACTATGACCAATATTACAATAATTATCAATATGTTAATGCAATTAAAAATAACTATCATTGGAAACAAACTCACAAAGATACTATCACCAAACCTAAAAAACCATATTTGGAAGAGTGACTTCTTAAATAAACTATAACCACTCATTTAACTTTAGAAGATAAAAAGGAACCATCTCCTTCTTCTGAAACCCCAACCACTTTCATTCCTTTAAAATCTACCTTAGCTTCTAAACCTCATGCTGGTTCTTCTAAATCTCATTAGATATTTCAAGAACTCAATTCTAAGACTTTTAAGATTCCCCTTATAGAGTTAGTTCATACCTCCCCTTATCATTGTACATTCATCATGCAACAATCACAATAAATTAAAGATTCATCTTCTATAGATGTAAAATTACCATCCCTTGAGCCTCAACCTACTAACATGTATACCTTTGAATCCTTTTATCCTTCTTCCAAACCTTCTATTGAATTTATTGAAGAAGACATGACTAATGATGAAATCCTTTTTTTCATCGATGATCCACTCTTATTCATTAAAATATCCATTAATACTACCCTTATTCATAAAGTGTTAGTTGATGAAGGGTCTATTATTTATGTGACATATTTGTGGCTCATCCAACAACTTGGCTATAATAAGGATCATATCAAGAAAACCCACCTAACCTGTCATGGATTTGATAAAAATAATACAAAAAAACTTGGTTGTATTTGGCTTTTCCTTACAATCAGGCCTAAGACTATTCAAACTAAACTTATGGTCCTTTATTTTGCCCCTATCTTACAACATACTCATAAGATGACCATGGAATCATAGAATGTGGGATATCACCTATTTTTATAGCCAATGCATCAATTTCTCACATAATGGAAAAATGTATAAACATGAGGCTGACCCCAACCATTGGAGTATTCAACCTCCTAATCCTAAATCTTAGTATTGCATTCCTACCATTCCAACAATCAACAATGTTCCCTCACCTAAATAGATCAACACTAATATAGACTTACATGTCACTCTTTTTTATTTGGATGATGATGAATCTAATGACTAGAAATATACTTGTAACACTACTAAGCTGCCTTATTATATATCAGATTGGCTTCCTTTTTATTTATTACCTCACGACCAAACATTTCCTATCATTGATGAAATCATTGATTCCCTTGAACATGAAATGATTAGGACTCTTCTTACCAAAAATATGCCTTCACATGCAATGATTACGGAGTGTTCAAATTATTCCAAGATCCTTTAACCATGTCTCCATGCAAATTTAGTGATCTAGGAAATTCCCCTTTTGAAAATCCTCCTCAATATCAATAATGTACCATTTTTCCAACTTATGATCATAACTACATCATGGCCCAAGCTTAATCCTAAGACTTGGATTTCCAACATTATCAATAATACTTTAACCCAAATACATTATTTCAACTATGATGTTCATACCATTTACATGGATTTTGAATTAGTTTCTAAAGGTCATGTACTTCCCATTAATTCTCCATTTATAAATACTCTTTGGGTGGTAGAAAAAATATTACCTTCCACACATGAAAAAATACTTGCATCTTTTATACCATCTATAGATCCAATAATTCCCTCTAATTCTTCCCCATAAGTGATGTTAATGACACACCAATCTCCTTTAATCAAACTTCTCCCCTACTCCTGAGATCACATTGGATGACAAAGCCACATATGTACATAAGATACATTTTGAATATGATCACTATGGTACTCAAATTATCAATATTGAATTATATGTCAATTATTATGGTCCTCTTCCCACTTTACCTAGAAATCAATCTATTCTTGAATTACTTCATGCCTAAGAACCTTAACTTCCTTAGCAATATCACAAACTCAAGAATTTAAAAAAGAAGTCCCATTTTTTCAACAAATTCATTGCTAGCATCAACCCTAAATCAAATCCATTTTCCTCCTTACCTAATGCACCATATCATTTACAATATGTTAATACTATACTTATCAAAAAAAGACTTGAATCGAAGATAGTACTCCATCATGCCCTCAACCAATTACAATCTCTCACAAATTTACACAACTAAAAAATGATAACTTTAGATTATTTTTTAATAAATATCATGATATGTTTTGTTGGTCCTATGAGTACATGTCAGGTATTGACCCTAGCATCATGGTACAAAATATTATCACTTACACCAATGCCAAACTTGTTAAATAAAAGCAATGAAAATTTCCACCAAAAGTTTCTACCATTTCCCATAAAGAAATAATCAAGTTTCTTGATGCTAAGTTTATCAAACATATGGATAATTTTGAATGGGTTTCTAACATAATCCCTATATAGAAGGTCACTATGGTCATTCATATTTACATCAATTTTTGTAATCTTAATCTTGCTTATCCCAAGGATAATTTCCATATACATTCAATAAATGCCATAGTTGATTCCACAATTGGTAATAAAATGCCATCTCTTATAGATGGTTTATTAGTTTATAACCAAATTAACATTACCCCTAAAGACCAACATAAGGCATCTTTCACAATGGAATGGGGCACCTATTACTATGTTAAAATACCCTTCGACCTCAAAAATGCTAGAGCTACCTATAAATAGGTAATGACTCATATATTTCATGTTCTTATTCACAAAATTATAGAGACATATGCAGATGACCTCATTGCCAAATACAAAATCCTTGAAACTCATCTCTTTGATCTTGCTATCATCTTTTACTGCCTCCTTAAATATAAAGTTCGAATAAATCCTTAAAAATGTGTTTTTCGTGTAACATTTGGTAAAATTTTAAGATTCTTAATCTCTCTTAATGGCATTTATGTCAATCATACCAAGATCCAAACTATTGATAAAATGTCCATCCCTTAGTAAACTTAGGTAAATTAGATAATTTGTTCCTAAAATGGCTTATCGTATCTACTCTATCAATTCTCTTATTAAGAAAGGTAATGCATTACAATGGATAGATCCTTGTCAAAAAAAATTTGATAATATGAAATAATCATTACTTCACTCACCTACTCTTAATCCCCCTTAAAATGATTCTCTATTGATCTTGTATACCTCTTTCACACCCATATCAGTTGGGGAAATTCTTTCCCAACAAGATGATACTAGAAAGGAATATTCCATCTACTATATCAATCAAGGTCTCAATGATTATAAGAAATGTTACACAAAATTTAAACATGATTTCCTTTCCATATATTTTATCACTAAAAAACTTTAAAATTATATGCTTTATCAAACCACTTGCGTTATCATTCATTATGATCCACTTTGTCGCTTATTCTCCAAAGCATTTCTTCCTAGAGATAGAATTGGAAAGTGGATGGTCCTTCTTATGGAATTTGATCTATAGATCATTACCCAAAAAGATATTAAAGGACAAATCATTGTTGATCAACTTGATATAGCTCTTGTGCCAGCTACTGATTACCTTCAAGATAATCTTCCCAATGATAATACTATATACATTAAAGGTCTAAAATAGGCCATATATATTGAAGATTACTTCCATAATTTCACTGCTAACCTTCAAGAAAATAATATAAAAGAGTCCTCTATCTTCCTTGACACTACTGAACCAAAATTAGTTATTAATGAACTTCCTAAAATTAATGTCGATTTACATGAAGATACTTGGACCCTTAATTTTGATGGTTATAAATGCCTTCAAATATATGGGGAAGGTTGTATCCTTATGATCCCTATTGGAAAAATCATTCCATTTGTATTTTGCCTCATATTTAATGTCACTAATAACATAGTGGAGTATGAATCTTTAATCCTAGGCATGAGATCAACCCTTGATCTTGATATCCAATATCTACATGGTTTAGGTGACTCCCAACTCATTTTAAACCAAGTCAATGGTGGTTATCAATGTGAAAATGATAATCTCATTTCTTATCATTAAATCACAACTATTCTCTCTAAAGATTTCATTTATTTTATCATTGAGTCTATCCCTTGAGATAAAAATTGTATTTTTGATTCTCTTGCTTCTTCAACATCTCTTTTTCATCCACACTAAGTTTTCATCGATCATATTTTTATTATATAAATAATAAAATACCCATATTCTATTCAAATACAAGATTCACTTATCTATCACATATAATTTATCACCATTTTCCAAATCCCATGATAAAAATATATCATTCAATTTTTTAAACACCAAAATTATCCTCTGAACCTTAATTCCCACAAAAAGACTTGCATTCCCCCAAAAAAATTCAAGTATGTATTTATATATAAAATCCTATGCTATCACAATTTTAGAGGTACCTTGTTTCATTAGGTTATGAAATAAGAGGTTCCTCCTCTTCTTGAACAAGCACATGGGGACATTTGTGGTGGTCATTATAACAGACATGCTACAACCCACAAATTCTTACATATGGGATACTTTTGGCCCAATTTTGAAAAGGATGCCATAAAATTTTATAAAAAGTGTACTCCTTGATAACTTCATGATGATTTAATTCATTCACCCCTAGCTGAGATTCAAACTATAAAATCTCCCTAGCCTTTATCCATGTGGGTATTAGATCTCATAGGTAAATTAATTTGATCTCAATATGGTCATATGTTTATAATCACAGCCACATAATATTTTAACAAATAGGTTGAGGCTATAACCCTCATCAATGTCACTAGTACCACCATCTACAAACTTATCCTAAATCAAATCATTTTACACTTTGGTGTCCCTCATACTATCATTTCAGACAATGGTGGCAACTTTAAAAACAAAGGTGTAAAAAAATTATGTGCTAAATATAAAATAAATCACAAATTTTCCACACCCTACTATTATTCCTATTTTCCAGCATTTTTTTAAAAATCAATTCTTGCTGCCATAGACATGACCTTGTCGTGTAATCTAAAATTGTGTCGTGGACCCAATTAGTTGATAGTATTTTAGATGCATGTTTTTAATCATGAAATGGTAATTATTGGTTGATGAATTTATATTTATATTTATAAGTGGTTTTTAAAATCATGGTGGATTAATGAATAAAATACACACACACATGCATGCACGCATGCATGCACACATGCGTGCACGCACACACACACACACACACACACACACACACACACACACACACACACACACACACACACACACACACACACACACACACACACACACACACACACACACACACACACACACACACACACACACATTTATACATATGATCAGTTATCATGATTTTTAGTCAAAACTATTTTAAGATAGTTCACAATGAGAAATAGATTTTCAGTTTTGATAGTTCAAGCATATTCATAGTGATTATTTGATTTTATTATATGATATGATGTTGGTTATGATTCAAAATAGATAATGTTATTGTATGGATGATTATCACATTTGAAAACACTACATTTGAAAAATCAATGCATTTGAAAACTATTCTCAAAGCAATGTTTAGGTTCATAGCTCATTTTTATTACTTGTGATATAATGGGAATTTGAAGTATTAATGTGGATAAGATGATTTGGTGATGTCGTCAAAATTTAGGTTTTATATTTTATGACTTAAGATCATTATTCTTAGGTCCTATTTTATTTAATGAGTTTGAATCATTATCAATTCAAGATCAAAGCTATTATTCAAATATTAGTTTCAAAAAAAGAACATAGGTCTTGAGACATGGTTAACATTATTTTGTATCTCATTGGGTATATATATCCATATGATTAAAAATATTAGGAAATTAAATTTATTCCATGGAATAAGATTGATGATAAAGGGTGCTCTTTGAAATCCTCACATAATTTTTATTAAAAAATTTATATCGTTTGACTTAAGATCCTTGAAATGGTTCAAAGGCCTTCCTTATGACATGATTGAGGACCCTTCAAGTCATGATGCTAAGAACATTTGATAAGGTATAGGGGTTCATTATAATTATGTTTATTTTGCTAAGTATCGGTTATATTTTTGAAGGGATTTTGGATTGATTTCTAAGCATGTTTATCAATTTAATTATTTTGTGAGATGGAGTTTGGTTGGTAAAAGATAGAAACCAAGGCAAGGTGAGTTGGCATAAACATTAAACTCCAAGGAATGCCATCAAAGTTTTGAGATTGGAATGAAGATTTTGTGGAAATGGAATTTAATGTGAAATGGTCTTTCCTTCAATAATATAAATTAGTAGATGATTTAGTATGAAAGAATAGTTATCAATAAGTTTAATCATGCTAACAAATGGTTTAGAAAAGTTACTAAAGTACTCATGGTTCAATGCGATCCAATGAGATTTGAGCATGATATTCAATTGGTTAAGATGGTAAGTTGGATAATATATGTTTTTATTTTTCTTTGTTAATTTTTCATTGTTTCAATCTCTAATGTGGAAGTGGAGCTCTAGTTAGACAATCTTTGAGGCATCTATGAAATATTTGTCAAGGATATTGGGAGGGAAATTTTAAGGTACATAAACTAGGTATGTTTCATTTGGTATAGAACAAAAATATAAGTTACCTATGGTGTTTTTACCAAATTTGTAGTATCATGAAGAAAATCATCAATCAATTTCATGAACAAAGATAGGTTTAGTATTCATGGTTATTATTGAGAGTTTGAAGTTAATTTTCAATGGTTTTTATGAAGAAATGTGGGATATAGTTTGAGAAAATATTATGCCCTATCTACATATAGTCTGAAAGAAATAAATTTTAAGGTTTTATGGTTATTATTAGCATGTATACAAAAGGGTTCCTATTTCTTTAATGTAATTTTTGAGAAAGTTGCTGGACATGATGATAAGCTTATAGCTTTGATAGGTTTGGGTTTGTGAAAGAATAAATCTGTCTAGTTCAAAGAATGAGAAAAATAGGTTGTGGATTAAGAAAATCATTTAAATCTAAATGAATGAATATTTTTGAGAGTTTTGTGATACTTTAAAGGTTATGCATGTCATTTTCATGATACATGGTTCAATGGCTTTTCCTATACGTCGATATTATTGAATAATAAGTGTTCAACATGCAAAATAAATATTTATCTTAAGTTATTTTTGGGTATTTGAAGAGTATATAGTTGTTTTTGAAGATAATGAATGGCTCTCAAATATGTTTTGTTTTACAAACTATTAGATAATATGATAATGGTGCATGCATGTCTTTTTCTATCTTGATGAAGAAGGTCACATTTATAGTTTGGAATAAGTTAGTGGGTTATATTAATCTATCAGAATCTATAGATTTAATGGTTTTTTCAATATTTGGAGTTCATTTAGTTGTTGAATTTTGAGGTTCTCATTTTTTTGGTTGACAATGTTGTTGGCATGAAAAGTTGGTATTAATAGGTAAGGGTTTCTATTTTTGTTTTCTTTTAAATGTGTAAAAATCTAGAGGATTATGAATAGTTTCTCTTGAATATTTGAGTATTATTTTTCTATTGGTTTAACATGAGACTCTGGTAGGATTTTTAGAAGGGTGTACATTGAAACATTAGTGAGAATCTTGTTTGTATGATGTATGCATCTTAGTTTAGTTTATATAAATTAGCATGCATAAGAAATGTTATCAGTATTCTAGTAAAATATCTATTAAAATTTTGTCTATATATTTAAGAATAATGGTGTACGTATATCATGGAAATTGAAAAATCATAGAACTTTAAAGCTATAATAAATGGTTTTAAGCATGAATTATCGAGCTGGTATTCCATGTTTTCTTTGAATATTCTAAGGATTTTGACTTCATGAGATTTTTTTTAATTTTTGAAACCTAAGTTTTGGTTCTTAGAGGCAATTTAAATTTATTTAGAAATATATATTTTGGTTTTAAGAAAGTTTGAATAACCCAGTAAGCTATTTTTTGGAGATATGTTGAAGTTGTTGTTGTTGTTGTTGTTGTCGTTGTTGTTGTTGTTGTTGTGTGTGTGTGTGTGTGTGTGTGTGTGTGGAAGTCTGAGTTCTCAAATTCCATCCAACAACATCAGTCATTGTGTTTATTTTTCTTAAAATATATGATGTTTCTATTTATTTGCATCTTAGAGTCAAAATCATAGGTCTCGATTTAAATCTGGATATCAAAGTTATAATACTCTGATGAGCTAGTTACTTCTCATTTGAAATATACTTAAGGAATATATTGGGTAAATTAATATTTTTAATAATTATTTGGTGAGTTTTCTTTGAAAATATTATGCTAATATTTTATATTTTCATTTCTAGAATGGTTCAATTTTTGGTTGGTTCAATAAATTCTTGAAGTATCTAGAATTTTTGAAGTAAATGGTATCAATTTTAAGGAATGAAAATTTTTGGTATAAGTTAGAATTTAATTGAAGATAAATCATAATATTTGAAGAAATTTATGATAATATCTAAAGATTCAATGGAAATTTTGACATAGATAGATGGTTTTTAGTTTATGATACAGTTTGGTTTTAGTTTACTAAGATGTATCAGTTTTAAGACTTATTTCTTGTTAGCATTTGTTGTTTCTAAGTCTTAAATTTTATTGTTATTTTTTAATTGATCATAATGTTAGGTTGGGAGCAACCTAGTTTGGCTAGAAGTGATGATAATATAGGATGGGGTCAGAGTTCTGGTATTGATGCTAATCATCTCAATCCCAATAAAAATTTCCATAGAGGTGGTTTTTGTGAAAGAAATTTTGGTCCTAGATTTGATAGGGGAACTAGAATGTCTATACATTTTGATGATTTAGATCCTAAATTTTTGGATATCATATGTAATTTTCCTACTAATTTAGTATATAGAGGATATAAAGGATATAAAGGTAACATAGGTTTCTTTAACCATAGGTTTATAGCCCAAACCCCTTTTCAAAGTAGTTCATCTCATAATTTGGATAATAATACTCAAAACTTACCACTTTAGCCTCCTAATGTTGAAATAAGTGAGCCAACTATTGATCCTCTTCTTACAAATCTAGCCACGTAATTAGAAATTAAGACAATTCATGCTAAAAGTTTTAGGAACATGGCTAGTCCTTCATATGTACCTTCTCCTTCCCATATAGACCTTGTTGGGAAATGTAAATGGTTGAGTCTAGTTGTTGCCCATAGTGAGCCTATCTTGAGATTTAAAAGATTTAATTTGGGAATTCAAGGCTATGCTGGTAGGAAAAATACAATGGACATTCCACCATTCACTAATGAAACTATGACTACTGAAAAGAGAGATAAAAGTTAGTTAGAGCTAGATACACCCATGGAGGTCAAGATGTTGAAAAGGATAAAACTAGAGATTGATGATAGTAAAACTAACTCAAGAACATAGCTAGTGTAGTTTCATATAATAGAGATGGATTATAATTTTTGTCTTAATGAATAAGACAAACATGTAATTGAGGTGCTATCTAATTCAGTGGATTATTAGATGTCTAGGAGAAGATAAACATTTTTTTATTTATATACTTTTTCATGACAAAACTTGATACTTCAATTTGATAATTTAGTTTTTAGACTTCTAATATATTTTGATAAAATTTTAGAAAATACAATAGTTTCAGAATTTTGGTATAAATATATATGCTTAAGTTATTTGACATGCATTATGGATTAATATAAATAGGATTTATTGATCTTTGACTTATTTATTTTATGGTTAAAATATACTTTATATTATATTATTAATTGATGAGGGTTCCCACCTATCAAGATTAGTAACCCTGATCTATATTTAATAAACTTGATCAATTAAGAATTTTAAGTCTTAATTGAACCTATCTTTAACCAATAATTGTTATAATTATTTGACTTTTTAAAATTTTAATTAGTTACCATAAACTAGTAAATAACTAAATTTAGTTATAAATTATTTTACAACTAAGTTTGAAGGTATTAACGGATATCAAAGATTCATTTAAAATGAGAAGAACAAAAATATGTATTGAGGAATTAGACATTTTTTGAAGTCAATCATTCATATTTCTTCTTTCTATGTAACTTTTCTGACATAGTAAAACTCTTGTAGATAGACCCAATAGTACTTTATTTGATGGTTGAGTAATTGCTTATGTAACATAGGTATATCTAATTTTAATTACCATTTAATACTAATTATTTAATTTTTTCTAATCTTAACATCTTTTAATGATTTTTATTTGTAGTCTTATGCATAGATTCCAAGTATTCAACCTGAATAATGATGAACACTTCAAAATTTTGTGATACTTCAATTATCTATTATGATTGTAAAGTTGTCACTCAAGTTATTGTAAATAAAGAATGTTGGTTTTCTAAATAAAATTATATTTTTCTACTAAGATGACTCTCTTTTTGAGACTCACACCTTATTGTAATATATTTTGACTCTAAATTTAATACAATTTTATTTTTAGTTTTCTCTTAAATTTGGTTTTTACTTATGTCTCTTAGTTCTTTTCTTATAGTGTTTTCAAATTTCCTTTCTATATTTATATTTTAATTAGTTCCTTAGTTTATTTCTCGTGCTTCCTTTGGATTAGATAGTGATAGACATTCCTTTATTTTAATCTTTATTTATTTTTGTTTTTGGAGTTTTAGTTCTTTATTGCTTATCTTAATAGTTTCTTAATCTATTAGGTTTCTAGTTAATAGTCTTTTAGTTTTTCTTTAATTTAGTCATTTGGTAGTTATTTCATAGTTTATTAGAGTTATTTCTATTTAATTTTAGTTTAGATTATTTATTTTATCTTTTAGTCCTTAGTTTTTATTCTATTTCAAGTTTGCATTTGATTTTTTTTTGAATAAAAAGGGGTAAAAACTTTATTAAATTCAGAAAAAGATTACAAACCAGCAAAAGGCCAAAGCCCCAAGAAACAAAGGAAACCACAGAAAGCAATCACCGAAAACCGTCACACCCCAACACCATTTATGTCCTCTCTAAGAGTTTGCATTTGATTAGAGTAGCTTATTTTAGTTAGATTATTTAGATTAAATAGATTATTGTCCTTTATTAGTTATTTGCCTCTTTGTTAGCTTGTTAGCCTTTCTCTCTTGTTTGCATGTTTGAATACTTTGTCTTTTTCTCAAATATTTTCTTTATATTTCTAGTTATTTCTTGAAATAAACCTAGAGAATATCACAATAAGGAAGTAAGATATACTTGAAATAAATATATATATTTACTTAATCATTTTTTTCTTCAAGAGACTATCTAACTCATAAATTTTCTTTGTCGAATAGAATAGATTACAAATTCTCATCTTTACTAATTCATGATTGACAAAATGAATTTATGATTATTATAATGAAATAAGTTGTATTTGATGAATTATTAATTATTTCTTATAAATTATTAAAAAAAATTCTCACATCTTTAGGATAATAGACAAACCTTAGAACCCCACGATGAGACTAGTACGATTCCACCTTGACCTTCATGATAGGCAAATGGGTTGATTTATTGATGGTATAATTTCCATCATCAAAAAATTTGGCAACTCCATTAGGGAACTCATTCAGAAATATGATTTATTTTTAGTTTTGTTTTATTCTTACTAATGGTACTTGGAAGTCAATAACCTCCTATTATTTAACCTAGAATAGATATAGAAGATGATCAAGTTGATGTTACTATTAATTTAACACATTATGTAGGGTATAATCATACTAAAAATCTTCATCAAATTATTGAAGTCATAAATCAAGAAGAAAATATTGTAGAATTTGAAATTAATTGGTATTAAAATCTTACATGTGAGACTTAATGAGATATTTTGAAATCAAATAGAATAATTCAAGAAGATAGAGCAAGAGTTTTAGTTTCTAATCCTAGACATAAAATTTGTTTTATTTCTGATTATTTTCTATTTGATGATTTTATTTTTCCTGTTAAAACTATTGTTAAAAATTTAAAATTAGATCAAGAACATGAGGTTCAAGATAATCAATATGTTCAGATAGAAACTAATGAAACTTCTAATGGGAGATCAACTAGTGGGAGAATAACTAGTAGTAGATCATAGACTAGAGGATCTGATTCATAGGTTCTAGAACAATAGAGAACAAGAGTATCTCACTAATGGTGAAGATGAAGTAGAATCTCAGGAAGAGAATCAGATAGTTGTATCACCATGGATTTTTGATAATCTAATTAATGTTGGGAATCATCTTGGTAAGTTACCTTCTCTTAAAAGATTAAATATACTAAAGTTTTTTGGTACTAATAGAGAATCTTGGGAAGATCACTTAGAATATTTTAGATTAGTTTTTTCTACTCTTGGAATAACTAATAAAAATATTTGCTTAAGATTTTTGGCCCAAACATTAGAAGAAAAAACTTATCACACATTTGTTAGTCTGCCTGCTAAGGTTATTGACACTTGGAGAGATGTTGAAGATTGACTAGATTTATCTTTTGGAAAAGCTAAATAAGATTTTTTTCTAGTAGATGATCTTGTGAATTTTTCCATTGATCTAGGTGAGACTATTTATCATTTTGTTTCTAGGTTCACTAAGCTGCGTCAAAAGATTCCTTATGATCTTAAGCCTTCTAAAAAGTTATCTAAACATTATTTTGCAATGCTTTACCTTTAAAGTATAAAATGTATTTACAAGATAAAGACATTATAGAATATAGTGACACTTTAAGTTTCTATATTGAATATGAAAAGAAGATTAAATACATTGGTTTTAAAGATAGGGCTCCCATAGGTTTAAATTCAGATAATTCAAAAATTTTAAAATCCATACAAAGTTTATGCAATGAGATAGTCATTGTTAAAATATAACTTAATGATAAAAATTATTCCTCAAATAAAAATATTAAATAAGATAAAAATGATTATATTGATTATTATTGTAATGTTTGTGAAATAGATTATAATCTAGACACATGTCTTGTTATTCTTAACTTCAAGAAATTTTTTCATGGAAAAGATGAAATAACTGAAGATCTAGCATATAATATAAATAATCTTGATGATCTCTTAAAAAATGAGAATGTTTATGTTATAAATATTAAGAATAAATATTATAATTTCCCCCAAAATAATAAAATATTAATTGATAAATATTTTCCTAATGACAAAGGAAAATAAACTCAAAATAATGCTAATAACTCTAATGATAATGTTGCACAAAATAATCCTTTTACAACTAAATATAATAATAATAATTAATATCATCATTATAATTCTAAGACTTGTAGATAAATTGTTGTAAACACTTATAACATAATTGATTATTTATCAACAATTAAGGCTGAATTTTCTTTGTTGCAAGTAGTTAGTTTTCCAAGATAACTTGACAAGAGTGATGAAGTAGTGAAAAATCCTAAAGCTGATTTAAGCATGCAAGAAAAAAATAATTTTGAACATATTTATGCTTAGCATTTTGATCCTCCTACTGATTACATTCATCATTTATATGTTACAATCAAGATTTCTAATAAAAAAATTCATAATTGTATCTTAAATATAAGTGTATCAAAGAATATCATGCCTAAATCCATTACTGATAAATTAGGTATATCCAATGAAGTAGATAGAAGGAAGCTTACTAGTTTTGATTCTAGATAAACTAAGAGCTATGATATCTTTTGTGACACAGTCATTCAAATTATGCAATATGAATGAATTAGATGGATGACTAATGTTCAAGTGTTGGATATTCTTAGTAATTATGTAATATTGTTAGGAAGAGATTGGTCTAAGGCAATTGGGGATTTTGTTGGGAAGGATATTACATGGGTTCTTATTAATTATGAAATTTATTTTATTAAAAGGGAAGATTTTTTTGGTACACCTATTGAATGACTTTCTCTTTTTAATATTTATTACATTGAAACTAGAATTGGAACTTATGAATTATTGAATTTAGATTAACCAAAAAATCAATATGAATAAATATTTGAAAAGAATGTTTTATGGTCACTTTAATTTGATAGATATGTCTCTCAACAAGGTAATGGTGTTAGAATTTATTTGATTTCTCCTATTGGTAAACTTTTTTTATTATGAATTTAAATTATCTTTTGACAATACTAATAATATGGTAGAATTTGAATCATTGTGTTTGGAATTAGAGAAAGCAATAGAATTAAATATCAAGCATTTGGAAGCTTTTGGAGACTTGGAGTTAGTTTTTACACAAGTTCATAAGATTTATAATACTAATCAAACTTTTATACACTATTAGACACAAAAGTTTTAGTCACTACTTGAGAATTTTAAAGCTTTCAACATTACACATATTCTTATAGAATTAAACATTAGAGATGATAAGCTTATTGTTTATGTTTTTAATCCAACTCTATGTGAGATTGAGCCTACTACTAAGTTTTATTCTACTAAAGTTTTCCATCCTAAGATTCTTGATTTTAATTATAATTGGTCTATTTTTAGTTGTGATGAACATATAGATTCATTCATAAAAGGTAATTATTTTGATCATGATGACTATGTACTAAATTGTAGGGATTATTTACTATAAAGTACTAATAGACTACCTAATAATTCGATAAGATTAGAATCTATATTTATCTAATGATTATTATAAAATCTCTAGAATGGAGTAACCATCAAGGAGACTCATATGTGAGACCACTCCTATAAATCTAGGCAGTAAAGAAGATCCAAAGTATATTTATTTAGGAAATCAAGTAACTAAAAACGAGAAGGAAAAGGTCATTAAATTTTCTAAATATTTCATTGATATCTTTGCCTTCTCATACAATGACCTTAAGGGTTATGATACTAATATTATTAAACATGACATACCTATTAATCATGTTATTAAACCCATTAGGCAAAAAATATGAAGAAACATCCCTTTGTTAGAGGACACCATTAACAAAGAGTTGGATAAGATGATTTTTGTTGGTGTCATTTCTCCTGTAACATATTTAGAATGGGTAGCTAATCTAGTTCTAGTTAGAAATTAAAAAAGGTGACATTATATTATGTGTTGATTTTATGGATCTAAATAAATCTAGTGTTAAAGATGATTTTCCTCTACCAAGCATAGATCAAAATTTTCAACAGGTTTCAAGATGAAAAATGATATCTTTATTGGATAGATTTTTAGTTTATAATCATATTTTTTTAAATCTTGAAGAAAAACATAAAACTACTTTCACCACATGTAGAGTTACATTCACTTATAATAGAATGCCTTTCAATTTGGTGAATGTACAAGCTACGTTTCAAAGAGCTATGCATGTTGCTTTTGATGATTTAATAGGCATATTTATTCAATTTTCATGAGATTATCTCACCATTAATTATAAAAAGAGGGAAAATAATTTAGATCATCTTCATGAATTATTCACAATATATAGAAAAATTGGCATTTCTTTGAATCCAAAGAGATCAATTTTGGTATGACTGAAGGTAAGTTGTTAGGACACATAATTTCAAAATATGGTAGTTTAATTGACCCTAAATGTGTTAAATCTATAAGGAGTTACCTCCTCCCAGGTATCAATAAAGTTTGAGGTATTTCTTTGTTAAGATAAACTTTTTTAGAAAATTTATTTCAGATTTTGTTGATAAATCTAATCCTTTATAATTATTACTTAAGAAAGATAAAATATATATTTGGGATGAAAAATATGAATTAGATTTTAATTATGTTAAAAATGACATTGTAAGTTCTCCTGTTCTCGTTAAACATAATTTGAAGAGTGCATTTATTATATATGTTAATGTTATGGAAAAGGCTATAGGAGTTGTGATAACCCAAGAATTTGAAAATAATGAAGAAAAACCAATTGGTTATATGATCCATGCAAAAATTAGGTACCCCCTTATTGAGATTTTTTTTTTCTCTTTAGTTTACTTTTTGATTAAATTTTGATATTTATTGATGGGAAACAAATTTTGTGTGCAATCTAATGTACCTATTTTGTCTTATCTTTTAAAATAACCAACCATTCAAAGAAAGCTTGCTAAGTGAATTTTATATATTCAATAATTTGATCTTGAATTTTAAACATCTTAAATAATTAAAGGTAATGAATTGGCAAACCACTTAGCTAAAAATGATGCCTTGAATATTAACATCTTAGTTTTATCAGTTGATGAAAACTTAAATGCAAAACCACACTTAAAGACCATGAAGGTTTCTAAATTATTCTAAAAATTTTAAGTTTTCTATTGAAATTAATTAATGAGAATGTTTATTAGCTGAAGATGATTGTTATGATGACTTATTTTATTATTTTCAAAATTAGTCTTGTCCTAATAACTTAGATAAGAGACAAAAGCTTTCTTTAATATTAAAAGTGTTAAATTTATATTTGTTAGAAAATTTTCTTATTTATCATAATAGAGATGGATTTTTGTTGAGATGTCTTATACGTAATCAAACTCAAAATGTTAGTAGAGGTTTTCATGAAATAAATTGTGGTGGAGATTATGTTGAAAAAAAACTACTTATAAGATTTTGAAATCAGGTTATTATTGTCCTACTTTTTTTCAGAAAGCTTATAAGTTAGTTCATTCTTGCATATCTTGTCAATTATTTGTTAGAAGAGATGAATTACCTATAATTCATTTAAATCTTGTTATTCTTGAAAACCCATTTATAAAGTGGGGCATTGATTTTATTTCAGATATTAATGCACCTTCATCTACAGGTCATAGATATATTTGGACATCTATGGATTATTTCACTAAGTAGCATAAAGCTAAAGCACTAAAAAATTTAGTAACAAGTGAAGCAATTTCTTTCCTATAAAATCATATTTTTTCTATATTTGGAGTTCCATATAAGATTATTTCAAATAATGGACTTCAGTTTATTTCAAATAATTTTTTAAAATTCTTAAGAAAATACTCTATTATTTATAGTCATTCATCTAATTATTATCCACAAGGAAATGGACAAGTTGAGTCCACAAATAAAAATATGATTTATATTATGAATAAACTAGTTTGTGACAACAACAAAAATTGGCATCTCAAAATTTATGAATCTTTATGGGCTGATAGAACTATCATTAAAGTAGAAACTGGTTATTTACCTTTTATGTTAGCATATGGGTTGGAGGCTACTTTACCAATAGAACTCAATATTTCTTCAGCTATGACTGATTTACAATATGTAGCTAAAGAAACCAATTTAATTGAATAAATATTACATGATTTAGTAGCTCTTGATGAATCCAAATCAACAACATTGCAAAAATTAGAAAGAGCTAAAAAAAATTAAAGATGTTTTTTGATTAAAAAAAAATTCTAACACAAAATTTAACATTGATGAATTTGTTTTATATTGGGATAAAACCCATGAATATTCTAGAAAGCATCATAAGTTTTATTCACTATGGCTTGGACTTTACAGAAATACCATAGTTCTTGGAAATAATATTTTTCATCTTAAAGATCTTGAAGGAAATTAGTTGAGTTACTCAATTAACAACCATCATTTGAAATTGTTTCATGATTAGTTATCTTTTTGTTTATTCTTTTTTTTTTTTTTTGCTTTCTTTTGATTTTTTTTGTTTTCTACTCCTTTTTTGTCATTGTTTCCCTTTCAGTTGGTTCTTCTGCTTTGGTTTTCTATTTTGCTTTTCTGCACTTTGCTTTTCAAATGATCAATGAAAGTTGTGGATGAAAAATTTTCACATTGGAAGGAAGAATACAAGGAAGATGAAAATTTGATGTATCATTCATTTTCGTAAGCTACTCTTACAAATTCAATTTTTTATAATAAATGAATAATATGATGAGTTGTATTTGGTTGTTAAAGTATTACTTTATTTTAAAATTTTATACTTAAGGCATTTGTATTTGATTATACATCTAGCCCAAACTTCCTTATTATTCAATTCCCTTTCTTCATTCCACACTAGCCAAACAATCCATCACTTAATAAAATTCATTATTTAAGGGGTTCATGCTTAGCTACTTGAGAAATGATTTTCCTGGATCACACTCTCAAGATAATTTTGTTTTATATAATAGAAATTTTTTTACTATTTAATTTTATTACACAAAGTTGACTAGCAATGTTACTAGTGTTATGCCTATTTTCTACCCCCCCCCTCTAAATTTTTCAAAATCAATACTTGATGCCATAGAGATGACCTTGTCATGTAATCTAAAATTATGTCGAGGACCCAATCAATTGATAGTATTTTAGATGTATGTTTTCAAATATGAAATGGTACTGATTGGTTGATGAATTTATATTTATGTTTCTAAATGGTTTAAAAAATAATGGTGTATTAATGAATAAAATGTACACACACACACACACACACACACACACACACACACACACACACACACACACACACACACACACACACACACACACACACACACACACACACGCACGCACGCACGCACGCACGCACGCACGCACGCACGCACGCACACACACACGCACACACACATACACGCACACACATGCATGCATGCACACACACATATTTCTACATGTGATCGGTTATCATGATTTTTAGTCAAAATAATTTTGAGACAATTCACGTTGAGAAATGGATTTTTAGTTTTAATAGTTTAAGAAAACTAATAGTGATTCTTTGATTTTTTTAGATGATATGATGTGGTTTCTAATTTAAAAAAGATAATGGTATTGTATGGATGATTATCACATTTGAAAACACTATATTTGAATAATAAATGCATTTAAAAGTTATTCTCAAAGAAAAGATAAGGTTTATAGCTCATTTTTATTACTTGTGATATAATTGGCATTTGAAGTATTAATATGGATAAGATTATTTGGTGATGTTGTCAAAATTCACATTTTATATTACATGACTTAAGATCACTATTCTTAGGTCCTATTTGATTTTCTAAGTTGTAATCAATATCAAGTCAAGATCATAGCTTTTATTCAAGGATTAGTTTCAAAAAGAGAACATAGGTGTTGAGGCACGGTTAACATTATTTTAATCTCATTGGGAATATATATATCCATATGATTGAAAATTTTAAGACCCTAAAATTATTCCATGGAATAAGCTTTAGGATAAAGGGTGCTCTTTGAAATCCTCACATATTTTCAAAAAAATTAAAATTTTATATTGTTTGACTTAAGATCCTTGAAATGGTTCAAAGGCCTTCCTTATGATTGAGGACCCTTTAGGTCACAATTAGAAGAACATTTTCTAAGGTATAAGGGTCCATAAAAATTATTTTTGTTTTTCTAAGTATCATTTATAGTTTCTAAGGGCTTTTAGATTGAATGTTAAGAATGTGTATTGATTCGATTATTTTGTGAGTTGGAGATTGGTTGGCAAAAGATGGACATTGAAGCAAGGTGAGTTGGCATAAACATTAAAATCAAAAGAATGGTCTCAAAGTTTGGAGATTGGAGCAAAGATTTTGAGGTAATGGAATTTAATGTAAAACAATCTTTCTTCAAACAATGGAAATTAGTGAATGATATAGTATGAAAGAATAGTTAACACTAAGTTTAATCATGATGACAAATGGTTTAGCAAAGTTACTAAAATACTACGGTTTAATGAAAACCAATGATATTTGAGCATGGTATTTTTTTGGTTATGGTGGTAATTTGGTGAATATAAGTTTTGATTTTTGTTGGTTATTGTATTATTTTGTCAACCTCTAATGTGGAAACAGACCCTTGGTCAGATAATATTTGAGGTTGTTGTGAAAGATTGGTCGAGGATAATGGGGAGGGAACTTTCAAGGTGCATAAGTTAGGTATGTTTCATTTGACACATAATAAAAGTAAAAGTTACCTATGGTGTTCTTACCAACTTTGTAGTATCATGAATAAATCATCACTCAGTTTCATGAACAAAGATAGATTTAGTTTGCATGGTTATTCTTGAGAGCTTGAAGTTAATTTTCAATGGTTTTTATGAACAAATATGGGATATAGTTTGAGAAAATATTATGCATCTATTTTCATATAGTCTGAAAGAAAGAAAGTTTAAGTTTTTCTGGTTATTATTAGCATGTATACAAAAGGGTTCCTATTTGTTTAATGGATTTTTTGAGAAAGTTTCTCAACATAGTTGATAAACTTCTAGTTTTGATATGTTTGGGTCTATGAAAGATTAAATTTATTTGGTTTGAAGCTAGTTTTTCAAGTAATGAGAAAACATGATATGGATTGAGAAAATCTTTTAAGTTTGAATACATGAAGACATTTTAAGAGTTTTGTGGTAATTTAAAGGTTTTGCATGTCCTTTCTATGATGCATGGTTCAATGTCTTTTCATTTACATCAATATTATTGAACAATAAGCGTTCAACATGGAAAATAAACTTATGTCTTGAATTGTTTATGGGTATTTAAATAGTATATAGTAATTTTTTAAGAGGATGAATGGCTATCAGATATGTTTTACATCATATATTGTGGGATAATATGATAATGGTGCATGCATGTCTTTTTTTATCTTGATGAGGAAGGTCACATTCATAGTTTGGAATAAGTTAGTGGGTTCTATTAATCTATGTGAAACTATAGATTTGATAGTTCTTTCAATATTTGGAGTTTGTTTAGCTGTTGAATTTTGAGGTTCTCATTTTATGGGCTGATAGTGTTGTTTCAAGATGAATAGTTGTTATTGACTAGTAAGGGTTTCTCTTTTTGTTTTCTTTTAAATGGGTCAAAATCTAGAGGATTATGAATAGTTTATCTTAAAGATTTGAGTATTAGTTTTCTATTGGTTTAATGTGGGAGTCTACTAGGATTTTTTAGAAGGGTGTACTTTGAAACATTGGTGAGAATCTTGTTTGTATGATGTATTCATCTTAGTTTAGTTTTTGTAAATTAGCATGCATAAGAAATGTAATCAGTATTCCAATAAAACATCTATTAAAATTTTGTCTATATATTTAATAATCATGGTGTATGTATATCATGGAAATTTGAAAATCATATAACTTTGAAGTTATAAGAATTGGTTTTAAGCATGAATTATGGAGCTTTTGAATATTCTCAAGATTTTGACTTCATGAAATGTTTGTTAATTTTGAAACCTAAGTTTTGGTTATTAGAGGTAATTTTAGTTTAATCATAAAGATATATTTTGGTCTTAAGAAATTTTGAATAACTCAGTTGGCTATTTTGTGGAAATATGTCAAAGTTATATATATATATATATGGATGTATTAGTTCTTAAATTCCATCCAACATCGTCAATTATTTTGTTGATTTTTTTTTATAAATATGATGCTTATGTTTATTTTGCATCTCAGTTTCAAAATCATAGGTCTCAATTTAAATATGGATATTGAAGTTGTAATTCTCTAATGAGCCAAGTACTTCTAATTTCAAATATACTTAAGGAATATATTGGGTAAATTGATATAATTCAAAACTATTTGGTCACTTCTCTTTGAAAATATTATGCAAAGATTTTATATTTTCATTTCTATAATGGTTTAATTTCTATTTGCTTCAATAAATTCTTGAAGTGGCAAGAATTTGTGAAGTAAATGGTATCAATTTTAAGGAATGATAATTTTAGGTATAATTTGTAATTTCATTAAAGATGTATCATAATAATTAAACAAATTTATGATAATATTTAAATATTCCATGGAAATTTTGATACAGATAGATGGTTTTTAGTTTATGATATAGTTAGGTTTTAGTTTGTTGAGATATAGAAGTTTTTAGTCTTATTTCTCATGGGAATTTGTTGTTTCTTAGTATTAGATTTAATTGTTATATTTTATATTTATCATAATGTCAAGATGGGACCAACATGGTTTAGCTAGAAGTAATAACAATTTGGGATGGGGTTAGAGTTCTGGTGGTTATGCTAATCAACCTGATCCCAATAGAAATTTTCATAGAGATTGTTTTCATGCAAAAAAAATTTGGTCTTAGATTATTTAGGGGAACCAAAATGTCTATACATTTCAACACTTTGGATCTTGAATTTTGGGATATCATAAGTAATTTTCCTACTAATCTAATAAATAGAGGATATAGAGGTAACATATGTTTCTTTGGATGTAGGTTTGGAAACTAAACCCCTTTTCAAAGTAATTCAACTCATCATTTGGATAATAATCCTCAACAATTGTCACTTTAGACTCCTAATGTTGAAATGATTGAGACAAATATTGATCCTCTTCTTAAAAATACAAACACATAATTAGAAATTGAGATAGTTCATACTAAAAATTTTATGAACATGGCTATTCCTTAAAATGTACCTTCTCCTTCCCATGTAGAGACTACTAGGAAATGTAAAAGGTTAATTCTAACTATTTCACATAGTGAGCCTATCTTGAGATCTAAAAGATTGAATTTGGGAATTTGAGGCTATGATTTTAGGAGAAAGATAATAGACATTCAACCTTCCACTATTGAAAAGAAGATTATAGAAAAGAGAGCTAAAACTCAGTCAGAGATGGATACACCCATGGAGGTTATGATGTTGAAAAGGATCAAGATAGAGATTAATGATAATATAACTAACTCAAGAACAAGGCTAGTGCATTTTATTATAGTAGAGATGGAGTATAATGTTCGTCTTAATTAATAAGACAAACATGTAATTGATGTGATGTCTAATTTAGAGAATTATTGAATGTCTAGGGGAAGATAAACTTTGTTTTATTTCAGTACTTTTCATGATAGAACTTGATACTTCACTTTTATACTTTAGTTTTCAAATTTTTGATATATTTTGATAAAATTTTGAAAAATACAGTAGTTTTGGAATTTTTTTTAAAAATATTTATGCTCAAGCTATTTGAAATGCATTATGGATTAATATATATAGGATTTATTCATCTTTGACATATTTATTGTATGGTTAAAACATGTTTTCTATTATATTATTAATTAGCGAGGGTCCCCACCTATTAAGATTAGTACCCCTAGTCTATATTTAATAAACTTGATCAATTAAGAGTTTTAAGTCTTAATTAAACCTGTCCTTAAAAAATAATTATTATAATTAACTAACTTTTTAAAAATTATATTACTTGACATAAACTAATAACTAACTAAACTTATTTATAACTTATTTTACTACTAAATTTGAAGGTATTAAAAGAGATCAAGGATTCATTTGAAACAAGAAGAACAACAATAGGTACTGAGGACTTAGACATTTTCTAAAGTTAATCATTCATATTTGTTCTTTCTATGTAACTTCTCTGATATAGCATAACTCTTGCAAATAGACCCAATTGTATTCTATTTAATGGTTAAATAATTGCTTATGCAACACAGGTATATCCATCTTTATTTATCTTTTGATATTGATTGTCTGAAGTTTGCTAATCTTAACATCTTTTGATGATTGTTGTTTGAATTCTTACGTGTAAATTACAAGTATTCAAGCTAAATAATGATGAACACTTCATAATTTTGTGACACTTTATTGATCTATTGTGATTGTAAAGTTACCACTCAAGTTATTGAAAAGAAAGAATGTTGGTTTTCTTAATAAAGTTATCTTTTTCTAATAAGATGACTCTCTTTTTGAGACTCACGTGCCTTATTATAATATATTTGACTCTAACTTTAATAAAATTTTATTTTTCTTTTTCTTTTATAACTTTTTTTTTACTTTTATCTCTTATTTCTTTTCTTAGACTATTTTCAAATTTTATTTCTATTTTTAGAGTTTAATTAGTTCCTTAGTTTATTTCTCATGCTTCCTTTAGATTAGATAGTGATAGATTTTTCTTTGTTTTGATCTTTTTTTAGTTTTGTTTTTAGATTTTTAGTTCTTTAGTGTTTATCTTAATAGTTTCTTAATCTTTTAGGTTTCTAGTTAATAGTATTTTCTATTTTATTTAAGTTAGTCATTTGGTAGTTATTTCATAGTTTATTAGAGTAATTCTTGTTCAGTTTTAGTTCAGATTACTTATTTGATATTTTAGCCCTTAGTTTTTATTCTATTTCAATTTTGTATTTGATTAGAGCAACTTGTTTTATTTAGATTATATAGATTAAATATATTATTTTCATTTCTTAGTTGTGTGTTTCTTTATTAACTTGTTAGTCTCTCTCTCTTATTTACATTGTTTGAATACTTTATCTTTTTCTCAAATCTTTTATTTATATTTTTGGTTCTTTATTGAAATAAACTTGGAGAATATTATATCAAGTAAGATATACTTGGAGCACACACACACACACAAACACACACACACACACACACACACACACACACACACACACACACACACACACACACACACACACACACACACACACACACACACACACACACACACACACACACACACACACACACACACACACACACACACATTTACTGAATCAAATTTATATTCTTAAAGAGATTATATAACTCATTGGTTTTCTTTGTTGGATAGAATAGATTAAAAATTCTCATCTTAATTGATTCATGATTTGATAAAGTGGATTTTTTATTATTATAATAGAATAAGTTATATTTGATGACTTATTAATTTTTTCCCAGAACTTATAAAAAACCCTCACATATTTAGGATCATAGATGAATCTTTAGAACCCCATGATTAGACTATTACAATTCCACCTTACCCTTCATGATAGGTGAAAGGGTTGATTCGTTGATGGTATAATTTTCATCATCAACACCTGCCACCCAAAATTTAATGTCCAAGCTGAGGCCAAAAAAATTCTTAATAAAATTCTCCAATATTCAATTCATGAAACCTACATGAATTTTCATCTCCATCTTTATCCTTCTCTATGGGCCTATCATACTAGCATATGCATTACCATTAGGACAATGCCATTTTATCTAGTCTATGGTTCTAAATCAATCTTCCTATTAGAACTTGAGATTCCCTCTCTTTGTATCTCTCTTCATGGCATCATATCCAATTAATAACTATGTGAATCTCACCTTCATGTTATTAATCTCCTTTATGAACATCATATTTCTAATTTACAACATAATCACCAATATAAGGCCCATATTACAAAATAAGATAAAGTTCACACTTTTACTATTGGTGATCTTATCCTTAAATTAGACTAAATTCATGACAAAGAAGGTAAATATGCCCAAAAATGGGGGGAGGGGGGGTAGGGAGGGTGGGGGATTATTTATTCAAATATATTCTCTATCCAAGTACCTATTACCTTCAAACCAATAAAGGCCATAATTTCTCAAGAAATATTTTACATAGATCCTTTCCTTCCCATCATGATTTTTATATACTATCTATCTAACACTTATTATAGTATAATTACATAGGTCTCACCCTCTACAATAGATCTCTCTTTTCACAAAACTTATGAATAATTTATATGTGGGATTCATACAATTGACCCGGGGTCACCCCTAACCAAAAACACCTTTTACTAATGAAGCAATAAATTAAACAAAAGTAGAGTTATGATTATTTATCCTTATTTGCTTGTTTGATTATAACACTCAATCCTTACCCTCTATTTATATAAATTTTGAGGTAAGGTGAGGATGATTCATTTGGAAATGTGAAAGAGGTTCAATTCCTAAGTGAATAGTTAGGCCACTAATGTCAACATTGCAACAACCATGTTGACTTCTTATTTTCACATGTGGGTGTACAACATTAAACCCCACATGGGTTATTATAACTAAGGTGAATATTCCCTTGGTTAAGACACAAGTTAATCTTAAAAATTTAATTACTCTAACATCCCCCCTTAAGATTAACTTGGGATGAAGAGAAAACTATGAGAATGGGTCCCAAAAACAAGGCTTGATTAGGTACCCATGTACAAATAAGATGAAAGAGAAATTATAGATAGTCCCCCCATGATGATAAATTACTTGAGCCATAACATATCCTTGAGAGACTCATATTTGGTCGTGGATAGAGGTTTGGTGAATATGTCAACAACCTAGTCTTTTATGTGATAGCACTAAAGATTGACTGCATGGTCTTGAATGAGCTATCAAATGAAGTGCATGTGAATCTCAATATGTGTAATGCACTAGTGTTTTACTAGGTTGTAATCAATTTATATATCACTCTAATTATCATACCAAACTATAGTGGGATATCTAGATGGAAATCTAAACTCAAATAAAAGCTGATAGATCTAAAGAGTCTCCTAGCCTACATTGATAACTCCACAGTACTAGGTTGTAGTTGAAGAGAGATTAATAGCATGTTTCTTCTTACTTTACCAAGTGATGGGACTAGATCCAAGATGAAATATGTATCTAGAAAAGGAATTGAAATCATCAACATCACCTACCTAATCAAAATTTATATAACCCACTAATTGAGATGAGCTTTTTGATGTATACTCAATACCATAATTAATTATACCGTGAAAGTAGATAAGCATGAACTTAGAGGCTTGATAATGACTCTCATAGGTATCTTGCATGAATCAAGATACAAGTCTAATAACAAATGAGATGTTCGGTTAGATATGAGTCAAATAAAGAAGAATACCTACTAACTATCTATATAATGTATTATGAATGGATGGGGTAGAACACTTGGTAGTCAAAGTGACTCTAGATTGAAAGGGAGTCAGGGATGGCTTGGAATCAAGCATTTTGAAGTGACAAAGCATTTACAAATAATACTTAGGCTAAGTAATGTTGATCCCTATCTTAGATTGGGATACCTAAATACCAAGGATGTAATGAAGAAGGCCCAAGTCAGAAATCTCAAATTTCTCCATGAAGATTGCCTTGGCATCCTTAATCAAAAAAGAACTCCCAATTATGATCAAGTCATCAACATAAAGCACAATTATAAGGATTTCACCATATATCCTCTTTGTGTATATGGTGGGGTTCAAATGGCATTTTGATAAATCATTATCAAGTAAAAAATGATCCATTCACTTATACCAAGCTCAAGGAGCTTGTTTGAGACCATGGAGAGATCATCAAAGTCTTCAAACAAGGGAAGAATATTGAACATACCCTAGTGGTTACTCCATGTATATTTATTTGTATAAATCTCTATATAATAAATCACCCTTAACATATATTTGATGTAATTTTTAGCCATGTGATTCAAAAAGTGAGAGAAGAAGGTGAATAGAATTCATATTTTCAATGGGGAAAATTTCTCTAAATAGTTAACTCCCTCAACTTGGGAGAACCCTTTAGCTATGAGGCATTAATTTTAATTGTCAATAAAAACATCTATTGCACACTTGGTACATTGGAATCACTTGAACCATACCAATTTTCTTCATTTTTGAAGAGGAACTAAGTCCCAAGTATCATTATTCAACAAGGAATGATATTTAGCTTTCATTGCTTCATCCCATTCAAGTTTGAAAACTACATCATGTAATGTTAGAGGATATATAAAATTAGGAGCATGAGAAATAAGGCCCAAAATAGCCTTTTCAGATCTAGTTTGATGAGTGTTAGTGGGATCACCTACCAAAGGGCCATCTGATTATCATATTTTTAACCCATCATGGAACTATCTTTACAATAAAAGGTGGAGAAGGATCCAAAGGAACTAGAGGTCATTCATCCACTAGATCATCTAAAGAGTCATCAGTGTCAAATGAATAGTAATATGAAGTAGAGACAATTAGATAATAAGGTGAATATGGTGGCTCATAGGCTGAAGAGTGTTCTTCTACATGAACATCATGCCTATGACATACTTCATGAGTATGAGGGTCAAATATATGATAGGATTTTACATCTTCACAATATCCAAATAAAATGCAAGATTAGCTCTTCTTATCCATGGCCTCATAGCTTTCATCAAGAATGAAGGCCCAAGCTTGACTACCAAACACATGAAAGTGAGAAACATCAAGCTTCTCTTTTGTCTAAGCCTTTGAACCCAACAAAGTGATCAAAAACTTGAATTTTTTCACTTCAAGAAGTACACCCAAGTTTGGAAAGATAAAACATCAATGAATGTGAGTGCATACTTGGATCTATAAAATGATGTCTTAAAGAAAGACATTAAGTCACTATGAACCAACTGAAGTGGAACTTTGACACACCAAGATTTTCCTTTTAGAAAATTTTCTTTGTGATGTTTTCAAAGAACACATCCTTGATAAACACCATCTTTGCAAGAGACCTTAGGAAGGATTTTGACCATGTTGTTAGTACTCAATTGGTGTAAGTACCTAAAATTAATATGACCAAATATTTCATACCATAGTTTACTCAAATAATGAACATGAGCAATGAGTGTATGAGGAGATTTAGTGTTATGAAATGTATCAAACTGATAGAGGTGAGATGCATCATTTACTTTTCTAAAAGCAACCACCACCATAGGATTATGCAGATTTATTATAATAACAATATGTGGAGAAAACTCCACTATGTGACCTCTACAAGAAAGATAAATATGATAAATGGATAAAATATTCACTAAAGTATTAGGTACATATAAAACATCATTCACTTTTCCATCTTATAAGTAAATTGTCCCAGATCCTAAGACTAATAAAAGAGTAGAATCATCTACCAAAATTTTGGAGGTATCACTCTAAACAAGAGAGATGAATGCATATTTTGACTTTTCCATATGATGGAAAGCTCTTGATTCAAAAATCCAAGCATTCCTAGATGAATGGGTGGTAGTGAAGGCATAAGCATTTGTAGGAAGATCTTTGCCTTTTCCTTTGCCTTTGCCTTTTTCATTGGAACATGAATAAGATGGCTTGTGAATGTGAATTTTGTGCTTCTTCATCATAGATTATAGAAGAGGCATCTTCTTCCAACATTGAGATTTAATATGGCAACATTGATCACAAAATTTACAATGCTTTCTAGTGGGATTCTTGTGGAAATGTGTTGATGAAGATGATGCATGTCTCTATTTTTTAGACTTGAGACCTTGGGGTCATGTTGGTGGTAGTTTTCTCTTCTTTATCCCTATAGGATGATTGGCCACCAATGCTTGAGTCTTGGAGTACCTAAAGGAGATGAGTCTCATGAGGGTGAGTCAATCATTCTATTTTTTAAGATGTTCACAAAAATCTTCAAATGAAGGCATTTCAAACTTATCTCCAAAATTATCCATGGTGGAGAAAAAAATGGCATCAAGATTTGAAATGGGCATTTCAAATTAGATAGAATGGTCATGATCAAGAATTTATTAGGCTTTGGATGGACATATCCTAGTAACAAGGATTTTATAAGTGTTACTCTGGATAAATAGTCCACAATGCTTTCAAAATCACTAGGATCTAATGAAGATAGTTTAGTTTCCATCTTAATAATATTTATGTCATTCTTTGCACCAAAACAATTTTGAATTTTACCCCATGCTATGTGAGGAGATATTTCATTTTGAACATGAAATTTGAGATCATATAAAATACTAATACTTATGAGTCATAATGCTTCATTAGAATGATTCATCCATCAAATCTTGTCTATTTGTTTTTTTGGCTCAAGTTTTGTTCCCATTGTAACTCGATAAAGACATTTACTACATACTAATTAAATCATCAAAGATTTCCTTGTATGATAGTTTCTTGAAGTTAAAAGTGTTGGTAATTTAAATTCTAACATGATTTCAAGTTTTTTGGTTATAGGTAAATGTGAGCAACTTAGAGATCAAGAAGATGAAGTGCATCTAAAATGACACACTAAATCAAATAATACTTGGTCACACAAAATAGCTCTAATTAACCCCCCTTAATTATATTTGGCACAAAATAGTGCTTTAGAACCCTCTAACTACATATAATTATGTAATTTTACAAAATACTTCACCTAATTACAAGTTTGAGTGAAAATAGAAAACAAATAAATATTTGGTTTTGTATAATAGTATTCAAATTTAATTACAAATTTGTATTATTTGAGAATAAACATGCACTTTCAAAAAAATTACACCTCAAAAGGTGCCTTGAGTGCAGACAAAAGTGCTTAGAAGGGTTGAATATGTTTGCACACCAAGAAAGCTTCCATAAATATGAAAAGTAGTCATGATTTCTAAGAGTTTAGCAAAAAATGAAATATACAATGAGAAATATCAGGATGGGCGCTCAGAGGGCGCTCTTTCAGAATTTGAATTAGATGGTTCGTAGGTAGGCAAGAAACTGGTCAGGGAGAATTTGGTAGGAGGTAAAGACCCTGGAGGAACTAAAGGGGGTGTTGAAAAGAATGCTAGGTCATAATCTTTGGCCAATGTGGATAATGGAAATTATTCGTGCATATATGATCCTTTTTGTGGTGCTTGTGGCCCCCCATTGGATCATGTGGTGGGGCATGATCTCAAAAAGGAGAAAGATAATGTTGATTTTAACAAGGAAAAATCCTTAAAAGGGATGAAGGTAGGGTTCTTAGAATGAATAACTTGGTCATCTCTGTTTGGCAAGAAACCTATTGGAAAATTTCTTTTTGCGTTGGTGACTACTAAGTCTTGCTGGGAGAAAGGTGAGTTTCAAGTTTTTATTCCAGATCCTTTAGTTGATTTTTTTGTGTCTTCCATGGATCTCATCCTAGTGGGAAAATTTTTAGGAGCAAGACCAGATCTAGAATCTCTTAGAAAAATGGTTAAAAGTAATTGGGTTGTTTGAGGAGAGGTAGATATTGCACCAATGTCGAATGGTTTCTTCTCATTTATCTTCAACTGTAAGGAAGACATGAATATGGTTCTTAGTGGAGGACCGTGGTCTTTTGGTAAATGCTCTCTCACTATTAAAAAATGGGAGCCTAACATGGATTTCTCAGATTCTTTTTTCTTAACCACTCCCATTTGGGCTAGACTTCCTGGTCTCCCTTTAGAATTTTGGCATGAGGACATTTTTAAAGGAATTGCCAATTTTTTTGGAGAACTTGTAGCATTGGATAATGCTACGACTTCAAACCAAATTCCAAAGTGCTAGACTTTATGTTAAAGTGGCAGATCTGAATAATCTCCCAAAAAAGGTGGAACTAATATCCAAGCTTGGTAAAAAAACTCAAGATTTTTTTTTGAATATTTGCCAAACTCTTGCTATGCTTGTAAGAAATAGGGGCATCTGGTTAAAAATTGTCCCTCCAAAATTAAAAATCATTCTAGTAGTGTTTTGGATGGGAAAAAGATCAAGGTCTAGCAAAAGAAAGTATGGAAACCCAAAGAAGATCATCGCCATGAACAAAAGAATAATGAAGATTCTAAAGTTCCACATGCTGAGGTGGATAAAGAAACTTCTTTTGAAGATTCTAGTGATCTACATGTTGAGGTGGATAAAGGGATTTCTTTTGAGAGAGTAAAATCTAAGAAAGAAGGACATGGTTTGCAATCAGAGACCATAATACCTAAATAAAAAATAGAGGATCTGATAGATCTATCAAAACAAATCATTGTCTATCAAAGGATAAAAGATCGATGGAGTGATGTAGATGAAAACATTGTGCTAGAGGAAGGTGAATTCTTGGCTGAAGCTGGATATAAATAAGAGGAGGGAGATATTTTTTCTCAGTATAGGGAGATCTAGGTGTTATCTCAGGCTGATAATGACTTTCCTTTGGAGGATTTTCCTCCCCTAGAAGTTGTGAAAGATAATGGAGAAAACTCAAAGAAAAAACTAAACCAAAGAAAAAGGGCTGAAAAAAAGATCAATACTAAGGGGGTAGAAACTAGAAGCAACAAAATAGATCAAAAAATTAAGGAAAAACTTCTTGCTTCTACTTCAAATAAATCTAGAAAAAGAGCTGAACAACAATCTAAGGTGAAATCAGATGTTGGTTCTCTAGAAAAACTTGGAAGAAGATCCATTAAGAAAACCAGAGAGTTAGAAAGTATGCAGAATATTGCTGATGCTACGTAGGCAGGTAACTATTTTGGATTTTATCCCTAAAAAATAGATATGAAAATCATTACTTGGAATATTAGGGGGATGAATACTATTCATAAACTGGATAATGTTAGGAATTTTGTTAGAGAACAAAATCCTAATTTTCTCTTGCTACAAGAAACTAAGATGAATAAAGAGAAAGCAGAACAGATCAAAGATTTTAAAAATTATTCTATAAATGCCAGTAGTTCAGAAGCTACATCAGGGGGAACTTTGATGTTATGGAAGAAGAATTATTATTTTGGAACTATTATGATTTCTAGTAAATATCTTATGATAGCCAAAATTACTAGTGTTGACTAGAAGGAGGATTGGTATATTGTAAATATTTATGCACCCAACATTAAGAACCTAAGGAAAAAGGTCTGGGAGTCCGTTTCCAATTTTAAAAGTAAGGACTATTCTATACAATGGATTATAATGGGAGACTTCAATGTGCCTCTCTATGATCATGAGAAAATGGGAGGTAATGCTACCCAGCTGGAAGGAAGATTAGATTTATTGGAGTTTATAAATAAAGAAGGGTTAATGGATATGGACCTCCATGGAATTTAGTTTACTTGGAGTAACAAGAGAGTTGGTAATGAATTTATTTAGGCTAGGCTTGATCATGCTCTTATTTCTCCTGATTGGACAAAAGAATTCATTTGCAAATTGGAAGCCTACCAGAAAATTAGATCGGGTCATTTTCCCCTCATTTTCACTGCTGCAAAAATTAATCTTAAGAAGAATTTTCCTTTTAGATTTGAGAAGATGTGGATGCAACACCCATAGTTTGAAAGTAAATTGGAATAGTGGTGGAGTATTAATATTGAAGGCACGACCCTCTTTAGAGTTGCTTCTAAGCTCAAAAATGTTAAAAGGGAAGTTAAACAATGGAATAAGAATAGCTTTGGGAATATATTTGAGAACAAAAATGCTATTAAGGAGGATATTCTAAAAACACAGGAAAAAATTTAGAAGGAAGGATATACTCTTGACCTCCTCATTGAATAAAATGAAAAGTTGGCTCAATATCATGACATCATCACTAAAGAAGAAATTTATTGGAGACAAAGATCAAGGTTGTTATGGTTGAGTGAAGGAGATAAAAACACAAAATTTTTCCATCTATCCACTCTTAAATATAGAGCCAAAATTCACATATCACACCTAAAAAAGGGAGACTTGAAGATTATAGAGGATAAGGCCATTAAGAATGAAATGGAGACTTTTTTCTCTTCTCTAATGAAGGTTAATCCTAACATCAATTTGGATAGTCAAGTTGAAATCCTTAGAGTGATTCCTCCTCTAGTTTTGAAGGAATAGAATAAAATGTTAAGTTTAATTCCTAAGGATGATGAAATTTTCAAAGCTGTTTGTTCTCTGGGAGGAGATAAAGCTCTTGGTCCTGATGGTTTCCCCATGTTTTTCTTTGAAAAACTTTGGAAATTTGTTGGTAAAGATGTATGTGATGCTGTGAAGGAATTATATGGAGCTAAATAGATGCTTAATGAAGTCAAATCCATCTTTCTGTGCCTGATTCCTAAGAAAATTGGTGTTGATTCACCTGATCAGTTTAGATCGATCAGCCTTTGTAATTATTTCTATAAAATTATTTCCAAAGTTCTTACTTCCAGACTTATTCAAGTGATTCCTTTGATTATTGATTATCAACAAAATGGCTTCATCCTAGGTAGACAAATCCTTAACTCTATCATCTCTACTCATGAGAATATTCACTCCTTGTCTTGTTCTAACAATTAGGGGTTCATTATGAAAGTTGACATAGCTAAAGCCTATGACAAAGTTGATTGGTCATTCTTCTCAAATAGTCTATTAGCTTTTGGCTTTGACCAAAAGGTTGTTGGTCTTATTTATTAATTGATTTCTACCTCCTCTATTTTTGTTCTAGTTAATGGAAGATCATCTCATTTCTTTTATCCCTCTCAGGGATTGAGACAAGGTGATCCTTTATCCCCTATCCTTTTTGTTATTATGGCTGATTGCTTGGGGAGATATATTGGAGACTTAGTCTATAGAGGTGTCTTTAAGGGATTAAAACCTTCTTCCCATCCTCTAATTTTTTCTCATGGACAATTTGTTGATGACACCATCTTTATGGGTAAGGCTGAAGTCAAGGAAGCTAGAAACTTGAAGCAAGCTATTAACTTATATTCTTCTACCTCTGGTCAATTGGTTAACTGGAATAAAAAATTTGTGTTCTTTATCAACACCCCTATCTAGAGGAAAAATAAAATTGATAAAATCCTTGGATGTTCTATAGGATCTCTCCCCTCTTCTTACTTGGGTCTTCCTCTTGGTTTGAAGGTCCCTGATGCCTTCTGGGAAGATCTTATTAATAAATTTAGTAAGAAACTTGTGAGATGGAAAGGAAATATTTTAAGCCAAGTAGGTAAGTTAACTCTTCTCAAAGCTTGTCTTCAAAGCATACCTACTTATGCTTTAAGTCTCTTTAGAATTCCTATTAAATTTGCTAAGTCTATTGAAAAAATTCAAAGAAATTTTCTATGGACTGGTACTAAGGAAAAAAGGAGAATGCCTTTAATTGCTTGGGATAATGTTTGCAAACCTCTCAGTGAAGGGGGATTGGGAATCAAGAAAATTAGAAGTATGAACAAAGCTCTTTTAGCCAAACTAGGTTGGAGAGTTTACCATGACAACAAAGAGTGGAGTACCATATGGAAACATAAGTACCTCTTCAATGCTAAATCCCTTCCTAATTTATTCTCTTCTCCTGATGTTATTCATCCATCTTCCATATGGGGGGCTATTCAGGGGACCAAGAAAACTTTAGGAAAAGGATGTTCCTAGAAAATTGGTAATGGGCTTAAGGTGAAATTTTGGGATGATGTATGGTTAAAGGATCATCCCTTGAGTGGAGGTTTTCATGACAAGGATTTAGTTGACCGATGCAAGCAGAGATATGGCATATTAGTTAGTCATTATTGGCAGAATGATTCCTGGGTGAATTTAACTGATGTTGATCAAGGCTTTAGTAACATCCAATTATCTCTCAATGCTGTCTCTCTTTATCCTTATCTTGAGGATAAGATTATTTGGCATGCTGACCCTAGTGGCCAATTTAAAGTCTCTACTATCTTTGCTTCAAAGGAAAAGGGTAATCAACCTTTTTGGTCTCATGCCTGGATTAAGGGGCTCACCCCCAAATTTAATATCTTCTTTTGGACTCTACTTCAAAATAAAATTCTAAGCCTTGACAACTTGCAAAAAAGAGGTATAAATGTGGTTAATAGATGTATTTTATACAAAAATGGATTTGAAGATAGAGACCATATGTTTTTGAATTGCTCTTACACCCAACAAGTTTGGACTAAGATTCTTAATTTTTGGGGTATAACATGGCTCCATCAAAACAATGTGGAACTCTCTTTTAAAATCTGGTGCTACCCCTCTAAGGATCTCGATGCTCATTTTCTTTGGAAACTAACTCTCCCTCATCTCTGGTGGGGTATCTGGAAAGAAAGAAATAATAGAATATTCAGGAGTAAAGAACTTCCAGGATGGGTGCTTGGTCAGAATATCATTAGAGCCATCAAGGATAACTTTAAATCATAGAGGGATTCTAATCAAACCATCCAATTTGATAACCCTTTATGATATGAAGGGTCTAATTTGAAAACTGATAATCCAAGATCGATCATAAAATGGAATGTTCCTCCTAATGGATGGATCAAAGGGAACTTTGATGGAGCAGCTAAGGGAAATTTGGGAAGAGCGGGATGTGGAGGGGTATTAAGAGATCATGTGGGAAATGTAATTGATGCTATTACTATCCCAATTGGTAATTTGAATAGCCATATTGTTGAAGCTACTGCAGTCCTCTACACTATTAAATTAGCTATTGATTTGGGGTATTCCAAATTATGGTTGGAAGGTGATTCTTTGAATATTATTAACATCTTAAATAATAAAAATTTAATCTCATGGTCTATTAAGGCTACGATTATGGAAATCAAAGCCTTAATTCAAAAATTTGAAAAAGTGGCCATATCCCATACATATTGAGAGGCCAATGGGGTCACTGACTTGATAGCCAATCATGTTGTTCAAACGAGGCATAAGGTGAGGTGGCTTGATGAATTAAGTAAGCATGTTGATCTTAAAGTGCTTATTAATTATGATGCCATTCATTCCAAAGTGGGATAGATTTTCTTGGATTAGAAATTTAATGATTTGGTGGAGCGGCCTTATGGCTATCAGATTACCTTCCCTAAGGAGGTACATTCTAGAGAATGTAATGTGGTCACCACATGAATCATCAAATAGGTGAACTCCCTGGTTCCATTTCAAGCTTTTTGCCTTTTATGTTTGGGTTCTTTTAGTTTTTCATTGGCTTTGAAATATGAGGGGTAAGCTGCATAAGCAAGAGCCCAAAAATTGTTATGACTTGAAGGCTAGATAGGACATATGGAAGATTCTACAAAAAGGGAAGGTGGACAATTATCTGGAGTGTTTTCATGTCTTTAAACCCCATGTCACTACCGCCTTCTTTAAAAATTGGGTTGATGATAGAGTTACTCTCCATGGAGTCACTGTGAAGCTTACTAAGGAATTCATTGATGAGATCATGGGGCTTCCCATGGGTGGCATTAAGTTCTCAAAATAGACTAGTATCTCTAATGTGACCTACAAAAAATTTTTGAAGATGGATGTAGAGGAGAAGCAACTAGAAAATAATGGATACTTCTTTGACATGGATCAGATAAAAGGAATTTGGCAAGATGTGCTATGCTATATTTGTGAGTACTTCATCCTTGATGGTAGGAATAAAGGAGTTCACAAATTTCATTTTGTTTTTCTCAACCACTTTAGGCATAGGGATAGGATTTCTTTCCCTTTCTATCTACATTTTTCATTGCTTCAAAGCTTGTATGCCCATAAGAAGAAGGAGTCTCGTCCCATTTTAAATGAAGGTCTAATACTTCTCATAGAGGGTTTTTGTAAAAGTAAATCCATAGCTTTGACTTATTATTCTGATAAACATAAGGGTTCTCAGTCCAAAAAGTGTAAGAAGGATTAGAATGTTAAAGGGATAGAAAAGGCAAAACCAAAACCCTCTAGGTCTCAAAAATAAATTGTAGAAGAGGATTTTGAGTCAGAGAGTACTAAAAGCTCTGAGAAGGATGGCATGGAGAAAGAGGAAGGGATAGATGTTGGGGAGTTCAGCTCCAATTTGGATGGATATCCAAAAACTAAAGGAAAATTTGAGAAAGGGAATGAAGGGGATACAACTGAGGGAAACTTAGAACAAAGTAATTCTGACAATGAGGGTAATCAGACTGTGTCTGAGGGAGGTGTCAAAGACAAAGATATTTTAATTAATAATCTAGTTTCAATGAGAAAGGAGGATCACATGGTTCTGGTTTCTACTCCTACTATGGAGACTGGGGGACAAGAAAAGGAGGATCATGTTCAGCATGAAGACCCTGTTGAGACTAAAGAGGAGGAATGGATGGATAGGAAGGAACAAATTGAAAAGGTTGACTCCCCTCCACATGAGACTATTGAAGACACTTGTGAATCTCTATAGAGGGAAACCAAGCTTTCCTTCCTACATTCTACCAAGTTCAAATCTGACTCTATTCTCTAAGTTGATTCTTGGATCTATAATGAAATAATGGGGTTGAAGAAGAAAGTGGAAACAATGCAACACAATTAGGATGTTGATTGGACCATAATCAACTATTTGGAGGTGCAAATGAGAGATATCCCAAAAAAACTTAAAGATTATGAGAATAATCTTAGAATTCTCATTAAGGAAAGTAGAACAAAGATGGAGCAGGTAACATCAAGCATATGTGCTACTACAACTAGCCTTGGTAAAAGAGCAAATGAAGAAATAATATCCTTGGAGGGTCCAAGTAAGAGGACAAGGTAGAGTTTGAGGAAGAAATCATTGCAAGCTACTACAACTTCATCTACTAACTCCATCTAGGAAACTACTATGATTGGAAAGGAGGCTATCAAGATGATCATGGAATTACAATAAAAACCTAGGGTCTTCTTTGTTGGTTTTGTTCTTGTTCAGGTTCCTATTACTGGTTGTTGTAACTAGTTCTTATTTTTGCTCCTATAACTTGGTTCTTAGTCTTAAAATTTATTTGAGGTTCCAGGTATTTGTAAAACCTGGGTACTTTTATTAGAATATGCTTGTGGTTTCAAGTCCCTGTAAAACCTGATTTTGATGCTGTGCTTCCGTAGGTTTCAAGACTGTCTTTCCTGGTGGCTGTTAATGTTTTATCTTTTTTGTTTTTGTTAAAGGGTTTTGGGGTCCCTTCAAAACTTGCTTTTACTGTAATCTAAAACACAATAATAATTTCCTCCAAACACCAAATAATGCCCAAGATATGAGAAAAAACATGCAAATGTGTCAAAAAACTTAGAATATAGCAGGCCTACAAAAGATGATCAAAATGAGCAACCTTAAAAAACACCACTAGATAGATTAGATAGAGAAAAAAATAGAATTTCAAAAAAATATCCATGGAGGGGTTTAAATACCTATCAAATTGGGCCCCACTCATTGGTATTCAAATGGGCATAAAATGCTTGGAGTGCCCAAAAAACATGCATCCAGGATTCCAATGGGTGTCCTCCAGTCAATGATTTCATTTAGCTCTAATGTCATGGCTTGATTTCCCACATTTGAGTTATAAGCATGCAATGCCAATTTAAAAAATGATAAAGTCTTTTTATTGGTAATTTGGTGAAACAATCAACATTGGCTATTGTAAGTGGGTGGTTTGGTTGCAAATATCAATACACAATTCCCATGTTTCAATTAAACCATGCTTACCAAAATAATAGAATTTATAATTTTTTGCATATTTTTTTGACTATGTAATTGGTCAAATAATGTAATGATAGATTGAGAAGGTATAACAGGTTTGGCATGGGGTGAGAAGTGGAGGTTACAACAAGAGTTAGGGTTGGCTAGGAAATAGATATTGGGTATTATGGTAAGGAAAAAGTTATAGTGTTTGAGGAGGTATTTAGGGTGGGAGGAGTTCCATCACTTGAGTGGAGGGACACGAGAAGCTGGGTGATGACTGGTGGGTGGTAGTAGCTCAATGGAGTTGTGGGGTGGAGTGGTGACTGAGGGATCATCCATTGGAAAAGATCATGTAATTTTTTTTTTAATTTTTAACCTTCAATTATTGGTGGTGGCTAAGCAACTGAGAGGTGGAGGACACTATACTAGCAGATGGGAGGGAGGTGGAACAAGGGTGGTTGAGCCCTACTTGGCCATAAACAATTTTTTTTTAATTTAAAAAATGTTAATAAAAAATGTTTTTATTTTAAAATAAAGCTCCATATTTTAATAAATAACTTTTAATTTTTTTTGAAAAGACAAAGGCACCCCTCCTTCTTAAAAAATTTAAACTAATATTTTTTGTTTTAAAAAATGAGTTTAAAACCAAGAATAGTCCTAAATTAAATTCCAAACTCATTTACCCAATGGGTGGTCTAAATTTACAAATTAATTTAGGCATATTAGGAGCATCCAATATCTAATTTACATTATATGAAAACTCTTTATAACTAATTTGATTACTACAGATACATCCATATGGTTAGATTTACCTTAAAATGTGCATGTTCTCCAAAAAAACTAGAAATAATTTCAAAATGAAGATTTTTACATAATTGGTCTCTAAGATTTTAAAAATTCCTCCTTTCAACACTACACAATTTTTCTATAGTATGATAAGATGAAGGACTATGGATAAGGAGGGTAATAGGGTGTGCTCTGATAACATTAAGAAATTATTTGTGGGATTCATACAATTCACCAAGTTTCACCCCTAACCAAAAGCACCTTCTAATAATGAAGAAATAAATTGAATATAAGTAGAGTCATGATTATTTCTCCTTGCTTTCTTGCTTACAACACTCTATCTTTTCCCTCTATTTATATAAATTTTGAGGGAAGGTGAGGATGATTCATTTGTCAATGTGAAATAAGTTTAGTTTCCAAAAGAATAGTTAGGCCACTAATGTCAACATTCCAACAACCATGTTAAATTCTTATTTTCACATGTGGGTGTGCAACATTAAACCCCACATGGGTTATTATAACTAAGGTGAAGCTTCCCTTGATTAAGACCTAAGTTAAGCTTAACACTCTAATTACTCTAACATCTTATTCCTTCCTTTTGATCTTTTGGTTTCCATTTTTCTCATGTGTTAGATTGTAAAACCATAGATAGGACCCAATATTCGTCATGATTTTACACTTTTTTACTCTTTTTTTTCTCACTTTTCAATACTTTTTGTCACCCCTTGGGTTTTTCTTCTATGAGTTGTAGTGTAAGACCATGGATAGGACCTAGACTTCCTCATAAATACTTGATTTATCTTATTTATTTCTCACATTCTTTTTATACCCTTATGGGTTTCTCTTTTATGAGTTGCAATGTTAGCCCATGAATAGGACCTAGCCTTCCTCATAAAATCACCATATTTTCATTCCCTATCTAGAATGTGTTCTGAAATGGCTATAAGTTTGTGATCTTTATTTTCAACTTCAAATTTTGCTTCTTTTGATAGATGACATTTTCCAAACAATCTATGTTAGCATTTTTTCCTACATTCCCCTCATTCTCATGATAAGGAATCACACTTTATTATCATTTTATCCCATTTTCACCCTTCATCACATTTTTTTATTTAAAGTGATTCAAATTGTTTCATGTTTTATTCCTCTTGATTTCCTTTCCTTTCACTCCACTTGGATAAAATAAGGTCAAAGTCAAGATAACACTTTTATTTCACTTGAATTTATGAGACTCTTAGACACCCTGCTATTGAAGTTCTCTTTCTTAGTAACTAAGTCCAAGCTATTAAAATGAAAGTTTTCTTTAGCACCCATGTTTGATTTTCCAAATCCATACAGAGGAGGAATAGAAAAAGCCATAAATAAAGTTAAAATACAAATCATTTGAAATAAAAGGCAATGATATACAAAAGTCAACATATAAATTTTGAAAGTCAAAATCAAACCAAAATATATGATTCTAAGCACATCTCCTATCTCCAATCAAAGCTCTAACTCCATAGTTGGCCTCATGATATAGTTGAGGTCCATTGGGATGTGATAGGATATTAGTTTGGAATAGGAAAATAGAAAAAACTCTATGGTATAATTTACTTTCTCACACAAGTACCTAATATTCATAGTAGATCAATGACTCTGTAAGGGGTTCTATGGAATGGGGAAAACATTATGGGAAGGTAGGTCCATTTTTTATTTTCACACACATAACCTTCATGGGATGATCTACATACTTCATTTGTTGATCTAAGACTTGTGTGGCTAAAATAAGTTATTCATATTTATTAAATTTGAAAGTCCTCTTATTTTGACAAACTTAATCTGAGTTTCTTGACTTTGATAAAGAGTTACTCTACCTTGGTTATTACTTCATTATCCCCGCCACGCATTTAATTTTCCCCCTTGACAAAATATTGTGATTGTAAATCCATTTTCCCTCTTCTATACTTCCCTCTTATTCACATCTTCAAAACATGCTAGCACTACTTTGTTTCAATTTTATCTATCTTTCTAAAAACACAATATGATTGAGAAACTATGGATTACTTTATTTATACCATGGCTCTACATTTCTAAAAATACCTTGATTTCTTTTACCATTTGTTATTATTGTCCCACCCTTTTTATGGGCACCTGATTCCATTTCTAGTTTCATGTAATTTTTTCATTATTGAATGAGGTTGGCTTGTTACTAATCACTCATCAATGTTGTTTTACCATTTTTATTGTCCATTTTTGTTTAAGGATCGTTACTTTTTCACATTGATGTTTGATTACCATCTTTTATAGCATGTATCCTTGGATCGATTTGGTGAGTTTAATTTTCTTACTTAAGGTTTATTTGTTTGAGTTTTTTACTCTTTAGTAGATTTATCTTTTTAGTTACTTGATTTACTCTAAAATTTGACTTGGTCATTTAGTCTAACATAACACTTGTTACCCTAGCTTTCCAAATTTCCACGTACGTCCCATCCACATAACATCAATTATCTTGGCTTTCCTACATTTTTTTGTTTTTTCTCTTTAGTTTTATATCATTAGGTTTGTTGAAATCAGTCTCTATGGCCTTCATAATCAAAACTAAAAACACATTAGATAACCATTCAGTGATAAAGGTAAGTCAAGGTATGCACACATTTAAGTTTTTAATAATTTCCCTTTCCATCGTTTACTTTCAAGTTATTTTATACTTTAAAATACTAAAACTTTTTCTTAGCTATAGCATTGTGTGTTACTATGTTCTTGTTTTCCATTTTGGCCCATATATAAAAATTTACTTCCAGTTGGATAGAGAGGCCTAGTGGGTCTTAGTTGATGAGTAGGTCAAATGGCTTAAAATCAGGCTCAACATTTCAAAGTGAAGGGTTCAAGTAGTTTTAAGAACAAATCGAGAAAAGCCTATGCCCTCAAAATCTTAGTTTACACTTGGGAAACTTTTTAAAGTTTATTTGGCTGTGTTGTAATTCTTTCAAAAAAATTGTCCCGAAGGTAAATGACTAAGGACATATTTCTTTCAGGAAAATTATCTAAGACAATTTCCCTGAGGACATATTTATTTTGGACAAAATGTTTGAGACAATCTTTCTGAAGGCATATTTTAGCTGGATAAAATGTGCAAAATGAAATTTCCTTGTCAAAATATTGAAGATATTTCCTTTTAAAAAATGTCTACAACAATATGCCAACTACAAAACCCCAATGGATTTGAATGGTTTCAAATAAATTATTTGTCCAAACCTTCAAAATTGATCTAAGCATGATCTCTCAGTGTTCATAAGATTATAAGGACATGGCCCAAATTGACAAAATCTTGAAAACTCATGATGACCTTGAAAGATTGAATCAAAATGACTTGGGTAAGTTTAAGAACCATACCATCATCAGGATGTCATGAAGAACCAAACTGGGCCAAATATTTGTGTATTTTATAAATGAACTAAGGAATCCTTGCATGACCATTAGACCACATATAATCAATGTTCTTATTGTCAGGATCATACTCTACAAGTTTCATATTGTGATGAGTCTTCTATCTCAAGATATGAGCCTTCAAAGTTTAGCTTGACAAGGCTAAAGGTCCAAGCCATCCTACACATCATGCAAAGATAAATATAACAACTTATTTTAACATTTTATAAGTGCACATTAAAATAATTTATGAATCAAAAGGATGTATTTCCATAGAGTTATTCATGTTAGGAACATGCTCTACAAGTTTCATGTTCGTATGAGCTTTCTAGCTCAATTTATGGAGTTTTAAATTTGGTCATGCAGAGCAAGACATTCATACAAGTGTAAAATTAAATCCTTGGTAAATATAAATTCTGGTTCAAATGATCAATTATAGACATGTGTATTGCATATAAATCACACAGACCAACTTGTTTAATAATTTTTTATCTTCACTTATAAATCTCCTAAAACCAATATATCAAGTGGGTAAAATTATTTTAGTATCAATAACATCTCTTACAAGTTTGGTGCCTTCATAACCTTTACTCTTCCAAATATATGCCTTAAAATTTGGTCAAAATATGGGAGATAGTTTTATGGATGTCAAATTTAGACCATGGTAAATATCTATTTATTTTCAAATGCAAGCAAATCGATGATCAAAATTCAATTGTACTGATGATCTGATGGCATGAGATGAGTCAAAAGGTCAAGGAGCTTCAGAGGCCATTATATGGCACAAACATAGAAGTTGACAAACTTACAACAAAATCCTAAGATTAATGCATAATTAACAAGTGGCATGAGCATGTTATTCATGGAAGGAAATTAATGGACCATTGTTTTTTGTACCAAGGATATCAATGGCATGTATAATTTTAAAAGGTCTATATCTGACAATGGATATTTGTGAGACCAATGGGAATAAAGATTGTTAGGAGAATTTTGATTAGTCTGAGCATTTTTTGATGGATAAAGTCAAACTAAATAGAAATTTTTTGACCAAGGAAAATAGGTATTATAGGTTCATCCCATCACCATTATAGCTTATATAAATACCACTAAAGGGACCAATTGATGTAGTAAAGTTAGAGGACATAAAGGGATCTTCATTAAATCTAAATATGGACCTTTGGTTCAAAGATTTGAGGGTTTCGATGTTGTTTAATGATCATGTTTGCCATTTATTAGAAGGAGTTGTGCATATGGTGAAATATTAGTTCCCATAAATATAGAATGGGTATTTTATACCTAATGGGAGTCTAGAACAAAGCTATGTGGTCTATAAGTACCCATCAACAAAATGACTATAATAAAACTAATAGTTTGAGATTAGTTTTCCATCTATAGTAGAAATATTAACATGCGGATGATTTTGATCATGTTCCAATTTTAATAAGAGATATCATTTCAAAGGATGCCATGAAGGTATACACATAAACCCCAATGGTTTCATCTCCATGACCAACTACATGAAAAAGACCATTCTCTCCACTTTTGCACACCATAACAAACTAGTTAGGAGTAACTTAACACCAAGACAAAGCTCTAATAGATTGATTTGATGGTTGTAACTACATTGATAATAGAACCTAGTTTATAATGGCTTGATCCCATAGTTACAACCATAAAGAAGCATCAGTGAAGGAATAATGTAACTATGCAATGGATTGAAGTGACCTAGATCAATCAAAAGGCTTGAATTAGCATAAATGTAGAGGTAGATGTAACTATAGTTAAAATGGAATTATGCTCATTTGATTCCTTTTTATCACTAAAATACTTCTTTATTTCTTTCCTTTCCTCTATAAATACATCCTTTGAGATATTTTTAAGTATCCCTTAGATTGGTATGACTGGACTCTACCAAAAATTATATTCTTCACCTCTTGGAGTAATGAATAGAGCATTTTACAATTGTTTACTAATATTTTCTTAGTGTTTTATGTTTGTTTGATATGTAAAAGTATTTGTCCTCTTTCATTTATATGTCCAATTTCAACGTAAGTGCTATAAAATTTCTTTACAGGTCATATAATGTGTCTTAACATTGATCTCTCAAGGATATAATGGACTGCCAAATGTAACTGTCTTTGACTAGACCTTATTTTCACTGATCCCTAGTTTTAGTGCATCAAACTGACCTATATATTAATTATTTTTGAATATAAACTATATTAAGCATTGCATTAGCTTATTTCATATTCCATTAGTGTGTTAAAAAGTCCAAGATTAGTAATGGATATGACAAATTCATGGTGCATTAGCACATGTTATAATAATTTTCATTTTATGTAATCTCTTGACTCTTTTCACCCCAACTTATTTAGATCTTATAAAGACAAGTTAAAACTATCATATCTAAGGAAAAATACTCATTAATAAACATATAGGTCTGGTCTAAATATAGGCATCCATCAACCATAGATCCTTCCAATGTTAGTCCAGGTATGAGTTAGACTTGAATAAATTTGACCTCTATTTGGGTGCTATCTAGATAGTTAATAGCTTTGGCACACCTAATGGGACCCATTTTTTACATAATTTGTATCATAGATATGTATATCTAATTAGATAGAAGTTTATATGGTCTCACTTCGAGGTTTGCATATTTTTTCATGCCACCAAGAGTTGTCACAAGATCTTCTGCAAAAAGGAAAGAGATAGATTTCTCTAAGCTATCTTTCTAATCAGCAAAAATGAATAAATCCTCTCAATCTAATCCTATACCTAGACCTCTTTTTCCCGCTATTATGGCACAAAATCCTCCTATTAAAGCCAATATTATTTAACTAAACATTTTTTTAAATCACATACCTCAGATGGATGCTCCTAGAAGACAAGCTTTTGTACCATTCAATGGTGGTAGTCCTTTGAATCCTACCCAATGGGATGGAATTCTAGTCTCATCTCTTAAGGCTTTTCCTTATTTTATAGGATAAAATCCATTTACCCCTATAGAACATATGGTATATATTAATAATGTTTGTTCAATGCATCATGTAACTCAAGAAAATGTAGTAATGAGATTGTTATTAACTTGTTTCAAAGGGAAAGCACTTCATCAATCAATAATTAGGATTAATTTGGAGAGGTCCTATACAATAACTTTAAAGACAAAAGTGATCATCTATCACTTGTAGATAATCTTAAAATAATCAATAGATTCAATAATGAATTCATGGTGGATTTCAATTATAGGTTCTAGAAGACTTAGGATAGACTTACTGTAGTGATCAAGCCTACACCCAACTATGATTTTATATACTACTTGAAGGCTTTCAATTTAGGTATGGATATGATGATTCAATCCATGGGAGGTAACACTCTATCAAAGGCTTTTGAAGTATCAATTAAGGTTGAAAATATCCTTATATAAATAGGTAAGTTGTCTACAAGGCCAACAATGCTTCTCCTTCCATAGATACATCTTCATGTTCTAACTATTTCTCCAATTATATATTCAAAAAAGTTTTATCAAATAGAAGGTGATCAAACTAACAAATTAGGGAAGATAGAGAGTCTTATCAAATCTTAAAACAACAAGTTAGTTTTAATGGAGAGTTAATAAGCTCTACCATATAGGCCATATCAAAATACTAATCAAAATTATTAGTATAATAGGCCACATAATCAATCCAATTAGCAAGGACAAGGTTAGAATCCACATATAAGGTAATACAATCATAATGCTCTAAGAAATTCTAGATACTTTTTCCTTAATCAAAACAGCTATGCTTAAGAAGAGAAATGGAAAAGTTAGTGGGATCAAGAAAATTACATGGAAATAGCTCCAACTAGTGAGATCTCACATTAATCTTATATTCAAAAAAATTTAGCTCCTCCTCCACATGAAATATAACCAAATAAGGAAGTCTCTCTATGACATGGAGACATTCTTTCATTCACTCAAGCATAAGTGTGAAATCAATAAGGATAGAATGGTAAAGAACCTATTAAAACTAAATTTTTAAACTTTCAAAAACATGAGGATTCTTTTAAGCACATAGCTACAAATCAAAGTCAAAATATGTTAGCATTGAAAATTTAATTATATCCCATACTAGATCTAAGAAAAGAGAAATTAGTGATGGTTCAGGTCCTAATAAGGTAAACCCTCTTCCTTCTCAGCCACCACAAAGGAGCACCACTCATGAGCTACCTCAAAAGACATCAACTCAACATGTTTAAGATCTAAAAGGGTAGAATGTGAAAGGACCTTACATTCCTTAATTCATACAATATCTAGGATCCCATCCTACTCCTCAATTTTAGTCAAGGATAATTAATTCTCCACTCAGTATTATGGATTATATGAAGAAAACTTCATTATCATTTTCAATGTGGGATACATTGATAATCCCAAGATAAAAGGAGTATCTATAAGAGGATATTTCAAAGCTCAATATCTCTAATGGACCACCTAAAAATAATGAGGAAGTGTTGTTATAACAAGATCTAATCCATTTTTGAGCCTCAATATCTTAAGGTGACTAATCCCCCTCCATTTTATCTTCCAATTGTCATGGGATATTATCTTGTCCATGATCATATGATTGATAGTGGAGCTAGTAATTCTGTCATACCTAAATCCATAGCTGATAAACTGGGGAATAAGTATGAACCTCATGAAAAAAGATTGTTAAAGTTAGATTTTTCTCCTACTAAAACTATGGGAATCTTCAAATATCTTAATATTTTACTTGTTGCTTGTCCAAATTTCACCATTTCACAAGATATAGTTGTTGTGGATTTACCCCCATACTTTTCACTATGCCTATCTAGGGACTTTACTTATAAAACAAGAGGAAAAATTTATTTATATTGGCCATACATGGTTTTTAAAACTAGATATGGGAATAAAGTCACTATAATATCTGATCCTATTTTTATTTTTCACCTTGAACCATATATGCCAAGTATGTCTAATATAAATTGTGGTATTTTAGAAGAAGATGAGGATACTTTTGATCAAGAACCATATAAGATAATTTAAGACATACTAGATCTACTCTTGTATGAGTGGGATAATGATAAAAATTGGTTAGATCCATACAAAGGTATTCAAGAAGCTAGTTTTGGTGTCTACTACATGCATGAAGAAGGTGACTCATTACCTAGTCTCACTAGCTCAAAGCAGGATCAAGAGGGAGTATAGAGATTATAATTTGATGTATCCAGATCAAAGAATGGTAGTGGGGCTAGTGAAATATTGGTTTTAACTCAAAATCAAATGTATCATTATTTATTTATATTTAATTTCAATTATATATAAAATATTGCAGAATATGAAGCTCTTATTTATGGCCTTTAGTGGGCTAGGAAGATATGTATTAAGCTATTACAAGTGAAAGGTGATAGTGAGTTGGTAGTAAAGTAAGTTATAGGTTTAAGTGAATAAAATAACCCCTTCCTAAAGGCTTATAAAAACATATTTTGGGATCTCATGGAGGATTTCCTAGCATTTGATATCTAATTCACTCATATAGGAGCCAATCAACATGAAAATAGTCTTGCTTCCATAGGAGCACAATATGATATAGTGGATCATCTTAAAGATAATAATGATCAAACCTAAATCAAGGTTGTATGTAGGCCCTTAGTTCTAAATAATGAGGTAATTTGATAAGTCTTTGATAGTGATAAATATATATCTTATTTCCTACATAATGAGGCATAATTTTGCTCAAAGAATCAACATAAATTACAACACCAATATGAACATCAGATTGTGCAATTGAGATCAAACAAGATTCCTAAAGGTCTAGTAACCTTGAAGAGAAATTTCAATGAAGATGATCAACTAAGAAAGGATAAGGTAAGCATCTATTCTAAGGAAGAACATTATGAGCAAGTTCACATAGCTAAAGGTAAATAACTCAAGTAGGGTATAGTGAACACTAATTCTCAAAAAGTAGGATTCATTTCATTATGTAATAATTACATGGATTTATTTTCCTGGGAATACCATGATTTGAAAGGGTTTGACCCTAGTTTAGCATATCATACTATTGAACTTGAATAGGATGTAAAACTAGTAAGATAAAAGTAAAGGCCCATCAACCCTAAGGTTTAAATTCTCATGAGAAAGGAGCTTACCAAGATGATTGAGTCAAGTTTAATATTTCCCATAAAGAACTCAACATGGGTAGAAAACCTAGTACCAGTGAGAAATAAAAATGGAGAGATAAGACTATGTGGATTTTAGATATTTGAACAAATTGTCACTAAAAGACCACTATCTTCTTCCTTCCATGGATAAAATATTTCAGGGGGTAACGGTTTCACAAAGGTTCTCCTTGTTGGATGGGTACTTAGGCTAGAACTAGATATTAGTGAAAGAATAGGATCGATATAAATCAACTTTCACAACCAAATGGGGTACTTATGCCTACCAAAAGATGTCATTTGGGATTTTTTATGATAGATCCACTTTCCAAAGGGAAATGGATGTTTCCTTTCAAGGTCTTTTGAGTGAAATGGTCTTAGTTTATCTTCACGACATTAATTTATTTTAAAAGGATCCTAAAAATCATCTAACCCACTTGAGAGTTACTTTTTATAGATGGAGATAATTTAGAGTTTCATTAAATCTAAATAAGTGTATCTTTTTAGTGCATGAGGGGAGTCTTCTTGGGCATGTAGTGTCCAAAAATGTTATTTTTATTGGTCTAGAAAAATTAGAAGCAATATTTTCTCTATCATTGCCAAAATAAGATGGGATTGTAAAGATTCTTAGGCAAGATCAATTTCATCATCTTAGATTTTTAGAATTGGTATGGTCACTCACTTAAATGCTAAATAAAAATCAAGAATTCACTTGGAATAAGGAGGGAAAAAGAATCTTTGAATATATAAAACAAGCAATTAGCCAAGCTCCCACTTTCCTTGATCCAGATTTTAGCAAGGATTTATTTATGTATGATTTTTCTATATTTAATATAATTTTAGTCATGCTTATGCAATAGAATAATGAAGGTTTAAAGTAACACATTATTATTTTTAGTCAATATTTGGAATAATATGAGGAGAGGTATTATATTTTCAAAAATAATGTACTTGATATTATAATAGATTTTTAAAAATTTATACATTTGGTTTCAAATAGTAAGATTATACTAATGGTAGTTCATCCTAGTGTGAAGGATTTCATCCTTAACATAGACCAAAGTGAAAACAAAACTAGATGGGTCACTAAGTGCATGGAATATGATATTGAATTAAAGGTAACAAATTTGGTCCAAGGTAAAGTATTGTGTGAACATTTTGTATAATATGTGAAAGAAGATAAAGAAATGGTTTTGACACTTCAAGACACCCAATAAGAAGCTAAAACTAATTCTCCATCCAACTAGACATAAGAAATTGCTAGATTCCATCCAATAGGAAAATGTACAATGGGCTTAGATGCATGAAGGAGAATACATTTAGGTTTAAATAAATACCATATGTTTTTATTGATGGATGGATATTTGAAAAGGATGTTGGAGGTATAATTTTAAGGTGTCTTGAAGCTAATGAATTTGACAAGCTTCCTGAACAATTTCATGATAGTCTTTCTAGAGGCCATTTTTTAGCCAATACACAAAATAAAAAATTAATTAGAGATGGTTAATTTTTTCCTAACTTATTTAAGGATGCACATTTTTAGGTTAGGAAGTGTACAAATTGTGCAATGTTTATAGATAAGCAAAGACTAGCTACCATAACACTAAAGCCTATTTAGGTTGAGAAGCATTTCATGAAATGGGGTTTGGAATTAATTATCATGATACATCCTCCATCTAGTTATGGTCATAAATGGGTATTGATATCTACATACTATTTCACTATGTGGGTGGAAGTAGTACCTTTGAAGGAGGTAAATGAGAACTATGTGCTTGAGTTCTATGAGAATCTAGTCACCCATTATGAAGTACCTTATAATATAATATTAGACAATACCTTGACATTAAACAATGTAAATTTATGTGAATAGGATCTTGATAAATTTATTTATCTGACATCTTCATCAAATTACTATTCATAGGGTAATGGAATAGCTGAGTCCACTAACAAGAACCCGATTTGGATCATCAAAAGAACAATAAAAGATAATCAAAGATCTTAGAATACAAATTTAAACACTACCTTATGGGATTATATAATCACCTTTAATAATTACATTGGTAATTCAACTTATATATTAGTTTATGAAAGAGAATCAAGGCTACCTATCTCATTGGAGCTCCTCGCTTTGGAACCTACATACTAACTAGATCTTCTAGAAAGTAATGCAATGGAAGCTATGATGAATGAAGTAAGAGAATTGAAAGAGATAAAATATGATTTCATGCATACCATGTGGTCTATACAGAAACAATTCAAAAAAAAATATACAAAAGAGCTTCATCAAAGGCATTCCATCAAGGTGACAAGTCCTCAATTAGGATGAGGACTGTGCAAAGCCAAGAAAATACTCTAATTTTGATAGCTTTTAGAGTGGGCCTTATGTCATCATAATTTTTAAGGAGAGTAATGCTTTTAATCTTGATAATTTTAATGGAGAAATCCTTTACATCCTTATCAATGGGAGTTATCTTAAGTTCTACTATTAGTTTGATCTCATGTTTCTTGTACATAGGTAGATAGGTTTGTTTTTCCTTCAAGTACTTTTGCACATTTATTTTTTTGTTTTGGTCTTTTTTTGATTTCTTATTGTTTATAGGTTCCCCATTTCTCCAAAAAGTGTTTCCAAAAATAAATCAAAGTCCTTTTGTAAGTAACTTTTCATTTTTTTAAACATCTTGAATAAGCCTGATCAAAGTCTAGGTCCCATGACCAGTAGGCTAGTCAAGCCAACTAAGTTACTAGAAGTGTTGGACATTTTTACCACATATCAAACTTTGCCTATAGTTTAAGAGGCTAGTAGGTTCCCAATTTATGAGTAGGTTAAATGGTTTAGAAGTAGGCTTAGCATTGTAAATTAAAGGGTTCGATAATTTTTAATAACAAATCTAGAAGAGCATGCAGGCTCAAAATCCTAGTTTACAATTGGGAAAATTTACATAGTTTATTTGGCTAAGTTTTAGAATTATTTTAGGAAAATTATCTTGAAGGTAAGTGACTAAGGACATATTTATTTTGAAAAAATTATCTGAGACAATTATTATGAGGATATATTTATTTTAAACAAAATGTCTGAGACAATCTTTTCAAAGGCACATTTAAATTAGACAAAATGTCCAAAACAAAAGGTCCTTGTCAAAATCCTAAATATATTTACATCAAACAAAATGTACACAATAATATGACTAATGCAAAACCCTAATGAAATTAAATGGTTTAGGAGAAATTATTTATCCAAGCCTTCAAAATTGATCCAAGCAAGATCTCACAATGTTCATAAGATCATAAAGACATACATTAGATTGATAAAATCTTGGAAACTCATTAAAACATCAAAATATTGAATCAAAATGACTTGGGCAAGTTATAAAACTAGACCATCATTAGGATGTCATAAAAAACTAGACTAGATCATGTATTTATGTATTTTATAAATGATCTCTAGAAGCCTCATGTGACCATCAAACCATGCAAGATCAATATCCTTAGTACCAAGATCATACTCTATAAGTTTCATATCTCGATGAGTCTTCTATCTCAATATCTAAGCCTTCAATGTTTAGCTTACCAAGCCTTAGGGGCTAGGATATCTTGTATGTCATGGAGAGATTAAAAAACCAACTTATTTAAACATTTTATAAGTATACTTTATAAACCTTTATGAGATAAAATGATGCAACACCATATATTTATTCATGCTAGTAACATGCTCTACAATTTTCATGTCTACATAATCATTCTAGCTCAAGTTATAGAGTTTCAAATTTGGTTACACAAAGCAAGACATTCATGCAAGTGTCAAATTCAAGCCTAGATAAATAGCCATTTGGGTTTAAATGATAAATGATAGGTGTGTAAACATCATACAAATCACGTATACTAGCTTTTTTGAGCATTTTTCTATCTTCACTTAGAAATCTCCCAAAAGTAGTGGATTAAGTGGGCATAATGATTTTAGTATCAAAAACATCTCCTATAAGTTTGGTGCCTTTGGGACCATTTTGATTATATATCCATGCCTTCAAATTTGGCTAAAAAATGAAAGATGGTTTCATAGACATCAAATTTAGACCACAATAAATAGCCATTTTTTTTCAAATGCAAATAAATTAATGATTAGTGTTTAATCATATCAATGATATAATGGTGTGTGCTTGACTAGAAAGAAAGTTGGCCCAATGAGATCTAAGGACTTAATTGCTTTATAAATATTGATCTGATGGTGAGAGATGATTCAAAATTTCAAGGATCTCTAAAGGCTACCATGTGGCACAAGTGTGGAAGTTGACAAACTAATAACATGATCTCAAGAGCAACATGAAATTGATAAGTGGCATGAGCACATTCTTCACAGTAGGAAATCAATAGACCACATTTTTTCATACCGAGGATATCAATGACATGTATAAGGTCAAAATTTTAACATATAATAGTGAGGATCTATGAGGCCAATGGGAATAAAGATAGATATGAGCATTTAAATTGGCTTAAGCATTTTTTGATGGATAAAGTTAAGCTAAAGGGTAAGTTTTTTACAAAGGAAAATAGATATTGTAAGGTCATCCCATCACCATTATATCTTATATAAATTCCAATAAATGTACACATTGATGTATTAAAGTTAAAGGACATAAAGTGACCTCCATTAAAACTAAATATGAACCTCTAGTTCAAAGATTTGAAGGCTGTAGTGTTGTTCTATGTCTATATTCACCACTTTTTAGAAGAAATACATGTGAATATGGTGAATTTTTAGTTCTTTAAAAGACATAATGTGTTTTTTAGACCCAATGGGAGTCTAAAAAAATCTATATGGTCTATAAGTTCCCATCAATAAAATGACTATATAAAAATAAATAGTTTGGGATTGGTTTTTCATCTATAGTAAACCTATGAACATGGGGATGAGTTTGAGCATGTTTGAGTGTGAATAAGATATATAATTTGAAATTATTCCATGAAGGCATACATATATACCCAAACATTTTAATCTCTGAGAACTACATGAAAAATACCCTTCTCTCCACTTTTACATGCCACAATAAACCAATTAAGAACAGTTTATCACTAGGACAAAGCTTTAACAGATTGATCTTATGGTTGTAACTAAATTGATGTTAGAACTTAGTTTAGAATATATTTATCGCATATTTGAAACCATAAAGAATAATCAATGAAGGAATAATGTAATTATGTAATGTATTGAAGTGACCTGGTTCAATCAGTAGGCTTAAATAAGCATAATTGTAGAGGCAGTTGTAATTATGGTTAAAATGAAGTTATGATCATTTGATTATTTTTTAAACATGAAAATACCTCTCTCTTACATTCCTTTATTCTATAAATATACCCTTTGATCTCATTTTAAGGATCCATTAGGCTAGTACAAGTAGACTCTACCAAAAATTGTATTATGTACCTCTTAGAGTAAAGAATAGAGAATTTTAAAGTTGTTTACTAATCTATGCTTAGTGTTTTATGTTTGTTTGATATGTAAAAGTGGTTTCCATATTCCCTTTATAGGTCCTAATTTAACCTAAGTGTTATAAATTTTATTTATGTGTCATATACTATGTCTTAGCATTGATCTTTCAAGGATATAGTGGACTATCAAATGTAAGTGTCTTCAACTAGACCTTATTTTCATTTCTCCCTAGTCTTAGTGCATCAAAATGAGCTCTATATGAAATAATTTTTAAAAATATGATAATAATCATTACATTATATTCTTTTATAGTCCATTAGTGGGTTAAAGAATCTTATCTTAGGAGTGGATATGACAAATTCATGATGCATCACCACATGCTAGAATAGTTTTCATTTTATGCAATCCCTTGACTCTTTTCACCCTAACTTGTTTATATCTTAAAAATATAGGTCCAAATTATCATATCTAAGGAACTAATACAATTAAAAACCCTAGAGGTCTCATTTGAATATAAGCATCCCATAGCCTTATATCATTCCCACATTAGTCTAGGTAGGAGTCAAACTTGAACAAATCTAACCTCTATTTGGGTACTATTTGGATAGCTAACATTTATTTCTCAAAGCACCATCACCTATTACACCTGAGTGACACATGATGAGCTTCAAAGGGGGAGTATCTATACATATAATGTTTTTAAACTTTATCAATTACTAATGTTTTATATCTTATAGGAACCCATTAGGTCTTAATATTTATGAGTGTATGCCCTAAGGGGGGCACCAAAAAATGGGTGGGTAGATCATTGGTGATTAATAGGATTTTTTTCCTTCATTACCTCTTGTTATCAATCTAACCAACTCTTAAAAACATTCACTTAAGCTTTACCTCCTATTTTTCACCCTCCTCTAGTCATTTACCACATTATTTTAACACTTTCCTAACATAAAACCCTTTTTGATTGTTGACATTACATAGTCAGCCCCATCAAACTTATACTCTTCTTGATAAAACTTATTAGGGTCTAGGTAAACCCCTAGTAGACCTAGTTTATGACCTAATTGTTTTTTTTCAATTATGATACTAGGTTGATTGGGTCGACCTTGTCAGCCTAAAATTTAAGAAAGGATTAGGGTTAGATCCACCTATATAAACACATCCATTTTTCCATTCTTATAGAGATATAAAAATTTAATTATTCATTTAAACTTCTTTATAATCTAGTCTTCCACCATTCTACTTGAGGAGTCCTAACTTAGGGTTTCTACTTGAAGAAGAATATTATCTTGTGGAGAAGTTTTATATGTTTTATCATTTCCTAGTGATCCTAAAAAACCACAACAACCTATTATGAAACAACTTTGGCTAAGGAAAATATTGAGTCTTGACAAGTTCATCTTCAAGGTAAGTATCTCTAATGTTTTTCCTCTCTTTAGTAGATAGAAGTAGTATAAGTAATGGATTTTGAATAAATTTCTCTCTCCATGCATTAAGGTCTTACCTATACATAGATTTTTTAGGATTATCTTATGTAGGTTTAATTTTATGTTTATTACCCCCACTTTGTATCACAAGCTTTGGTGATAACTAGATTATATTTTACTTTACTTATTATTAGTTTATTTAATATGAAAACATAGGACCTAGTTAGGTTTATTATGTAGTATTGCTTGACTCAAGGCTTTAAGACCCTCCTTAGAAAATTTATTGTGCTAACAAATAATTTGGATAGGTCTAGAATATCCATCTTGATCATGACCTTGATTATCTAATGTATCCCCAGTAAAAAGTGTAAGTAAGATTTATCTTCTTTGAGATAGGATTGATTTATATATCTATTACATTTCCCATTTCATATGCTTACCATCAAACTTATGAAAGTCCACTTTTGCAAACATCAACATGAACCCCAAATTGGCAATAGAATTATTTAGACTATGAGACCCAAACTAGAGTGGTGGAGAGTTATTTTACAAATATTGAACTACAAGGTTGGAAAATTACCTAATTAGTTGTTAAATTTGATCCCTCAATCCATTAATCTCCCCTCTCATCCCCATGACTTACCCTTAAACCACATGGAGGTCATATTTTTTCACCCTGACATGTGACTCTAATTAAATGTGTTAAACCACAAATAAAATAATCATATAAAAAGTTTTGGAATCCATTTCATATTTTCAAGTATTTTTAGTCGTTTCTTATTATTTTTTGTATCCATGAGTGTTAGGCCTTATCATACAAAAAACCTAAGAGGGATGAAACACTAAAAAAAAGTATCGGTATATGATACCATTGTGTCTACCTCACCAAGATGAATCCAATATTATTAATGTGCACAAGGACAAAATATTTGACCTTTAAAAAGTGTACTAGTAGAATATATAATTATGATCATCTCATTTATATGAATCTAATGACTACTAATGTGCAAAAGGTTAAAAAATTTCTAGATTATTTTTACCATTTTTTTAATTTCTTTTCCTTTTAAAAAAAAATGACAAACAAAATTATGGTGATGAAAAAATTAACTTCTTCCTAGATCACAATTATGTTTTTTTTTTACCTTCTAGTGTTTAAGAAGCAAGATATAAAAAATCATGCCATAGAAACATACCCCAATTTAAGCTTTGATACTACTTGTAATTAAATTACTTAGATAATTGATAATGATAAAATAATATATCACATAATTAATAATATAATAAGAAGAAACACAATAAAAATTGATGAAAGTATAACACCTGAATATTATGATTGAGACATTTTGAGGGGGCAATCTCCATAACAATATAATAAGAACATTATTCATAACATGGTCCTATAATTATAACTACTACCACCTATATATAGTATAACTATCCATGGTTATTCTATAGGCCAAACTAATAATAACATAGATAAATGTGATAATAATATAAAAGAGGTATGTATGCCATAAATCAGCCACACATATCCCTAGACATACCATACGATAAGGGCATAGAAAATAGTATAAGTCTGTATATATTTGAATGATTAACAAAGAGATAAGATGATTTATCGTAATGAATTTGATGAGATAAGGTTGAAAGCTTTACTTCAAAATGAACTTCTATAACATTAGAGGAAACAATGATATGATACATCAAAAAAATTCAAGGAAGGAGATCGAGCTTTGATATTTTATTCAAAGTAACAACATTTCAAATGAAAGCCTCATACTAAATGGTTGGGACCCTATCAAGTGGAAACATCTTTGACAATGGATAATTTCAACTTCTACCAATAGATGGGAACAAAAGAACATTCTTAGGTGATGGACATAGACTAAGACTTATCAAAAACCTCAAATCAAATTATAATTATTCAATCAAATTTAGTATCAAGATGAATTTGGCTACATGAGAGAACTTAGTTCTTCGATAATAGTTATAGGATGAGATTTGAAGATTAATAAAGGAAGAAGATTAAAAACTAGTGAATGGTAGTCTTTCTCCCAAATATAATAATAATAATAATAATAATAATAATAATAATAATAATAATAATAATAATAATAATAATAATAATAATAATAATAATAATAATAATAATAATAATAAGGGGATGAAAGTTGAAAATAAAAAATGGTAAATTTTCAAATAAAAAAGCAATAAAATCCATGCTTATAGTATGTTGTATATGCTCTTTCAACTAACTAATGTGGGTTTTTCATAGGATAGGTGGAAACCTAAGTGGATAGAGAAAACATCATAATTGAGTTTAAGTATTTTGTATTTTTTTCCTATGTACAAGATTAATTATAAGTTATTAAAATGTCATAGTCACCCATTTTTTAAAGGAGGTTTTTCCAAAATTGGAATATGACATAAAAAGGGGTTCAATAAAAAGGGTAATTCAAAAAGTGAAAATAATATTCCAAGTAGAAGTGTAAATTAGGATATGTGTCTCGTAAATGAAAAGTCACATAAGGTCACCATGATGACATAACTCAATAAATCATGTACAAAAAGAATTTTTTGAAAAAAAATAACGATGAGGATGTCATTCCAAGGCACTTTCCAAATTATTTAGGAGAATATGATGACACAATATTGCATGAAGAAAATGACAAATGGGTATTTTATGTGATTTTCAAAGTTCACACATAAATAAATTATTGCCTTTTTCACCCCAAAATACTCATATCTAATGATCACTTGAAACTTTGGAATATGCCCAAAGTCAAGGGAAATTAATTACAGAGATATTTTAAGTGTTTCATGCTTCTTTTAAATATCTTCTCATATCAAGAGACCTAGTTTTCCTAAAATTTTACTCCAAATTTTCAAAGAGCTCTTAATATTCTTTTTCAAGTACTATAAACCTATACAAAGAAGGAGTTAGATAAGATGTGATAAAATAATAAATCCAAGCTAGAGTCTACACATTTGTTACTTAAGGATGAAGTAGTGGATACCATAATTGAATAAGTAAGATGGCTATATTTTTTTAATAAATTTAAAGGAAATGATAGTTAAGTTATCAAATAATTTATCAACAATTTCAAGAGTGATCACACTAAGGTGAGAGGGGTCAAAATACCAATGTGCAGCCAAGTTATTAGTGATCTTTCAATAATTCTAAGTAAAGGCATTAGGATTTTAGGTACATGCACCTTCAAAGATTTGATTCAAATATTTCATGAATAAAGGGAACATACTCTTGAGATAATTGTTATACATAAAGGAAAAGCTAAGGGAATCAAGAGATACTTTAACAAAACCCTTGAGTAAAACTTCATTAAGGGTGATCAAATATTTTACTTATGATGGGTAGTATAATTCTCTCAGCTATGATGCGATGATAATAATTACTCACTTTAGATAAGGACTCCATAAACTAGAATAGAGAGTGAATTTTCCTAAATTTATACATGAAACCATTCAAGTTGTGGTAAAATATTATGTGTAGGGAATTTTTTCCATTAGGCATCATGGGATTATTTAGCTCATTTACTAACATCATTTAATGAAGAAATAATATGGAGAGGCTTCCTAGTAATAATTCTTAAAAATAATCTAAAAATAAAATTTGAGAAAAAATACAACCTCTCTATTCTTACCTTACACCAAGGTCTATTTTAAAATAAGGAACTTCTAGTGAAGATGGAAATCTAAAGGCAAGGAAGGAAAAGAAGTTGAAAACAAGGTTACTTAAGTCTAGGTATGAGGAAAACCCAAAACCAAGAACTTTCCAAGTTACAATATAGGAAATATATGATTAAGAGAGACCAACCCTAGGAGCATCACCATCTAGTGTCCTGAGAATAAGTTCAAGAAGAAAGACTCCAAGGGAAGATTCTAGGCTATTACATCTATCCAAGAGAAGAAGAAGGCTTAAGTTACATAAGGAAGATGATCAAGAGAGGGATGTTATGGATATCATTGGTAGATTAAATAAAGGACATACTATGAAACTCTAAGGATTTAAAAAATATATGCAAAAAAACTATATAAGAAAATAACCTTCATTCAACATTGAAGAATTAGAAACCATGGTAGAATCATTTAAGGAAGATATAAAAAAAAATACTACCATATTCTTCATCTCAAACAAAGGGTAAAGGAAAAGCATCAATCATAGAGATAGAAGTAACTCACTCCTATAGACATGATGAATATGAACAAGTAAAAAAATATATAATCCTATCTAAAGATGAAGCTACTATAAGGAAACAAGATGAAGAGATTACCTTCCATAGAATGAATATAAAAGGTAAGGAGAACACTATTGCATCTATACAAAAACAATTAGAATAAACTATGATTCAATTTTTTAATAAAGACAATGGGATTGTGTCCTTAGAATAAAAAGTGGTTGGGCCAAAAACACAAGAAGACCAAGCAATTCAGGCACAATTATCTTATCATGACATCATGACCACTTGGAATGAAACTTTTCAATAATTAAAAGGGTTCAAGAAAGGAAATAGGAAATTGATGATAGATCTTGTAGAAGAAATAAAATAGAAATAAAAAGTAGAGTCTACCCTCTATGTAACTTGTGAGTTGGGGGATAAACATTCATCTTGTAAGAGACCCACCTTAACCTATATTATTTTTCTCTATGAGTAATTCCTTATATGGAAATTACTAAGTATTTCCTATGGATTACCTCATGACTTGGAGGATGAAAACTAATTCATGGAATCTTATCAAACTAGTACCCTAGAGTAGTAGAATTTATTGTGAAAATTATATTTATATAGCGTTCTCTTGGGTCATATGTATTATTTATTTATCAATAAATTTTTAGGAGAATTACAACTTAGACATTAATATTGTACCCTAAGAAACCAAATTTCATGGACCACAAGAAATAATAAATATTTTTAGCAAGCAAAGACTATTGGCCTTTATATGAGAGCTCAATTTCCTAATGTAAAATAGAAAATTATGTAATTTAGAAGACTTATATACCAATAAAAATTCAAGGAACACTATACATAAGTTATATATTAAATTAAAACAAATTATAAATAATATGTGTAGCACCATTTTAATGAATCATTGACTACTTGTGACAAAATATGGGATACCTTTAATATCCCATTGAAATGAAGAGAGGTGAATTAACCCAATAAATTTAGATGAGGTTTTAGAATAACTAGGGTTGTTGTTGAGATAATTTAACAATTCAATCAAATGTGGGTAGGAGTGGATAAGTATAAGATTCAAACCTCCACTCATCCTTAGCCCTATGTCACTATGGTAGAATGTGGCATATTATTAAATTGATCAGTTTGAAAAATTGAGAGCACTAGTTCTTAGATATAAAGGCTTTGTTGACCCACTTGAGAAAAATTGGGACACATAATATGATGTCTATGATTTCATCCAAAATTTGGAAAAGAAAGTAGTCAATCATTAATAGGGAAGGCAAAATCTTGAAATACGAATTAAAAGAAGTGAGTGTGGGGGGAATGAAGAGTCCATAAAATGGATCATTATATCCATGTAAGGAACCTATATATCCTCTATTAGTCTCCCTATTAATATATTTTAATGTGTATTTTATAAATTATTTCTAATATAAAGTAGAAAATGAATATGTTTATCTTAGTATGTGTGAGTCAATGTTTCTTTTTTACCACTATGTTCTAACCCTTTTCATGGAAAATCCATCAATTTTATATGTATAAGTTTCATAAAAACACTATGATTAAATAATATGATTTTTAAAAATAATTAGATGATTTAAGATCAGTGAAAATCACTATGGAGTAGCTTAGACTAGCTCTAGATTTTACTAGTCTTGCTCTGAAGTCTACTAGTCTAACTCTGTAGTCTACCAATCAAGATCCAAAGTCTCCTAGTCTAGATCTATAGTCACTAGATCTAGGCACAAATCTTACTGAAGGATGTTTTATAATTTTTTCACTAAATAATACATCATTCATTATTAATTAATAACCTTGTAAATGACTTTGAGTCAATTCTAGATTTATGAGGAAACATACCAAATATATTATTCCTAATTATAGACATAATATTTGTAGTAATGTTTTGTAGAGACATCACTATGAATATTTTGAGAGTTATTTATAAAATCATACATGATTAAAACTATATATATTATAACTATAAATAATTAATACCTATACATGGACACATACACATCTCTTCCATCATTTCACCTTGAAACATGAAAGGAGGTTGTACCTGATTTTCTATTTTGTAATAAATTAGTTATAGTTAGAAATCTTGTTAAGGACTATCATTATTAGTTATTTTAAAAGATTTGGGAAATATAACCAATGTATTATAAGGTATTTTTGTTAGTAACTCATAAAAATGGAGATATATTAAGGTTAAATGGAGTTGTTGAAGCATTTGTCAGATTGTAAGCATTTTTAAAAGTTATTAAAGATTTAATGTTCTTGAAAGACTAATGTGATTTATGTCCCATTATAAAGTATAAAAAGGGCATAGTCAACCAAGGAAACTAAATTATTTTTTGGTATTTTCTATTTTGTACTACTATTATATAATATTATACATATTTATGTTAAATGTGAGATTTGAACTAGCCTATAAGTCTCTCTCTCTCT
>JARHVA010000839.1:0-55000 GCA_037957365.1 Torreya grandis
CTAGAACTACAATGTGCTAGACCATATTTAAAGGGTAACTCTAGAGTATAACTAGAATGTGATAGCCCATATTTAAAGGGTAAAAATAAAATATTTTAAGTCACTCCTAATTAAATATATGATCATACAACTATCTAATAGAGCATTGTTAGCTAGGCAAAAAATAATCAAGAAAACATTTCTTTTAGATTTTTATTATCCACTTGAAGGTGTGATTTTACATTGACATTACTTATTAAAAAGTGTAACCATTTTACACATTTTTTAACTAAATGCTTTCCCCTTGAACTCTATCATGAATGAATTCAGGAAATTCAATTCAATTTATCTTGGGATAAAATAACTAGAAGTCCAAAAAGGAAAAATGTTAAATATAAATAATTAGCTAGATAATGAGCATGAAACCAAGGTTTTTTATATACTAAAAAATACATGCAAAATATTTTTATTGGGATTATAGTGACATGAAATTAATTAATCCAAGTGTATGCACTCATATTATCTACACTAAAAACATAAAACCAATAAGGCAACCACAGAGAAGGATCAATCCTACACTAACATATATGGTCAAAATAGAAATAGAAAAATTATTACAAGTAGGATTCATCTATCCCATATCACATAGTCAATGGGTCTCACCACTTATAATAGTACCAAATAAACATGGAAAAATATATAATATTCATATATTGTAGAGAAATTAATAAATCCACTATGAAATATTACTTCCCTTTGTCTTTCATAGACCAAGTCTTATACAACTTAGTTGGGAATAAGTATTTCTCCTTATTTTAAGGGTTTAGTGGATATAATAGAATGAGGTTAACTAAAAAATGTGAAGATAAAGCAAAATTTTCATTCCCTCAAGGAAAATTTTCATATAGAGTGTTATCCTTTAACCTATGTAGTACACTAGTTACATTTTAAAGGACAGTCCTGGCTATCTTTGTTGATTTAAAAAAATGATTATGTTGAAGTGTACATGATGAATATTTTGATTAATTCTTAACTAATATAGACAAAGTTATAACCATGGGTGATAAAAAAAAATTATCCTTAAGAAATGATAAATTCCTAATGATGTTTGATTAAGGAATTGTCCTAGGTCATCACATCTTAATGGAAATAATACAAGTTGACCTCAAGAAGATTGAATTCATGTCCAACATGTCTTCACCAAAAAATAAAACTAATATAAAAATATTTTTAAGACATGAAAATTACTATATGAATTTTATATAATACTTTATTAATATTTTTTCACCTATATTTTTTTTACTCATTAATAATAGTGATTTTTTGTGGACTAACAAATGTCAATAGGTTCTTGAGTCAATAAAATAAAAATTATTTTTTGATCAAATATTTAGAGGTCATAATTGGGAGTATCCCTTCCACATACACATTGATGCCTCTAAAAATGTTATGGAATAAATCCTTGGGTATAAAAATGAGTAAGCTAATATGTATGTTATTACTAAATTAGCAATAATTTAACTCTTATTTAAAGGAATTACACCACTACTGAAAAGGATTTCCTAGTTGTCATATATGCCATGAATAAATTTAATCATTACATCATTGTATATAATATATTTTTTTATAAATATCATTCATCCAAAATTTATTTGATGATTAAACTAGATATAGGAAGAAGAATCATTAGATGGTTTCTACTCTTGTAAGAATTATATATCATAATTATTGATAAGCCAGGAAAGGCTAATATAGTTACTAACTTATGATAAAGATTAAATGTTTCAAGTGAAAAGGATACAATATAAGATAGTTTTATATATGATTATTTATTCATAGTTTTAACATGCGCACCGTGTTTTATTCATATGGCCAACTATTTAGCCACAATAAAATTTTCTTGTGATTTCACTCATAAAGAAATAAAATTTTTAGTTAAAAATAATGCAAACTAAAAATGGCTTAATGATATTTGATTTTAATATGGACCTGATATGGTACTTCATAGGTGTGTAAGAGAAGATGAAATATAAGACATATTAAAATATTTCCATGATGAATCAAGTTACGGTTACTATTTAGTCAGAATTATTATTCATAAGATCTTTGGAGATGGATACTATTAGACCTCAATAGAAATTTGAAAAGATATGTTTGGAAATGTGATCCTTGATAAAGAAAGGGGAACATAAATTATCTAATGAGATGACCCTCTATCCTCAAATGTTTTTTGGACCTTTTAATAAATGTGGCTTATATTTAATTGGCCCCATTGATCCATCATCTGAAGAAAAGGAATACATCCTTATATGTAATAATTATGTCACCAAGTGGGTAAAATTTTAATATCTACCATTTGATTGTGAATAAGTGGTTGTTTATTTATTATATTAAACGATCATACAACATTTTGGATTACCAAGAGAAATATTATTATACCGAGGCCCTCAATTTACATCTAACATAATCATATCTTCACATAACACTATCAAGTCACTCACAAAAAGTCATCACCATACAATCCACAAGCCAATGGTCATGTTAAGGTAACTAATAGATAACTAAAAAACATATTCACCAATATATTAAGTATTAGAAAAATATATTAGGCAAGAAACTTACTTGAAGTAGTGTGAGCTTACAATACAACATGGAAGATCACCACAAGATTTTCACCATATGGCTTGTGTATGGGAATAATCCACTATTGCCAAAAGAATTTGAGTTACATAAATTGAAAACAAAAATGGAGGTAAGAATACATCTAGATGAAGCACAATAATATAAAAAAATTCAATTGAATCAACTTGATGAAATTATACTAGAGAGATTATAAAAAATAGAAATTATTCAATATCATAGGAAAGCATGACATGATAGCCACATCAAGGAAATAAAATTCAATGAAACAGATTAGGCCTTGATATTTGACTCAAAGTACCAATAAGATTTCTAGGTCCCTACAAAGTAGAAAAGATCTTTGATAATGGATCAGTTCAACTTCTCCCAATTGATGAAAATGACAGAACACTCTTGGTCCATGGGCATAGAATGAGACTTTATCATCAAACTCCAAGAAAAGATGATTTTTTCAAACTTATTAAATCTTAAATTGAATATGGATGTAGGGAAGAACCATTTTATTACATTATAACCAAGGACTAAGATTTGGATTCCAATAAAAGAGGAAGATTGAAAACCAATAAATGGTAATACTCTTCTCAAAAATTTGTTGAAAAAAAAGGGTGAAAATTTAAAAACCAATAAATGGAATTTTTTCAAAGAATAAAGGAATAAAAATTAGAACTTATAACTAATTGTATAAACTTTTAATTAAATCACATGGGTTTTTTATCATAGGATAAGTAGCACTCCTTATATCAAAAACAAATTTTAGGTAATTCAAGTTATTTTATACTTAATTATTCTATGTATAGGATTATTTATAAGTTATTAAAGCATCATCTGATCCAATTACAAAATAAAAAACTCCAAATTGGGACATACCAAAAAGGGTCTCCTTAAAAGGTATTTTTAAATATATAAAGAATTTTCTTTCCATAAAAGGCATGTCATATTGTTTGGATGTCTTTTCCAAATTCCAAAAAGAGATATGATGACATCATGGTGACATAATCCAAGTAATCATGAGAAACACATAATTTTGAATAAAATATTCATCAAGGTGATATCTCAAGGCATGTAACAAGTCTATTAGGAATTTATGTCAAGGTTTTACATGAGGAAAAGGACACGGATATATTTGGGGACCTTTTCAAACCATCCCACACAAAAAAAAGTTCTCTTTCTAAGACAATCCTATCTCATGAGTTGTTTAAATTATGATGTATTTTTGAAGCTAGGGTAAAATGATTACATACCTATCTAAGACATGCCTTACATTATAAAATAATGTTCTATTCATTGTAATAATAATTTTACATTTTTTAAACTTACACACTCTTGTATTGTCTTATAAAAGACTCTAATTAGTTTTGAAATATCTAATAAGCTAATAAAATAGGCTGGAAGAATAAATTTAAACCTAATATTATAGACCTTTTTCTTGAAGATGAGGTAGTAAATTTCATTTTTTTAATAGGTTAGATGGTTAGAATTCCTCAATAAATTCCAAAGTTATGATGAGAAACTTGTTAAGTATTTTATAGTCAACCTCAAGGGATAACATAATAATTTAAGAGGCATTATAATCCCTATTAGTATTACTATTACCAGTCAAATTTTAGAACTCCAAACATGGGGATAAGAATCTCAAGGAGGTTTAGATTTCAGGACTTAATTTAGAACATTCATGAAGAGGGAGAGCCTATACCTAGACTAATTATCAAACTTCAGGGTATAACCAAAGGATTTAGTATGGAGAGACTACCAAAACCATGGAGAATAGCCACATTTTAAGTTATCAAATAATTTAACTATGATGGTCAATACAAATCCCTTGGGTGTGATTCCATGAGAATTATTACTCAACTACAATGGAAACAACATAACCTTGAGTGGAGGGTCAATTTACTATAGTTTCTCTATGGATCCATTTGAGTTATGACATACACATACATGCAAGTTGTATACACATAATATATTTAAACTTTATCATTTATCGACACTTTCTCCCTCATAATAAGCTATTAATATTTAATATCTCTAAGTTCATACCTTAAAGGGTGACTTAGGAAAGGGTTCCATAGATATTTAGTGCTTCACAAGATTTTTATTTCTTATACCATTGATTAAACCCACTATAAGTTGCTTTTATCCAACTCCCTAAGTAATTAAATCTCACTTATAAAATTTCCTAAGTATTTACACTTTCAAAATAGACACTCACTAATCAAACACCATTTTTATTTATTTTTCTATTAAGTCAACTAGGTCAATCTTGTTATAAATGATTCAATGCACATTACATAACTAAGCTGACCTAGCCAACCTAGTTCAAGACCTAATGGATACTTTTCTTTCCTAAAAAAATTGAGTTGAAAGATCATGTTAGCTAAACTTATGGGAGGGTTTAAGGTCAATATTTGGTTATAAAAAACACCTTCACTTCAATCTAATGATAGGAACATTGATTTTTGCATTATTACAACTCATAATTATATAAATTCTACACTTAAGAAGTCATTGTTTAGGGTTTTGCCTTAGAATGAAAGAGGCTTGTCTTGTGAGAAAGTCTTGGATGCAAAGTAGGAGTCTTTTATCCCAGATATTATTTATATAGTTTGATCCTTATAAAGTCAAAAAAATATTTTTCAAATCACCAATGATTAAGTGAGATATTGAGGCATGACAGGTTCATTCAAGGTAAGTATTTCTAACTCTTACTCTTTCATTATGTTAGATAGATATTACACAAAGTAATAGTTTGAATGTTTTACTAGTTGCTTAGAATTACCTCTACCATAAATTGGGTATATTTTTCATTTGCATGTTATTTTTTATTTGTTTAATTATCCCTCTTTATTTCATAATATTTTTGAATAATAGGTTAAATTCATTTCATGTATTATAAGCCAAGCTATAGTTATTTTGTAGTGTTATTTGTCTCTAATATTTGGAACCCTCTATAGTGGTGATGTGTGATGTGTGATGTGGTGATGTGTGATATAAGATCCAAATTGGTCATATCCTAATATAAATATCTATTTATGAGTTATTGGTAAGATTGCCTTTTGCAATCTAGTAATTCACTTAGTAGGAAAAATTGTATATGTATACTAATTCATTGCATACATTATGGTGAACCCAATCTGAAACTAACCCTTGCATTCTAAATTTTTCAATCATATTTAACTAGATTGATCTGATCAATCAAGTTTTGTTTTATCAATAGATGTTTTTCTTTTAAGATAACTATATTGAGCTAGTTGATTTAGTATTTTTCAATAAGTCTAATGTTTTCATCTATCTATAAGTCTAATGTTTTCATCTAACTAGATCATTCTAGTCTATCTAATTAGTTTCTCTATCTATAATTGCAACATTTTTAGTCAACTAGGTCACACTAGTTGACCTAATTTTTTATTTTATTTACAAGTTATGGTTTTTGTAAAGTAGGTCGAACCAATTGATCCATTCATTTAACTGGTCTTTTGCATTTTATTTTATATCTAACAAGATCAATCTACCTGATTGTGTTGTTCATAACTTTTAGTTTAAACTAACTAGATTGAATTGATCAATCCGATCATTTTTCTTGATTTTAGTATTTTACTTAAAGTCAACTCAATCAATCTACTTATTTTTTTTTAGTTTTTAATATTAATATTTTTAGTTTTAGTAAACTAGATTGATTTGGTCAATTCTATTTATTAACTATGTTTTTAGCTTTCTAACTTTACAAGATTAAAATATTTCTTGGATGACCCATTCAACAAAAACTTGACAATACAACTAAATTCACTTGGTTTATCATGTTATATATTTTAATTCTTGTCAATGTTAATCATTTTTAAATTCCCTATTTTTCGTTCAAAATTTTACGTATTATTTTCCTCAGTTGATAATTATATCAAATTATAACCTTACATAAAACTAAATTAAATATATTGATCTAGTTTTGTGTCTCTATTTTATACCACCAAGCTAAATCAACCTACTCAATTTATTTTTTTTGGGTCTAATTTTTTAACATACTATATCAAACAACTCGATCTTAATCTATATTATTTATTCAAATAGATAAATCTGCTCAGTCTTATTATATATGTTTCATATTATAGAAAATGAAATTAACCTCTAATTTCATATTAATTATAATCACTTTAATTTTTTAAACAAAGATTTGGTTTATTATTTATTTACTTTCAAAGATTATAACTTAATTTTGACAAATTAACTATTTGCATTTATTTGTATCTTGTCTAGTTTTCCCTAGAAACTATGTATTGGTAGTTTTAAAACTACTTAGAAATTATCATACGGGGATATGTGATATTATTTTTATGGTCCTTATATATCATTTACAAATATCTTGGTGTGAGGATCTTTCCCCAACATTCATAGCCATAGTTTATATGTAAACCTGGTCTTTATTTTCTATGTACCTCATGGTATTTTATAATTGCCTAGAATTTCCCTTTGTATTTATACTTAGAGATTCCACCCATCCATTTGATTATGTGGTGCATTGGTTAATCTTTTGAATTGAGAAACTACTTCTAACTTACCCTTGAAATTAGGTTTAGTGTCTATGAGAATGACACTTCCTCCATAGTTAGTACTCAAAAATATTGGGTCATCATTATCCAATGGATAATTTAGTATCTTTGGAATTATAAATTATCAAACATAGTTTAATATTAGGCCCTTCTACATGGTGTTTAAGAGGAAAGAAGGAAAGTTGTCAAAATCCTTTAAATCAAGGGTGATAGTGAAGTTATTTTTCAATAAGTGAGGATCATAAGTGTAGTCAAGAACCATCATTTGAAAGCCTACAAGCATCGTGTATCAGACCTCATTAAATATTTCTAAGCATTTATTATATAATCCATACCAAGGAAGACAAACTAACATATAGATAGACTTGAATCCATTATAACTTAGTATGTGATTGTAAAAGGGGTTAAAGGTAGTCAAATTCAAGCCAATATTAAGGTCATATGCAAGCTCTTTATACATAATAATGAGGTGAGTTGGTATGTGTTTGATAATGATGATCAAATTATGTGTTTTTTAATGTAAGAGGAAAAATTCTACCATAAGAATCAAAACAAGTTCCAATACCAATATGTTGATCAGATAATGTAGCTGAGGTCTAAAAATTTACCTAAGGGACTTATTAAATTGGAAATCATCTGTAATGAATATGTCCAAGTGAGAAGATATAAGGCATGTATCTCAGCCAAGGAGGAATGTTATGAGAGGGTAGAGATTTTTAAAGACAAGCTGTTAAATTTATGAAATATCAACATAGCAGAAGAGAGATCTACCTTTGTTTCTTTATGTCAAGAATATTCCAATGTGTTTGTATGGTAATAAAAATATTTTAATGGGTTTGACCCATAACTTGCACAACACACCATTGAATTAGAAAGTAATGTAAAACCCATCAGGTAAAAATAGAGGCATGCCAATCCAAATGTAGAATAGTTGAGAAGAAAATTATTCAAGTTGATTGAGTCAAGGATAATATTCCCAATAAAACATTCCTCATGGGTGACAAAATTTATTCCAATGAGGAAGAAGAATGGAGAAATACATTTATGTGTTGATTTTAGGGACCTCAACAAGGTGTCTCTATAAGACCATTCTCACTACCATCAATGGAATAGATTATCCAAAAGGTTGTAGGATCTTAGAGGTTTTCATTTATTGATATATATTTTGGTTACAATCAGGTCATGGTCAAGGATGAAGATAAGCATAAGATTACCTTCAACATAAAGTGGGGAACTTATGCATACATGAATATGCTCTTTGGATTATCCAATACAAGGGTAAGCTTATAAAGGGAAATAGATGTTTCCTTCAAGGGTTTAATAAATGACATGGTACTCATTTATCTTGATGACATCGCTATTTTATAAAAGTGCCCAATAGATCACATTGCTCATCTGAAACTAGTCTTTGAAAGATGTAGGTAGTTTGGAGTACCATTGAATCTAAGAAAGTGCATCTTTGGTTTTCATGAAGCAAAATTATTGGGAATTGTAGTGTCTAAGGATGGTATTTCCATGAACAATAAAATATTTGATTTCATTATTTAATGACCCCTATGAAAGCATAAGAAATGTTTGTAAATTTTCTTGGGGAAGATTAAATTTTTATGAAGGTTTATCCTAGGCTTTGTAGAGTTGGTCAAGCCTCTTACTCACATGTAGCGTAAGCACAATGAGTTTAAATAAAGAAAATAAGGTAATAGGAGGTTTGAGGCCATTAATGAGACCATATCTCATTACCCTACACTCCTCAATATTGATTTTAACAAATAATTATGCTCGTATTCCTTCTCTATGTTGGATGAAAAATATGCCATGTTGATGCAACATAATGATCAAGGCCTAGAACAACCTATTACCTTATTTAGTCGGGTCGTAGAAGGGTATAAAGATAGATATAGATTCTTATAAAATCATGTGATTTTAGTAGTGATAATTTTGAATAAATTTAGGCACATGGTCTCCAATAGCAAGATCATACTCATGGTGGTACACCCAAAAATTAAGGAGTTTATACTCAATAGAGACCTCAATGATAAAAGGGTTGGTTGGGTGAAAAAATGCATGGAGTATGAACTTTAAGTTAGATTTACAAATATTTTAATGGGTAGAGGGTTATGTGAGAACCTTGAAGTAGAAATAAAAGAAGGTAAATACCAAGTATTGGTAGTCCATGATAGCTAATAAGCAACTACAAGCAACAAACCTTTTAGTTAGACACATGGTGTAATCATATTTCTCTAATTAGGCCAATGCCCCATGGGGTTAGATAAATCCAATAGGATGAACTTCAAGTTTGAAAGTATACCTTGTCTTCTTATAGATGGAATACTTTTCAAGAAAGACATATGAGGCATGTTTTTAAGGTGTATGGAATCATGCCAAATAGACAAGCTGATTGAACAATTCCATGATGGTCCTATTGGTGGGTACTTTGTTACCAATTCCATATCCTACAATATCATTAGATCAAGGTACTTTTTTCCCACATTTTTTAGAGATTCACACTCTTGAGTAATAAAGTCTCCAAATGTGCAATGTTCATCATCAAAGAGAAACTATCTACCCTCCCCTTGTAATAAATACAAGAAAAATAACCTTTCATACAATGGGGATTAGATTTCATAGGGATGATGCACCCCCATTTAATTAAAGGACATAAGTGGATCATAACAGATATAAACTACTTCACAAGGTGAGTTGAAGCATCTACCCTCAAAGAATCTAATGAAAATTCTAGCTTAGACTTTTATGACAACCTTATGACCAAATTTGGTGTACCTTCCATAATCATTAATAAAAATGCATTAGCCTTCAGTAGTAGCAAAATACAAAGGGAAATAAATTTCTATTACATGAAAATAAGAAATCATGTATAAATATCTTAAGGGCATGGGATACTTGTCCCTATGAATAATTTGATATCTTAATTGAAGGCTAATTATTTCACCTAGGGTGTATGCGGCATCATGTGTAAGCATCATGTATAGCAGTGAAACCTAATATAAATTAAAAAAGTGAATATTAATCATACCATATAATCAATTAATAAGAGTCATACCAATCCAAATTCCCATCCTAAATTTGTCAATCAAAATTGATCTTTTGGGCTTCTTCCATTTCCATGTGATGGTCTAGTCTGGGAGTAGCCATGAAGATAGTACCTTCTCCATTGAGGTCTCTGCATTAAATTGCACCAATGTGTGCTTGTCAAAATAGACATTATGTATAGTTAAATAAAAATATCTCTATAAATCTACTCTTAAAATGAAATAAACCACCATATTACTACTATAATGATGAAGGAAATCATCCTAAGATATCTTCCCTAAAAATAATAGGTCCTTTAGAAGGTCAATACATGACATTGCTTCTAGTTTGACTAAAATAAAGTGTAATATTTGGTTTTTGAATGCCAATAGTTCCTTAAAAAATAGTCTATATACTATTCTCATATCATCTTCCAATGAAAACACATCCACCAAATTGATGACATCCCATAATGTTAAATAATTTTATAACTTGTCTCCAAATATTTTAGCATAGAAGACTATATATCTTAACTTTGTGGAGTCATTAATTGAATATGGGGATGGTGGATTCATCCCTAAAAATATCCTAGATGTAGATGTTATTAATGCATAATCTATGCTACTTCTTATATGCATTATGTATGATATGTAAATAATTTGGCTCTATCTTAGTCATTATTTTACTCACAGTACTCTTGAAATGGGAACAAGGGCTCTTTGTTTCTATAATAAAGTAGGAGACTTTGAATGTAATCTATCATGAATGCAATGATGGATTTGCAATAGTGGTGTATCACCTATATATAATCTTGCATTGAATAGCAGTTTGTGTGACATAAATATATAATGTTCACTTGGATTCTATTTTCTAGTATAATTCAAACTTATTAGCTGAATTTAGTGGGTGTCTTTAAAGTATTGATGGGAAATATTTTTACCCTTGTTTTGGATAAGTATGGTGAGACTAGTAGTACTCTTATTAATAAGTCACTTAGGGTCTATATCAAGAAAAATGCTTTTGGGATAACATAAATAGACTAATTCCTTTAGGGTAATTGTTTTGAATAAAATGTCAATAGCAAATCATTTCGGCAAAAATCTTGAGACACTTATCCTAAAGGGATATTTTGAAGGTTTGAAGGGAATTTTAAATTTCCATGAAAGGCTTTTTTGATCTGAAGGGTCCACTTTATAGGGAATTTTATCCATGTTAAAAGTCTTAAAGGGTCTACTTTGTAAAGGATGAAGGGAACTTTTTATTTCCCTAAAGGGTGCTTTCATATGGCTAAGGGTCATTCCAAAAGTCCCAAAGGGTAGGTTATAAAAACCCTAAAGGGTATGTGCCCTAGGTCTGAAGGGTATTTTTTGTGTGAAAAGGGTTGTGATAATTATCTTGAAGAGTAAGTGGTCACTTTGAAAAGGGTCAAAGGCTTGGAATAGAAATCCTAAATCATATGCATATTTTAAAGGGTCTAATACACAAAGGTGAAAGGTAAATTTTCATAGGGTAAGGAGCTCAAAAAGGATATCTTGAAGGATAAGTCTTGTAGGGTAAAGGGTTCATGGTAAAAGTCTTGAAGGATCATTTACACAAAACCCAAAGGGTATGTGTGTTAAAAGATATGGTCAAAAGGGGTAAAGTGGTCAATTTAAAAAAGGATGAAGGGTTAATTTAAAGGACAAAGGACACTCTCAAAAAGGGTCAAATGGATAGTTGAAAAGTTCTAAAGGGTATGTGGAAAAGATTCAAAGGGTCTACTTCATGGTAAAAATTTCCCAAATGGTATACTTTTAAAAGGTTGAAGGGAACTTTTGATTTCCCTAAAGGGTATTTTCATACAACTAAGGGTTATTTTAAAAGTTCCAAAGGGTAGGTTTGGTGTGGTGGGAGGGATAATCCATCAGGGGATTTATTTTGGATAAAATTTCTATAATTATTTCCCTGAAAAAATAAGGCTTTTAAAAAATTAAGTCTAAAAAAATAAGGGGCCAAAAACACATGAAACATAAAACCCAAAAGGAAAAATTTCATAAGTGCTAAAAGAATTAGCCTAAATATATAAACTTGAATAATAGTCTCTATAGGAAAAAAGTTAGTCTTATGAAACACAATGCCAATATCATCCTATGAAAATTGAAATATGTTAGATTTTATAAATTTGCATAAACATATGAAAAAATTTGGTCCCCATTTCTCCTTAAAGAAAAGGGGGATGTTGGGTACAATAGAATGCTAAGTGTATATCATTAAATTATGATCTACATAATGCATGTTTCCATTTCATCATATGTATGTCCTTTATGTTACTTTCCTTTTGGTTTATTATATTCTTATAGGTTATGTGAAGTGATGTTTAATTAAATCTCTCTTAAAGTGCCAAAGAGCCTATAGTGTCTCACATAGACCTTATCCTTTTTATCCTTTAAGTTGTAGGTTCATGCCTAGCCTTCATGCAAAATACTCATTTTTGAAACATTTTTAAAATATATGATCAAACCTTGTCCCCATGAGACTCATTAGTAGTCATGAAAGTTTTTAAGATGAGAGTGGATCATTGGACAATTGGTGCATCACCATATAGGTTAGATTCTAGTTTGGATTTCATTTCTCTCTCTTTTCCTTGTAATAGATTTTAGATCTTAAGAAGGTAATACATTTCCATATAAAGGGATCTAACCCATTAAATTATAGAGGTGTAATTTACAATTAGACAACCCATAGTCTTAGGTCAATCCCATGTTGGAGTAGGTTTGAGCAGTGGACTTGAACAATCCTTCTCTCAGCTAGGGTATAACTTATAACTCCAATACTTATATCACACCCAATGGGAATAAAAAAATGAACTTAAAAATCAGCTTGGGAAAGATTTAAAATGTTAGAAGACACTTGTAAGTCTTGGGGAAATCATTAGCAGATTGAAGAGAAATTTCATGCACCAAATCTCCACTAGATTGGCCTCAAAAGGTAAGCAAGTTATATTCATAAAATTTCAATTAGACATTTCAAGGAGGAAGAGGGTAAATATTTAAATCCCAATATATCATTCCATAACTCTCCCACATCCCTAAACTCTATAAAATATGACCATACATAGTCCCTTAGAGGTCTACCAACCTAAATGACAAGGCTTAGATTGCAAGATTTTGTCCCTTTCAATGGAGGCAATCCTCTTAACCTTTAACAACATGATCATATAAAAACTACCTCTTTTAATATTTTATACTTTATAAGATAATACTCTACTACTTATATAGAGCATATAACTAACATTGTAAACCTTTTGTTAGTGCATAATATCACTTAGGAGAATGTAGCCATGAGAATATGAGCCACATATTTGAAAGGAATATTCATGTAATGGTATATGGATATATATCCTATCTCAATCCATACATGGTATGAGTTTAGTGAGTATATTTTCAAGAATTTTGGGGAGAGGAGTGACCATGTGTCACTAGTTAACCACTCACCTCAATCAAGAGGGCGCCCCAAGAATCTATGGTTGATTTAAACTATAGGTTACAAAACAACTAGGATAGAATCCATATCATCAGTAATTCCACCCCAAATTATGCTTTTATTTACTAATTAAAAGTATTAAATTTATATATTATAGTCATGATACAATCCATGGGTAGGAAAACTCTACCTGAATCTTAGGAGATATCTATAAGGACAGATTTTTTTATACAAGTACAAAAACTCATGCCAAAACATCTCATGCCCCTCTTTATTGAGATTTAGATAACTCACCTACAATTTATCCATTTACCACTCCAAAAAATTAATCAGAACTTTATGAGAGTTAAGTGGATAGACTTTGGAAGATTGAAGGCTTGTTGAAGTCATTAAAAAGCAAGCTGGTGGCTCTAGAGAGGCACCAACAAACCTCATATAGACCATACCAAGGCCCCTTTTAGGATAAATACCCTTATTAGTCCTATAATATACCCCCTTATCCATAAAATAAATAATCCCAAGGCCAAATTACACAAGATAGACCTTATAATAGCTACAGTCCCATAATCACAAGTAGTTCCAGAGCCTTGGTTCCCTTTCAAAACAACCTTGTACAAGAGGGTCAATGGAAATCAAGAGGTAAGTCTAATGATATTGTAACTGATACAAGTGGATAGATGTATTATGATCCTAGTTTGTAGCAGGCTTCTCTATTATAAGGCCATGCCATAATGCCTCTTCCACCACAAGGTCTTCTAATGAACCAAGGTAACATGCATGCCATGACATCATCAGAGGTTATAATCCAACAATAAGGAAACATGGGTAGGGAACCAACTGACACTACTTTCATTAATTTTCAAGAAGGATATCATGTGTTTGAAAATTTCATAACAAACATGTGGTAGACTACACAAAAGGTAGATGAATCAGTTGCATCCCATATAAGGGCTAAGAGGAGGATGGTTGAGGATAATTTGAGGTAGCCTAATGTGTCATTAAAACCTCCACAATTCAGTCAAAAACCTACCACCTTAAACATAGCCACTAAGTCCCTTTCAACTCAATAAGTACCTCAACATCATGGGCTATAATAGAAGTCTCATTTCCCCCCCAAGTCACTCAAATGTCAAGTGACACTTCTGCTTCTAAGGTGTAGTCCAAGAGCACCAATATTACTTTCAATATTATGGATCACATGAAAATTACTAATGTCACCATGTTAATGTATGATGTTATGTCTATTCTATTACATAAAGAGATCCTCCAACAAGAGCTCTCTAATCTGTCTCATATGAATAAGGAAGCTAATAAGGTGAGCACTATTTTTGTCAGTAATATTCAGCATAGTCAATTTCAAGTTCCTAATATAGATCATGCTCGTAATGTTGTCCAAACCCCTAAGGTTGTCAATCCCCCTCAATTTTACTTGTCATTAATCATAAGGTAACACCTTGTCCAAAATTTAAGATAGACTTAGGTGCTTCAACATCATTTATTCCTAAAGACATAGAAAACAAACTTGATCTAAAATACGTGCCTAATGAAAAGGGTGTTCTTTAGTTTGGATGGTTCCCTAAATAAAATATTAGGTGTCTTGAAAGACCTTAATATTACATTGGAAACCTACCCAAATTGTGTCATCACTCAATATTTAATGGTTGTGGACCTACCCCCATACTTTGTACTATGCCTATCTAGGGATTTTACTAAAAAAATTGGGGGTTACTTATCCTCTAACTAGTAATACATGGTCTTTTGGACTAGATATAGGATTGGAGTCACTATTAGATTAGAAACTATATCTAAGTTCCATTTAGAGCCCTATATGACTAATCTTGCAAATGTCAACTACACCATACTTGATGAATATGAAAATGATAGTGAACAAGAGCCTCATGATCACCTTGAGGGTATATCAGACCTTTATTTGGATGAAGGGTAGATGAGAATCATGGATTTGATCCCAATAGAAACATTGAGAAGGTAGATTTAGGAGTGTATCATATGCATGAGTAAGGTGTTGTTATACTCCCCCTAACAAGCATAACATAAGAATAATATGGTTTGTGGACCTTATTATTTTATGGTTTAAGGACAAATAATGGTAGTGTGGTTAGAGTCATGTTTATTTAACCCTCAAATCAGAAATACTACTTATATGTAAGGTTTAAATTTAGTTTCACCTCAAACACGTCTGAATATGAGGCCCTTCTACATGGTTTTCAAGAGGTAAGATGGAGAGGTATCAAACTAATTCAAGTCAAGGGTGATAGTGATATTGTTGTGAAATAAGTTAGGGGAATAAGTTTAGTCAATAACCATCATTTTAAATCCTAAAAGCACCATCTATGGGACCTCATTAAATATTTCTTGGAATTTAACATATAGTCCATACCAAAGGAGGCAAACCAACATGCAGATAGACTTACATCCATTAGAATTAGTATGATATTTTAGTAGGTGTTAAATGTAATAAAATTAAAGTAAATATTAAGGTCATATTTAGGATATATTTACCTAATAATAAGGTGATTTTCAAGTGTTTGATAATGATGATCAAATTGTGTGTTTTGTAATGCAAGAGACATAATTCTATCACAAGAATCAAACCAAGTTCCAATACCAATATGATGATTAGATAGTGTAGTCAAGGTCTAACAAGATTCCTAAGGGACTTGTGACATTGTAAAGAATATTAAATTAATATGACCAAGTGAGAAGAGATAAGACATGTCTTTGAACTAAGGAGGAACATTATTATAGGGTAGATATTTTCAAAGACAAGTTGTTAAAGTTAGAAAGATCAACACAACAGAAGAGACAGCTGACTTTTTTACTTTATAAAAATTATATTTAGATGTGTTTACATGGGAATACAAGGATTTTAAGGGGTTTTATCCCAAACAATGTACAACACACCATTGAATTAGAAAGTAATGCAAAACTAATCAGGAAAAAACAAAGGCCTATCAATCGAAAGGTAGAAGAGTTGATGAGAAGATAAATATTCAAGTTTATTGAGTCAAGGATAATATTCCCCATAAATCATTCCTCATGGGTTGAAAAACTTGTGCTATTAAGTAAGAATAATATGGAAATATGTTTGTGTGTTGACTTCATGGAACTCAACAAAGTATCTCTAAAAGACCATTACCCACTTCCTTCAATGGACTAGAATCTCTGAAAGGTTTTAGGGTCTCATAGTTTCTAATTTATTGATGGGTGTTATACTTAAAATCGAATCATGGTCAAGGAGGAGGAGAGGCATAAGATTACCTTCACCATAAAGTGGGCACTTATGCATACATGAATATGCCCTTTGGATTGTCCAATATAGGGGAAACTTTCCAAAGGGAAATGGATGTTTTCGTTAAGGTTTTAATAAATGAAATGGTGCTCATATATCTTTATGACATCACTATTTTATAAAAGGACCCAAAAAATCACATTGCTAACTTGAAACTAGTCTTTGAAAGATGCAGGTAGTTTAGAGTATCATAGAATCCCAAAAAGAGCATCTTTGGTGTTCATGAAGATAGATTATTAGGCCATGTAGTGTCTAAGGTCAATCTTTCCATAGACCTTGAAAGATTTGATTCCATTCTTTACTTACCCCTACCCAAGAAAAATAAATTTTTGGATAGTTTTTTGGGGAATATTAATTTTATAAGAAGGTTTATCCCAGGCTTTGCAGAGTTGGTCAAGCCTCTTACTCAAATGTTGCAAAAGCATAATGATTTTATATGGATAAAATAAGATAATATAATATTTTAGTACATAAAGGAGGCCATATCTCATGCACCTACACTCTTAAACCTTGATTTTAACAAATAATTTTACTTCTATGCCTTCTCTACATTAGATGCAATCTCTACCATGTTGATGTAGTAGAATGGTCAAGTCCTATAATAGCCTATTGCCCTAGTTAAGACTTATATGGGTATGAGGAGAGGTAATTTTTTTATAAAAACATGTTATTTCAGTAGTGATAAGTTTTAATAAATTTAGTCACATGGTCTCTAATAACAAGATCATACTCATGGTGGTTCACCCAAGCATTAAGGATTTTATACTCAATAGAGACCTCAATGAGAAAATAGATGGGTGGGTGACAAAATACAAAGAGTATGACAATGAAATTAGAATTAAAATATTTTAAGGGGTATAGGGTTATGTGAGCACCTTGAGTCAAAAATAAATAAAGGTAAATACCATGTGTTAGTAGTTCATGATAGCCAACAAGCAGCTATAGACAACACACCTTTTAGTTGGACATATGATGTGACCAGGTTTATCCAATCAATCTAATGCCCCATGGGGTTAGATAAATCTAAAAATATGGAATTTAGGTTAAAAAATATACCTTATGCTATGTTATATTTAATAATTTTCAAGAGAGACATAGAAGACATTCTTTTGAGGTGTGTGAGATAATGCTAAATAGACAAGTTGCTTAAATAATTCCATGATGGTCCAATTAGTGGGGACTTTAATACCAAGACCATAACCTCCAAGATAAAAATAGGGGGTATTTTTATTAAAAATTATTTATATATGGACACTCTTTGGTAAGAAAGTGTCAAAAATGTGTAATGTTCATTGGCAAATAGAAACTATCTTCCCTCCCCTTAAAAGAAATATAAGTAGATCATCCATTCATGCAGCGGGGATTAGATTTCATAGTGATGATACACCCACCTTAAATTAAAGGACATAATTATATCATAATATCTATATAATACATCACAAGGTAGATTGAAGTAACTTCCCTCAAAGAAGCCAATGAAAATTTTGTCTTAGAGTTTTATGACAAACTTGTGACCAGATTTGGTGTACCTTCCACAATAATTTATGAAAATGCATTGGAATTCATAATCATCAAGTTTTTTGAGTGGGATATTTAACATTTAATTTATCTCAAATAATCATATAAAAATTACCCATAGGGAAATGGACTATAAGAGTCCATAAATAGGAACTTATTAAGGATTATCAAGAGAATTATAGAAGATAGTCAGAGGGAGTCACATATTATATTGAGTACTATTCTATGGGTAGATTGGGTGACACATAAGAAGGATAATGAACACTCCCCATACCTCATATCCTATGAGAGATAATTAAAACTTCTTATCTCCCTTAAACTACTTGCATTATGGCTTGCCTACCAACTTAAGCTCATATACGATGATGCTATGCAAGTAAGGTTTAATGAATTAAGATAGTTGGAGGAGACAAGGTAAAGTGATATGCACATTATGTGGTCTAATAATCACTAAGTTAAAAAATTCATTTGAAAATAGAGCCTCCTCTAAAACATTCCAAAAAATAGATATAGTCCTCAAATGTGATGAGGACCATGCAAAACAAAAAAAACACTCCAAGTTTGAATGTCTTTGGAGTGGGACACATGTCATCAAATGTTTCAAGGAGAGGAATGCCTTTGAGTATTCTAAGTTTAAAATATAGATCCTTACCATCCTTATCAATGGGAGGTATCTCAAATTCTACTAATAGTTTTATTTCATGATCTTTGTACATAAGTAGGTAGGTTTTCCTTTTATCTCCAAGTTATCTTACATAATGTATTGTTTATTATTTGATCCTATTGTTTAGATAGTTTTTTGTTGTGTTCTTAATTATTTCCTATTACTTGAGTGTGTCTCATTACTTCAAGATTTTTCAACATGAAAGAAGAATATATATTAGATTCATACTTTATTTGTCTAGTCATCAAGAGAAAGTTTGATCAAATATCTGGGTTCCATGACTAGTATGCTAGTTGAGCCAGCTTAGTCACCAAAAATGTTTGTCAATTTATATTCTTAAACATAGAAATTGTCTAACCCTATAGATTGGGTTCATGACCCAATATTTTAAACTTGATTTTTAGTCATGTTAGGAGCTCTAAATGGATGTCTAGAGAGTCCATTATCTAGTCACATTTCAATCTTATCTTAGCAGTTTTTGTAGGCCTTTGTACCCCATGTCAAGCTTGAGTTAGGTAGTGTTATTTATGTTCAAAGTTTTTAATTTGACCCTATACATATTTAAGGATCATCAATATAAGGGAGATATATTAATGAATCCAAATTTGGACGAGGCATTTTGACAAAGTTCTAAGAACACATTAGTCATGAAAAATCATCAGAGGTATGAATATTTGTAAGATTTCAAGAGTGATTACATAGAACATCATGTGATATAATTAATATTCCATTTATTTAAAGGTGTTACATATGTATTCACAATGTGTTATAGTTGATAAACCTTTTTTAGAGGCATGAACTTGAGCCAACCAATGGCTTTGACCATAAAAGGATGTTATTTTGGCCATAATTGACCACTAGATCACTCATACACCTCCAAAAGACCTCATTAGTCCCACTAATCCATCATGAGACTTCTCATACCTCAATTCGATCTATCATTACCTTATTCAATGCCTAATTCCTTTAATATATGCCCACACATGCCAATTTGTGACCTTTCACCTCCCACAGGTCTTAAAACTAAGTCAAACACTATCTTTCCTTCCTATTTACCCTCCAAAACACCATTGAGATACATATTAGCACTGAAACAAAAAAAGTTTCAAGAAAATGGACATTTTTCAAGTGTTTTCTTAACTATACAGATCCGTACTATATGGATTAACTTAGTTAGGGGCATATCCTATTAAGGTTAGTTTAGAAAAGTTTAATGATGGAATAATAATAGTGTTTTAGCTTAGTAGGGACCCAAAACCATTTCTATTCTACCTCTAGCTCAATATTGAGCTCAAAGGACCCCTCAGGGTAATGGTTATTTCATACAACAAGGGTAGATTGGCAGTCCAAGATTTTTACCATGGAAAGTGCACTCATGGGGCTAGTCACTCATGAAATTTGTTTATAATTTCAAGGCTTGTCCTATATGAACATTGGTTAAGAAGTGGAGTTTATAAATCCTCCTCATCTACATAAGCAGTCTTGAGACCATTTTTCAAAGGAATTTGATTTAGTTGTAAGAACCAACCAATTTTCCTATTCTCTAAAGTTTTATGGAATGCATCTATGGTGATTATTACATAAAATCCAATCCTTTGAGCTTATATTGCATACCAATATCCTTTATTGTTTTTTATGCATGGTTTGCAAATTAGTCTATATAAGAATCAATTTTTGGGTGCTTTTATCAGGGGTTATAAGCAAAGTTTCATGGTCTCAGAGATATGTCATGCTGTTCAACACCTTCTCACCTAGTTTAAAAACCCAATGGTCCTACTTTTGCCTTAGAACACTTCATGGATATGAATATATTTATGGTTGAAATACACTACAGAGTGAAATATGTATATGGACCAATACAATCTATAGAATTTCAATATGATTTATAAGATATGAAGGAGGTGGTAACCATGGAAATGGGTGGTATTCATTCCCTTAAAACATCATAAATCCCATTATGCTTTCACATTCCTTTAAGACCTAGTCTTATGCATTTATCAGACTTAGTCACATTTTTGTAAAAGTTAAGGTTTCTTCATATATTTCAAGGTATTTCTAAGAATATTGCTTCATTGAAAGACCAAAAACACCTTTATTTTGTATCAAAATATTTATATTTACCTCCATATGCATTATGGTGTCCTCAAGGTCTACTTAGGTTTGTCTTAGGGGAAGGTTTTGTTTTCCCTCCATGCCCATTTAATATTCAAGTCTTCTCAATACTCACTCACTACCATTATGTTGTGTTACCATTGTGTATTATGCCCATTCCACTCCAATATGTCTACACTATTATCCTCACCATTCACTTAACGTTACCCAAGGATTGGGTATCCAAATTCAGTCCCCACAATGTAATAAAGACCTACATACCACCAATTTCATTATAAATTAGATGCATATGGTTATGTAACAACTTGGGAGTACTAAGGGAAACACCTACAGTCAGGCATAACAGCCATTATAATAAGACCTTAAGGAGAGCCATGTGAGTTATCCAAGATGTAATGGATTACCATGAACACCATGGGTTTATTATTATAAAGGTAAATTTTAAGTAATATGTCCCATCCATTCCATGAGACTCAATCACCTACAAGATACCCCCTCTTAAAATTGGCTTGGTAACAAGCGTACAATAGTAATTGGTAAGTAAGTATCACAAAATGACATTTTCAATATATATTGGTTCATCCACTCCATCTAAAATCAGAGGAGGTAGAATCAACATAAATTATACAAGTATAATGTTGTCAAATTTGTATACCTAATATCCATCACCCTTGAGTTGATATATGATGCCATCATTACCATGAAACTACATAGGTAGGGGCAATCACAAGAATGAGGTTGAATGGATAAAGAGGATTTGAGGGAGGATAGTGTTGAGTAGCCACTAATTACTCATGGTAATCACCCTAAACATGTTATAAACACTTCTTAGAGTCACAAAAATCCTTATATCAAAGACTACATGATATATTCCAAAGTGTCAGTCTAAGTGCATTTTCTAGTAGGTAGTTTGAGGTTATTTTGAGAAAAAATGAGGATATGGACCCATTTCAAGCACAACTAGGTCTCAAAATTTAGTTAAAATTGTGTTCATGATCTAGGTAAGAACCCCATATGCTCACTTGGTTGAGGCAAATAATGGACATACTATTTTGTCTCAGACCAAGGCTAGTCTATGTAGGTAAATAGTAGGGTTAATGACACATCCATGATATAAGAGATCTCCAACCAAATTGGGGTCCATTACAGGTCTGGTAAAAATATAGAATGATGATTAAGGTACTTTAAAATCTCTCTCATGTTCTAAAACTTAGTTTCATGATTCAAAACCATGGAATTATGTTGGCACAGTGATGTAAGCAACATTGCAAGTAGACCTCAATGATGTTTTATGGCCTCTAAAAATTATTATGATTCATAAAATGGAAAATTTAAGGAGTGGAATCATGTTTAAAACCTAAAAAATATGTTTAAATGGTAATAAGGTGGAAATAATCATCTAATTTCCTAAAAAAACATGCTTGAGTTAGCTCACCTATGTGCAAGTGTTTTAAGGGGGTAGATTCACATGGCCACCCACATTACCACATGACTCTTCTGATCTATAGATCCTAAGGGAATTTAAGTCTATGTAAGCACTAAAAATCTATGGTAATTTTATTGGAAATGGATGGATAAACTATATGAATGATTGTTACAAAGTTTGGGACTTAAAAGTACCCATAACTAACCCTATCACCAATTGCTAATGCTCATATTTATATGGAGTATTTGCATGGGAATCCAACCTCTTTAGGGTAGGAGGGGAATTTAATACCATAAATATTCATGGCATTATTGTGTGGTTGGATGTCCATACTTTATGAATCATCCTTAAGATTATGGACACCTCCAACCCTGCACAAAGCATAAAAGTGACCTAATGGTATAAATTCATTTCAAAACCTATTAAAATGCAATTATATATATATATATAAGCATCTTTGAGGTCCCATAAAGTCCCCTGGGCACCACCATGACCCTTTATTTTCGATGTTTAGGGTTATCATTATATCAAAAAGGCCTAGAAAGACTATTTTGATCTTAAGTATCAATATGTAGAGAGTTTTCACATGAAAATGAGTATGATAAGAGAGCAATGGCCTCATGACATTTGACTAAGACTCTTGGAGGACCCCATTTTGACCTCCATGATTAGTATGGAGGAAGAGAGTTGCATACCTTAGTATGCTTGGGTAAGTGTACTAGAGGGAGAAAAATTGGCATGATGAAGGTCACAAATTCAATATCTAAATCATCTAAGACCTTTCCCCAATCATATATAAGGAAAACATGGTTTCACAGTCTAATGTATAGATCAATGCTTGTAGTAGAGGTGTGTTTTATAAAACGAGTAGAATAAAGTGAAGTGTGAAGGTTTGAGAGGATGTGAATCCTCTTTAGGGGTATTATCATATTTTTATAAAGCCCTTCGAGGTAGTCCAAGACCTAGAGAAGACACCATAGTGTATATTTTCACTTTCAGACCTATAGAGGCTTCTCAAAGGACAAGCTCTCTATAAATGAATCATCTTAAAGCACTCACCAAGGAAAAGAGGGTTCTACTTAATGAATGAAAGTGTTTATAAGAAGTGAAAGTGAATTTTATCTTTGGTTTGGTATAGGTAGTGTGCAAACCCAAACTCAAATTATTAAAACCCAAGTCTAAAAACACAAAACCCTCTAAAACCTCTCTTAAACCCTAATAAAAACTAGTCTTGATAGGTTTAGATAAAAAGCCATTATTCTAATAAAAATTCCTAGTTTATTAGTTACACCTTGTAGACAACTCAAAGGGGATTCAATTCATGTCATTAGGTGGTATGAAAATTGTATGAATGCCTCCCAAGAGAGAAAAATTAAAAAAAATTGTCATTTTCTTTGTGTCGCAAGGCCTAACAAAGGATTATGAAATATGGGGAGGAGTATGTGAAAGACTTATCCTACCTATATAATGACAAATAAATCCATGAAAACCCCTAAAATATTTATCATCATCTTATTTAAATCTACCAGTCTAAGAGGTAGGTTTTTTGGGTCTAGTAATGTAGAGTTATGTTGTGTTACAAGTAGATAATTCTTCAAGAACATCAATGTAAATGCATTAAAGGATTTTTAAATTTTATCTACGTCATATCAAGTTAATTTTATGTCTAATTATATTTTTTTAATAATTGGCATGGTGAACATGAACAAAATTTTGGAAAGACAACCATATAAGCCTATTTATCAAACAAGTGGAAGGATATAGTGAAAGGAAGGTGGTATGAGGACATTAATTGACCATTTAAAAGAATTTTAACTATAATTTAGGAAATATTACACTAAATTAGGGGTCATTAATATAGGTCAAAGGTATTTTCATGAATAATTTAACATGCATATTGATGTCAAGGCTGTTCAACACCTAAAATGACCTTATTATACCCCCATATGCATTGAATAACTACCAAAGGAAAGAATGTGGAACTATTTTAGGGAATTTAAAATAATAATTCAGGTCATTCTAGGGAGTTACATCCACTTATATTCCTAAATTAGTCTCATTAAAGGAGTGTTAATGCTCAAAGAATAAGAAGAGTCTTGTGTAACTATCCCATCCCATGTTGGGCTATTGATGACCACTCTTACACATGGATTACCTTATATTTCCTTCCATTTTATATATAAATTTATTAATTGAGATATTTTTTTCCATCCTTTGGTTGGGCATAGTAAATCTCTACCAAAATAACTATGTAAACTCTTTTGAAGAAATATAAGACAGGTTCATATTCTGATTGAATGCTAAGTATATCTCATTGAATTTTGATCTAAATAATTTATGTTTCCTTTTCATCATATGTATGTCCTTCATGTGCCTTGATTTTAGGTTTTTTATTTCTTATATGTTGTGTTATTTTTTAATGAAATCTCTCTTGGAGTGTCAAAGAGCCTATAGTGTCTTGTAGAGACCTTATCCTTTATTTCCCTCAAGATGTAGGTTCCTACACAACCTTAATACAAAATAATCATGTTTGAAAAATTATTAAAATATCTAATCAACCCTTGTCCCCAATGGATTCAATAGTATTCATGAAAGTATTTAAGCTAATATTGTATCATTGAATAGTTTGGTGCATCACCATATAGGTTACATTCTAGTTTGGCTTTCATTTCTCTCTCTTTTCCTTATGATAGATTTTAGATCTTAAGAAGGTATTAAATTTTCATATAAAGAGAGATATAACCTTAAATTATATAGGTTTGACCTACAATTAGATAACCCACAATCTTAGGTCAATCCCATGTTGGACTAGGTTTGACTAGGGGACTTGAACAATCATTTTCTTAGCTAGTGTGTAACCTATAACTCCAATACTACCCAACCACATAAACATTCTCAATCTAGCTCACTATGTGTAAATAAACTAAATCAATTAGAATAACTCAGTATTCTATTATGTGCTTACTTAGATCCTATTGTCTAACTAAATCTAACTATATTGACCTATTCAATTACATATATCCTATCCAACTTAGTTCATTATGCATCATTATTTTCCCCTTGTATAGTCTAACTAGATCAACCTACTTAATTTTGTAGGTTTTTTCTAACTTATTTCATTATTACATCAATTTTTCCCTTTCAAAATCTAATGAGATCAACTTAATTAATTTTATATCTCCTAACTAGCTTAGTTCATTATTGGATAAATATTCTTCCTATTTAGTATCTAACTAGGTCACCCTAATAAATTATGTAGGTCCTAACTAACATAGTTAAATATCACATTATTATTTCCTTAGAAATATCTAACTTGATCAACTTGATCAGTCTTATATTATCTAGATGATTTAGTACAAACATAATTTATTCATTTATTTGGTCGATTTAGTCCCATTAGTGGTTGATCTCATTTTTTTTTAAGTATTTTTCTCTCCTAAAAACTTGCACTTACCTATTTTTATTTTTACACTAACTAGCATCATGAAATCACCTATATAAATATTTTTTGATAATATTAACCTATTTAAAAGATACATGAGTTGTTATTTCTTACCTAACTTAGCCACCTAAGAAGAAAATCCCTCATCGTGCACTTTTTTGTGACCTTCACCTAGAACCATTGATTGCAATGTGGTTTAAATTACCTAAAATGTTTATCTATATGGATCTAACCCATTTTACACTTTGGATGATAACACAATATATACCCCTAATGATACCTTATCCAAACTTACTTATTATACCATTAAAGTGATAAATACCAACATAACAAATCCTCCCATAGGAGGAAATAATCATATCCCTAATCTTGGGAATGTGCCTCCCTCTAATACTAGTATTGAACATATTATTCATCCTCCACCTCCCACAACTAGTAATCAAAATACACCGATAAATACAACTTAAATACTTGCTCAAATGGTTTAACAAATAAATGTTATGTAAACAACATTAATTCCCAAATTATGCAAATACAACATCACATATTAGAAATGACTAATCAACCTCTTCTTCCCATGCCTCAAAATAACCAAAAAAAAATTCCCCTCCTCTTAGAGATGTTAATTTGAATATCATCCTTCAACCTATTATGCATGACAAGATGCTTAAACATATTCAAAATAAACCATTATTTCCTTTCATTATATCCAATTATATTATAAATATTTTTCAAACCATTAAATATGGTATAAATAAAGACCCTACCCTTTTCATTAAATCATTTGGTAATATTTACAAGGAATAGGTCTAAATCGATACTTTCACTACCATTAAGTTTATAGTTAAAACATTCACTTGGGATTCTTTGGAATGGTATAATCAAATCCATCAACATTACATCTCACAATTAATGGATTTATTTAATGAATTATTTAAATTCTTTCAACAAAATGATCTCCCTAAAAATTGTCTTACCCATTTCATTAACACTAAGCACTTATCCTTTGAGTTAGCTCACACTTTCATTAAATGATTGGTATCATTAGTTCATAAATCATATCATAACATGAATAATGATAATCTCTTTAAGTTATTTATTACTACTTTAAAACCTTTCATTCAATATAGTGTTTGAATTTTTTACCCATAAACATTAAACGAGGCATTTGATTAAGGTAAAAGACAAAATTTCCTTATGATCTAATTTTATCCAACACAACATTCAATCATTTAACCTTACAAAACTTCATCTAATGTGATTACTAGTGAAAATTCACCCTTTCAATACCCTCCAACAAAAACATTGGTCATTCTCATGATACATGTTGGGATCTTATCAAATTTGTATTTTATTTCATGTTAAGCGATACATTTGATTATGATGTTATGATCAAGTTATGTCATCTTGATTATCTCAAAGCATCCACAAAAAAATAATTTGACAGACCCATTCCATAAAAATCATACAAATCCTCTTCTAATCCTAATAAACAACATTTTAATGATAATATTTTTTCAATTAATGATAATTATGATCAATATTAAACTAACTCCCAATATGTGAGCACAACTAATGTTAATTATCATTGTAAATCTACTCACAAGGATCTTATTATGAAACCTAATAAATACTCTAGTAAGTAACAACTAATTAGAGATACTATAACTACTTTACCAACAACTTTAGAACCAAATATTAGTGATGAACCACTTTCACAACCAAAACCAAAACCTAGTTCGTTTATCCTTCCAAAAATGTCATTTCTCATAAAACTCATATCGGATATTCATCCTCTAAACCTCATTGAAACTTATTAGAGGAACTTAAGTCAATGAATTGAAAAATTCCCCTTATGTAATTAGTCTTAACTTCTCATTATCAATCTAAATTACTTATGCAACAATTATAAGATATTGAAGAAGCATAATCTCACAATTCTCAACTCCGTCTTGATGATCCTCCACTTTAAAAAGTTCATACAATAAAAATAGTTTATTCATCCATAAAACCATATATATAATTTCTTGAAGAAGATATATTTAATGATGAAATTCATTTTAAGTAAAATTATCTATCTCTTTATCAAAATTGGAATCGATAATACACTTATTCAAGAAGTCTTAGTAGATGAATGATCTAGCATTAATGACACTTCTCTTTGGTTAATTAAACAAATCAGATACACCAAATAAATATCAAACAAATATTTATAACATGTAGAGAATTTGATAAAACTAATAAAAAATCACTTGGTTAAATTTGTCTCCCTTTTACCATTAGACCTAATATAACTCACACTAAGATTATGGTTCTTGATTTTCCTTTATCATACAACATTCTCCTAGGTCATTCACAGACCCATTGTATGCATGATATTACCTCTTTGAGTAGTCAACATATCAAATTAATACATAGTGAAAAAATTAAAAACATGATGTTGATCTTAATCCTTGGAGTATCCAAATACAAAATCCTAAATCTCAATATCAGCTTCCTATTATTTCTCACATCAATAGTTCACCTCTTCCTAAATTTGTTAACAAGATTTTTTTTTTACATCTCACTCTTGAAAATTTAGATGATGATAAACCAAATTAATTACAAAATATTTGTAATACCACGAAATTAACTCCTTATAAAGTGGAATGTCTCCTTCCTTATATATTCCCATGCGATCCAACCATTACCTTATTCGATGATAATATTGATACTACCCCCCATACAATGTATATGGAGCATCCTATATAGAGGATGATTTCACTTTTAATTAGTATGAGGTAGATAAAATATGTAAAGATCATTTAGTTATGTCTTGTCATAAATAAAGCAACATATATGTTTGTTTAACCTTAAATTAGATTAAGGAAATCCTTTCTTGGGTAGTATTAACCAAAATTGGCAACCATGAGTTGGTAAAATTCAAAAAATTACTTCTAGATTTGCTTAACTTTGTTGATAGCCTTTTGAGAGTTTTGGTTTTGGTCTATTGGTCAAGATTTGTCATAAAAAGATGTATTTTCAAGTGTATTTGGTCATTTCAATGTCTCTTACATGGTATAGTCAAGAAGAGTGAATCAAAACCCCTAGTCTTATAATTAATCCCCTTCAATAGATTTTAATGACATGATTTTGGAAATATTAAGGTTAATTTGGAGAAGTTATGGTAATGAGGGGTTATGGTCTTATACTTGTTTCTAGTTTTCTCTTGGGCATAGCTTCATTTTCAAAAGTCTTGAATGTCTAGGCCAATATAAATACATTTTTTTAGAGTGGCATGGTTATTTATCAAAGCATAAAATGGGTCTTAGGCCTAATTGGTTTATATTAGTTTGTATTAACCCTCTCAAAATCATTTCATACCTTACCAATACATTATACAGCTTATCAAGTGGCTCAAAGTCAAAATGATGATTTTTACATACAATAACACTTTTAAAGGGACATTAAATGTGGGAAATGGTAGGACATGGTTAAATATGGTTCATTTTCATAGTTACAATGCATCCTTTAGTATCATCCTCTCCCAAGAAGTAGTTTCAAGAAGTTTTATGTGTTTGAGAAGAGAATAAGAGTTCACTTGAATGGGTTTCAATAGTTAAAAGTTAACTCTCATATTATTCAAGTCAAATCCATGCTTTGGAAGGATTTATAGGTCTAAATAGATATAAAATCCACTCTATATCTCCATCAAGTCCTTGAAAGCTCCTAAAAGACCAATTAGTTTGAGAATGGTATGCAGAGGAAAGAGAGTTGTATTTAATTATATTTTGGGTTTATAGGTTCCCTTATTCCATTAAAATTATAGGCATTAATTCTAGGTTTTAAGGTTTGTGCTTTACGAATGATCATTAAGAGCATAGGGTGCTTTTAAACTATTCTAAACCCCATGGGCATGATTTTAATTATATAAATGTATTATAAGGTTATTAAATAAAAATGGAAATATGGTTTAGTCCTTATGGTTATGTAAAACCCTTACACATTATACAAAATCACCATTTTTCATGTGTGAGTAGTCAAAAGATAAGAAATCTTCATTTTAAATATATTTTATGCTGGAGACAATAGGATTTTGATGAGTCCATTATTTTAAAAAAAAAAACATGTTTTAAAATATATTATGCCACCTATAAATCTCAATAATTATCTAAAATGTCACTAAATATATCCTAAAATCCTACAAGGAATAAAACCTTTCACAAACATTGTGTTATTTCTAGGTTGTAGGTGTATGAATGAAGAGAAAGGGTAGAGTTATGATTTGTGAGAATTTTATTAGCATGAGATAATTCTAAAAAACTTATAAATAGTATTTATTACTTTATAACATATATTAATACCTTTTAAATACATCATTAGGTACCAAAAGGCGATGCTAATATGCACACAAAGTGACTAGGTACAGCTTGCAAGTGAGACGGTCATAAATGAGGATATAAAAAAATTTACGTGTTTTATCATCTAAATGGATATAAATTCAAGATAAATTTTTCTTATATTATCTCCAATTACAATCTAACCCCATATTATGTAGAGTTTTTACTCTAATAATCAAGGCTTCATGCTTAAAATGTACACTACAAGCCTACACCTACCTTTCCCACATGTTATGTAGGAATAAAAGAGAGTATTTGAGATGTTTCATGTTGATATAACTATGGGAAGTTATATTCCAATATATTTTTAATATTAACCAATTCTCTCCAACCCATTTATAATAAAACATCATGAGGATGCATGTTAAATATAATTGTGTCATTGTATACGCAAGGTGTTGAGGAAAGGGTGATATTGTGTCTAATCATTAGATTGGAGGGTGATACAAGGTCAAAAAACCATGAGTATATATATAATTTATCATTTTAATTATTTAATACAAAATATTATTCAATAGGATCTATTCTCATACCTTGTTAGGGTATTTGTCCCAAGGAAAGCAACCAAGCCTACTCTTATATCAGGAGATGTTAGAGGTTCCTTAGTTAGTGAAAGATGATATTAGATAAAAGAATAATAGTTAAAAGTGTTATTAAATTATCCCAAATACATATTATTGATTATATGATAGCTATAAATCAAAATTATCAATCCCAAGCCAAAGCTGGAACAGGAATTGGACTCAAAATTGCCAACCTATAGATTTGCATACTAGCAAGCATGGGAATATGATTTTTTGGGTATGGTTGAAAGGCCAAAGGTTTATGAGACATGAATGAGATATTTAATAATTAAATAATACTATTCAATGTTTCCATTACTATTAAAATGTGCCTAAAGATAGTAAAACATAGTGGAAGAATCAAGAGACCTAAACATGACACATATAGCCCTGTTAGAAGCCAAAAGTCTACCTCCATAACTAAATTGAGAATTTAAAGTTTTCATTAAATTTAGGGTTTGTATAAGCATGAAATGTGTAGGATACCATGATATATTTTTAAAAAATTATTATAACCCTTGAAGGGTGATGAAAACATCAAGGAGGCCATTAGGGTCATAACATCACATCTACATATAAATTCTCATTGTAGGCTAAAACATGTTTTAGGATATTTTAAAGGTCATGTTGCTTAGATAAGTATTGGATAAATACATAGGAGGTGTTAAATATCCATTTTATTAATATACAACCAACTAAATAATTTTTTTAAGGGCTTAGGCTTAAAAACATGTTTCTTAGTCCTTACACATAGTCCTTCAATGCCAAGAGGCTACTTTTGAAGCTCATAAATTCATTAAGAAATTTTTTGGTAAGGAAAGGGAATTTGAGGATTTTATTAAGCTAACATCATTAAAATTAATTAATTTTTTTCATGGATCAAGTCCCTGTATGGTATGAACAATCATTAAGAAGACTGATCACTCAAAACCTTTCTAAAACACCTCTAGAAGCTTGAGAAGACATTGTCTTTTACTCAAAACTTGAATGAGGTTTTTCATGGGATAAATTTATTAGTAGGGATGTTCATAAGGGTTACATACCTATGAAATATATTATTGGTTCATAATTTTAGGTCATCAACTTTATGAATAATTATTAATAATGAAAATAGCTCTAAATCCTTCCAAAACCCTATTAAAGACCTGATGACTATGTTTGATCATAAAATTACCTCAAGTTAAATTGTTTGATATCATTATGACCTAGATTCCACATATAAATCCAAGTAATACAGAAATTATCCATTTAGTGGAATGTGTGGAGATCAAAAGGCATGGAAAATGGCCTCAAAGTGGAAAGTTTAGGAATATTTGTAAGGATTTGGTTGTGTGAAAAAATCTTGACCAGTTATGAGGAATTTTTTAGCATGGGAAAAGGTATGGTGGTCTATTTAAAATATCTCTAAGAACTTTCAAGTGTAATATAGGCTATCAATAATCTTAATAAATCTTTTAGTAATCAAACATGTCATCAAGAGCTTTGAGAGACCAAATAAATATACATGTTAGTCCTTATAGGTGGTTTATAAGTTAAAGATGGATAGAATTATACTTTAACAAACTTATATGAGGTTGTAAATATGTTATTTTATTCCTTAAATATTTAATATATCTTGGATGAAGATATGGTCTTATTTTCATGGCCTTTTTTGAATCAACCAGGATCACATAATGAAGTATAGGTTCTTATCAATATGAAGAAGCTTGATTTTCAGGTCTCACTCCCATCAAGATTAGATAAACATTGAAGTAAAAAAATATGGCATTGGAAGACTCTAATAATCATGATCAATAATGACATGTGTCAAAACATAGATTTATAGTTCCTCCTAACCCAAGAAGATAGTTTCAAATGAAGATGATGAGTCATCCACGAAGGTCAAGAGTCACTCTACACCACCTTGAGAAAGAGAGAGATCAAGCCAAGATGACACATGTTCAAGAGAGCTATTAGATCTTACTACTTTTAGTATTTATTATTTTTAACTTACTTCATCATTAGATGACACATGTCATTACTTCTTCATTGCCATCTTCTCTCTCTTTCTCATTATCTTGTATATAGACTACCTTGTTTGGTATTAAAATGGATACTCTAGTTAATTATGATGAATCCATCCTCATTTTTTAATCTATTAAAATAATATAAAATTTTGTTTGACCTTATCTTATGACTATATTCTAGTCTTTATGCATGCATGATTAGTCTTGTCTAGTGTTGATTCAATTCTCATTGACACGTTATCTTATTCTCTCACCTATATGTAATTTGAACTCACTCTTACAGGTCATATGGAGTGTTTAAGTTGGCTTGTGAAGGTTAAGTGAGTAAATATTACATTAAAGTATTTATACCTCTTGAAAATCATCCCTCCTAGCCTAATCATCATATAGCACCTCCATATTGAAATACTCATGTAAGAGGAGTAGATTAAGAGTAGTGTATTAATAGGTCAAATCTATGCTCATTATGCATCTTTAAATGTGTGGTAGTGGTTAGAAACATTGGTGAATCACCTCCTGAGTTAGGTAGTTTTTAGGTTTCTCTTACCCTTTTCCCAATAAGTAGTAGGCTTAATTATAGATTCAAGGTGAAGTCTCAAGGGAGCTATCCCTATCTAGAGATTCACCTCATTGATTAGGCCACTAATAGCCTAGAGTTATCTCCATGATATCACCTAAGTGAGGAGGATTGAAAAACCTCCTTAAGTGTGAAATTTAGTGTGATAACAATTCAAGCATGCTTAATGGGATAAGGATTTCATGTATTGAATAGTTCTTTGTGTTTTTATTCAATACATCATCCTTTGGAGGCATGAACACAAGAATCAATGGTGACTCCAAGTGAAAAAAAAATGGTTAGGTATCCCAAGTGACTAAAAATATGAAATTGGTATGTATTCTCTTCATTATTTTGGTCAGGATGCATACTATATACCTTCATATTATTCGTATCAGATTAATAACAATAATAGATTCACCCGACATGGCTATCAAATAGTAACATACCAACCTTACCAAGGTTATTATAAGACTTAAATTCCCTCTCCCAATCCAACTCAACCTCCTTGGTAGTTTACTTATCCTTCTAGTCCACCTTTACAAATCTATGTTGGTCCTACTCCATCCCTATTAAGCTTTAAACAAGCCTTTGTAGACGTTAGATCTTGTTATGATTGTCCATAACCATTATACTTAGAATGAAAGCATTTAAATTATGAGGGATTTAGTGTAATTGAACAAGTTTGGGTGAGAATATATTGAGAGAAATGATCAACAAATTGTAATCAATGATGTGCTAAAAATAATATGTTTGATTCAATGTATGGAGAATATATTAGTGCTTGAAGAGACGAAGCAAAATGAATACCATCAATCTCTTATGCTCTCTCATACTCTAAGTAAATTTTACTTTTCTCCAAATATAGCCCAAGTTATAGCATACCACCAAGAAAGGCCCATTCTTATGCAATCTTCACCCACTCTTCTTTAAGAATATCAAACCATTCCACCATGGAGACCTTCTTAGACTATGACCCCTACTTATCCAAAGTCAATAAAAAAAAAGTATACATATTTTATGTCAATAGAGATCTCAATTTATTAAAGTTATTCACCTACCCTTCAATCTTAATCTATCCATGAAGTTAAAGATACATCAAAGTTTGATAAAGTTATTGAGGAGTGGAAGGAGAATAATGTAGCATCCTTAAGACAATCGTATTCTCCATTTGTCTAAGAATATTATGATAAACCTAGCCCTCCAAAAATTCTAAGTTGGAAATACACTCTATCAAGTTTTAATAAATATAACAAGTTATATTTCCCTCCCACCCCATAATTTTATGAAGGAAAACCTATTACATTTAGGGAAGAATATGAACATTCAGTTGAAAAAAAGAGCTTGTCAAGAATTGAAGATGATGTGGTTGAAATTGAAATTAAAAATAAGTTAGATATAAGTGGATCTAAATAATGTCATGATGAGTATGTGGTGATTTAATATGATAAATAAATCATAATTTTCAACCCCTTGGTGGATAATAAATTAAATCAACTTTCAAAGATGAGAAGTCTATACCTATTAGATAATAGTTAGAAAGCCCTCAAGATGTCGTGAATGATCCTAAAAATAATTAAAAAATTATATGGTTTTGATCTTTAAGAAGGAACTGATGATGACATAATAGCATTGAAATCACATGCTACATCACCATGATTCATGGAACAAAAAAAATAATATGGAAGAAGTTGATGAAAGTATAAATGAGGTAAAAACAATTTATCTATTATAAGGTAGTCCTAAAATCAACTTAGGTGGACTCATTGTTGAAGGCACAAAGACTCCTAATGAGCTTAATGACACTGGGTAAAAATTATACTTTGATTTCCTTAAAGAGATTAACAATATTGTCATGGTAGAATTGAATGATCAAGAAGAGGTTATAGCTGCAAATGAACAGGTTGTCATAGTGGAAATTAAAAATTAAGAAGATAATCCTATTGGTTTGAGACTTGAAAATGAGAAATCAGGTTTAGAATAAGAAAATCATGATAAATTAGACTTTGAGTGGGTAGATGAACTTATTTTTTTCATGGAGTCATAATAAGACCAATATAGCTATCATGGATTGAGTTTTGATTAATATAATGATGATCATGTAACAATTGATCAAGTTTTAGTTGAGTATGAGGTAAATCTTCATGGATACACTTTGATCATTAACCTTATCATGCCTTATAAGAAATAAATAGATCTTGAAGTGGAAAACTTATAGTTATTTCATGATTCTATTGAAGAGTTGAAATCATTGGATATGTTTGTTATACCTAAATAGAATGGTAAAAATGAAATTGAAGTTGACATGCTTTCAAGTGATGAAGAAGAAGCTTTCTTTTAGGAGGAACTAGAATTTTTTTGTAAAGTTTGGATAGTAAATCTATAGCCCATGAGGATAATGATAAGATGGTTGTTATGGATAATTAAAATGGTGAAGACATGATTTAAAAGGATCTTGCAGAGAACATCAAGGTTAATAATCCTATTGAATCTCATGAATAAGTTTAAAGAAGTCTTGATAACATGTGGCAGTCTTATTTGGACATGTTTAAGGAATTAGAGAGTTTGGTAGGTTAACACCTCTAAAAATACAATATGAAGTTGTTGTTAATAAATTCAAAGATCCTACCAAGGCAACATATCCTAAAAGTCATCACCAAGAGGTTAAAGCTCATTATGTAGTAATATATGATGCAAATGATTCTCTTCAAGGTGAGCAAGAGATGGAGCTTAAATAGCTAATAAAATCTAAGGTTGTTTCAACCCTCATAAATCAAAGTGTGGTCACATTCGAGGAATCTCTCTTTGAAAAATAGTAGCATGAAGTAAGTTATGAATTTCATCATGAGTTTGTATTTGATGGAGACATTTTTTTTTTGTTAATCCACTTGAGTTTAATCTAAAGATAGTGGTGGTCAAGAAAGGAGCTGATATAGTAAGAATGAAATATGGATAATACTTTATACATCATTATTGTTCATCACATGAAGAATAATTAAAGAGTTTTCATTTTGATTTAGGAGGATAATAACTTAAAGGTTAATTGTATATAATAGTTTCTTGTTTTGTCTTACCTAAGTGATTATTATCATAGTGTGTGTCTTATTGGTTTGATTTGTTTTATTGGTGTGTTTGTTTCTTCTTATTGTGTGTTTTTGAGATATATCAACTATCTTGTCTTCTTAAAGAAGGTACAGTAAATTTTCAAGGTTCAATCAAGTCTAAAGTAAATTAATAGATGACTCCATATCCAAATAATGGTAAGAAGGCAACTAGTTTAGATGCATAACAAGCATTCAATCCTAGGAGGTCATAAAATATGTTAACCAAAATTGGCCACAATGAGTGGGTAAAATTAAAAACTTTAATCCTAAACTTGTTTAACTTTGTTGATAAAGTTTTAAGAGTTTTGGTCTTGGTATATTGGTCAATCTTTGTCATAAAAATATGGATTGACAAGTGTATTTGGTCATTTTAGGGTTTCCTACAGGGTCTAGTCAAGAAGAGTGATCAAAACCCCTAGTATTGTCATTTATCACCTTCATTATATTTTAATGACATGTTTTTATAAATATTAACGTAAATTTGGAGAAGTTAGGGTAATGAGGGTTTATGGTCTTATACTTGTTTCTAGATTTCTCTTGTGAAAATCTTTATTGCTAAAAGACATGAAGGTCTATAGTCCAAATATAATATTTTAGAGTGGAATGGTCATATATAAAAGCATCAAGTGGTTCTTAGGTATAATTAGTTTATTTTAGTATGTAATAACCCTCTCAAAATCATTTCATACCTTGACAATGCATTATAAGGCTTGTCAAGTGGAAAAAATTCAAAATGATGATTTATACATACAAAAGACACTTGTAAAGAGAATTTAATGTGGAAAATGGTAGGACATGGTTAGAGAGAATAATTTTATCTAGTTATAATACATGCTTCATTTTCATCCTTTTCCAAAAGGTAGTTTCAAGAAGGTTTATGTATTTAAGTGAATGAGAGATCACTTGAATGAGTTTCAAGAATTTAAAGTTCCCTCTCATATTCTCCAATTAAAATCCATGAATTTCAAGGTGTTATAAGTCCAAATAGATAGAAAACCAACTCTATTTCTCCATTAGGGCCTTAAGAGCTCCAAAAAGACCAATTAGTTTGATGATGGCATGTAGAGGAGAGAGAGAAAGAGCTGGGTTAAATTTTATCATGGGTTGATATGGTCCTTTATGTCCTTGAAATTATAGGAATAATTATGGTTTTTAATGGTTATGATTCATGAAAAATTGTTAAGAGCATAGGGTGATTTTAAACCCTTTTTGAACCCCATAGGCATGATTTCTGCTTGTCTAAATGTATTAAAAGGTTATAGAATGAAAATTTCAAGATAGGTGAGTCCTAATGAGTGTTTAAAACCCTTAAAAATTATCCTCCATCACCACTTGGCACGTGTGAGTAGTCAAAAGACAAGAAATATTCATTTTGATCAAGTTATAAGTTGGAGGCAATGAGGCTTAATGACTCCAAGGTTTCAAATAGCTGAAAAAAATGTTTTGAAAGATATCAAACCACCTATATATCTCCATAATTCTATAAAATTTTAATTAATATCTCCTCATTCCCTACAAGGCCTGAAACCCTTCAAAAGCATTGTGTTCTTTCTAGGTTGCAGGTGTATGAATGAAGAGATAGGGAAAAGTTATGATTTTATGAGAAGTTTATGAGCATGAAATAAGTTGAAAAAAGTTATTGATAGTATGTTTGAATTCATAAATTCTCTTTATACCATTTCAAGACACCATTAGGGCCCAAGAGGCAAAAATACTATGTTAATATGCACATAAAGTGATTATGTACAACTTGCAAGTGAGAAGATCAAAAAAGGAAGATCCAACAAAATTTATGTGTTTTCTCATTTAAATGGATATACATGTGATATAAATGGTTCTTAGGATGTCTCAAATGCACATCAAACTCCATATGATTTAGACTTTTCACTCCAAGAAAGAAGGCTTCATGCTTAAAATGTAATGGTAAAAATCAAAGTTGAACAACAGAGAAAGTCAAATACATAAAAAACAATTTGAAAATAATAATATTATTATAATATTATCTCACATTTTATTATTTTAATCTTTAAAATTCACTTATATAGGAAGTGTAAAACCTATATATGGGGATCCTAAGATCCCTATAAACACTCAACATAAACAACCAATTAACTAAATAAAATATGCTTGTATAATATTGTTGTTATTCACAAAAATAATATACCACACAAAATTATTAAAATAATATTATTAAAACTAACAATATTCACATTTAACTAAAAATACAATACATATTACTAATTTGAACACACTTTAACTTTCACCCCCTTTTGAATATTATAAATCTCTAGTCAACACCCCCTTAATGTGAATATGAGGAGAATATACATCATCAAGCACTAACTTGAATAGAATTGTATGCAAATGCATACTTTTACATTTGTATATTACTATCTAAATCTTATTTTTTTATTGTTTATGCACATGACCAATACTATGTGAAACATCCCACATTTACTCTATGTGAATGCAATAGACTTTTCACTGGCTGATCATCTTCATAAAGAAGTGTGGCAATCAGAGGATCTCTGTAGTCAAAGTATTTCTATAGTTATCTTCCCTTCAATATAATTATTTCCATATTACATTATATTTACACTCTCCTTTTCTCCAAATTATCAAGGGAATGAAAATATTATAAAATATTATAAAATGAAATATCATGAGCAATAAATCCTCATTATTATCTTATGCAACCTTTGTTAATGTTTGTTGCCACCAAAATAAAAATAACATAGATAAATTTTATAAACATAGGATTTAAATAAGGGTAGATTAATATTGTGTTATTGAATAAATCACATCAATAAAAAACACACTAAATTAACACCCTAGGCCTATCTGAAAGGAAGATTTTAGTTAACAAAAAAAAAATGGAAAACACAACTAAAATAATAAATAAAGACCTTCCTTCACCTTCCTTGGATGCTCCAAAATGCTTGTTATTTTGGCTTGCTTAGTTTGTGCTCATGAAGTTTGCATCAATGAATTTTGGCTACCTCCATCTCTCCTTGGCACCATGTTTGGCTTTGGCTTGGCTTGGCTCAATAATTTGACATTAAAAAACTAATTACAATGGATTTTTGAATGAATTTGTGTATTATAAGTTTGTCATTAAAGAGCTTAAAAATAAATAGGCAAGGCCTCTTATTTATAGATTTATGGATTGGTTTAGAATCAACCTAAATCATCCATATCAAGATGAATATGTGTAGCCATGAATTAGTCTAAATTGTATAATTAAATGAATAAATAACCACAATAAATATTTGGGAATAAGTGGCATTTAAGAGGCATGGAAGGTATTAATGAGGCATGGGAGGCATTATTTCAGATATTTATGGCATTTATGGCTTGTGGATGCCACCCCATTAGATGATGTCATTTGATGATTCAATTAATGATAATCAATTTCTAAAAATAATTATTTAAAAATTTCCATGTAAAATTAACTTAAGCTCTTGATTTGGTTTAATTAGCCTTAAACATGATTAGTCAAATTTGATGTAAAACCTTGGCACTTTGTGCACAAATTAATCAAATTGGTCAAAATATTGTATTATTGGATCAAAATTTGATTGGATTAGAATTGTAAGTCAATGTTAAATGAGTTGGAACCATTATATCATTTAGGATGTTGCCAATGAAAAATAACAAAGGGACATGTCTTATATAGGAAATTTGATAGAAAAGAGAAATCTAGAGCACCTAGGTGATAAAATGTCATTTTAACTCAAAATGATCTGATCAAAGTTAGCTACTTCATAAATTACATTACCCCATTTAATGACACCTTGGACAAAATCATCAGTTGAATATGTCAGTTTCAAAGCTTTTAATGTGTTTTAGTGATTTTAGGCCAAATTGTGCATTTTGGTACAAATTGGTCAAAAGCTTGATTAATGTTCATTGGTGGCCAGATTTAGGTGCCTATAATTTTCCCTTGTTTGGGAAGGTATTGCAAACCATAGGCATAACAATGTATTCTCAAATAATGAGAAATGGCTTGTATGCCAAAAATAAGATGTTGATTGAAGCATAAAGCTCCAAATGGTGTTTGAGAAACTTAGGGTGATGCCCCCTCAAGGGAGTGGTCATCACATATGTAGATGGATGGTCCCTTTGAAATAAGCAAGAAGAAAGATAGAATTAACCCATGGATAAGATTAATCCAAATGATAAAATTATTGCATGAATTGATTTAAAAAGGGTACTAATTTTCCTAAAGATGGTTATAATCAGAAATAAAAGTCAAAATAATGATTTGCCAATAGGTGGCTATAATCATTAAGAGAACTTGGATTAGATAAAGATGATTGTACCCCATTTAGGGCTGATTAGAAAGCATAACTCAAGGATATAACTTGGAATATAGATTAAAAATGAGTGAGTGTAATGTGATGAAAAAGATGAATAGAAGATTAAGATTGATCAATGTGAATGATTTTATTGTACCTACCAACAAGGAGATGATCATCCTTATTAACAATGATACAAATAAAATGGTCAGGGGGGTTAATTTGATAAAGATGGGATGGAAAGATGTGCCAAAGTGCTAAGGAGAAACTTCTATGGTTCTATTGATTGTAGACCTTCTTGAAGCTTATTTTTTTGTATCTTGTGATGGTAGGCATCATAATAGAACACCATGAAGACTTGGCCAAAATATACATAATGACTGACTCTAGATCTAATAAACACTAGAAAATAATTCACCAATTATAAAAACCATGTTGATAATGTTGGCATATGAATATGGATGGACTCAAGAATAATGTGTGCAAGGAATCACCTAATGAATACCTATAGACTGAGTCAAGGAAATAGTGATAAAATAAATAATAGGTAAGAAAATAAATAAAAATATATAAATTGCATAAAAAAATAAACAACTTGAAATAAACAAACAAATATAATGCTTGAAAAAAAAAGAAAAAGAAAGCAGCCTAACAATGACCATGCCCTAGTAAGGCAGATCAAGGATAACTGACTAGGCTTAGACTAGAAAAATGTTTTTAGATTTTGAAATATTTGAATGTTTTTCTAATTTTAAGGTATCTCATCACATTAGAGAATGACAAGATACCTACTTGTAAAATAGTGAGACCATTTGGCTTAGGTTGCTCATAAAATGGCAAGATCATGGATTAGGGTGCTCACAAAATAGAAAGAGTGTATGGAAAGGGGAATTGAGGTGACCTCAACATGAATTAAACATGGTCCACATAGTCTTAAAATGACTTCAAGTCATAATAATTCTATACACATAAAAGGTATGGAGAAAATAACTAGGTCACAACAAGTTCTCAAATCCAATAAATGGTTAGTCAAATGAGAAAAACTATGGAAAGGTGATGTGATAATGCATGATAAACAAATTTTGCCCCTAGTTTACCAATAGGTGGTTATAACTAGGATACAAAAAATCATATTAATGATATTAATTTACCCATAGGTTGTTATAAATAGTAGCAAGACCGGTGAACACTAATTTGCCCATAGGAAATTATAATCAGGCTCACATAAACCAACTTGATATAGGGTGGAAGATGAAAGATATCTTACTAGATCAACTATCGCACTAATTTCATATACTATCATTATAAACATGGATTGGATTTATTATTAAAACTTGATTGGAATCCTCTCACAAAAGGTGTAAGAATAACCAAAGTAACCAAGATCAAAACAAGAGTGAATAGGATGACTAGAAATAGGCTTTGGTGTAGATAGGAATGGAATGATAGGATGGAATCACATTACTTTAGGATAATGATGGTTTTTGATATATTGTATAAAATAGTAATAGGGTTTCCCCTAGGTTATGGGGTGATTGTCAAGGATATATGACAATGGAAAAAGGAATATGGAAAATGAAATGGTATGGAACATGTTTTTAGCCTAGGTGATTATTGGTTTCTGATGTGTTTGGCCTAGGTATGGTAAATGGCATATGATTCTATTATTCTTGCTAAAGTGTAGATGCACGTCTTGATCATCAAATGACATAAATATAATAATCAATAATGTTAATTGGTATCCCACACCTCATCTGAATAACTGATCTATCAATAAATGCTTGTAGATTTTGATGCAAATGATTTTGTTATTCTCTTCATTGGTCATTGATTCTAATTGCTTCAAGCATCAAGACAAGGTATCTTTGTAGCCTCTATAAAGGAAAGTGTAATTGTGGATGGTAAACAAGGACAAATAATTGATGGTAGGTGTGATTGTGAAATGAAATGGTAGATGATAATTGAATGTATAATGGTAGAGAAATAAATGAAGATAAGTAATTTTAGTCACATGTAATGTTGTTAATGTCATTTTCAACATAGCTTTGACTGTGGTGGGGCTGAAGACCTCTGAAGATGCTCTTGATAGAACTACTAGATTTTTTTGTTATTTGATATTAAGAGTAGCCACCATTTAATTAGGTTGTAGAGTGAAATCTATTTTGATTTTATCTTTAATAATGTCTTCATCAAGTAGTGAAGAAATTTTTTCCTCAGCATGGGTAGCTTGAAGAGGTTTTCACCAATGAATTTGTCTTGATTTTTCCATAGCACCTCTAAGAATGTTTTACTAATGAACAATGGATTTTGAATTTGATTTTCTTCTACTGCTTCTAAAAATGTTTTGCTAAAAATGTTGATTTTGAACTTTGATTATCCCCTAGTGCCTTCAAAAAGGTTTCACTAGGAGAATGTTCTTCTGATACACGAATTTGGTCTTAGCCTCCTTTATCTATTCTATGTCGCCATGGATGTAGTTCAACAAAGTGTGAATCTATTGATCCCAATCAACACTTGTGAGAGATGGAATGTCAATAATTTGGCTACTTTGGTTGATGGTAATGGCCTATGGAATGGTAATGGAATGGGGAAAGGCTACACAATCCTCATAGAATAAAATAGGATAACTTATGTTGCTAATAGAGTAATCATCCTAAAAATTTGTATAAGGATAAAAAATATATTCAAACTAATCTATGAGGCATGCATAACCAATATGGTAATAGCCATGAATGTAGTCCATTTTTGAACTTGATTTTGACTCAATGGACTTTGAATCTGATGTTGAGATTGATGTTGATTTTGATTTTGATGTTAAATCCAATGTCGATCCAATAATATAACCTAAATTTAACTTTGATTCTTCATCTAATGGGTACTCTATTATAATGATGTCCTATTAATGTTTAGTATTGGATAAGTAATGAACTATGATGGCATAATGGGCTCCACAAAGACTAGTTTATCAAAGTGTGACTCCTTCATAATGGGAAAAAGGTCAAGAGACAAATTCTCAAATATTGGATTATTAATAGGAGGCTCTTAAAAATAATGCATATGATCAAGGTAATGATTTGACCAAAGGTGGTTATAATCATTAAGAAGTAACTTAGCAAAGACTGGCTCATCAGATCGAGACTACTCGACAACTAACATATGATTAAAAGGTGATTTATTAGAGGTTGACTTATCAAAAATGGTTGGTTCAACAAAAAAAAATTGGATTTGTTATTTTTCTTGGCTTTGGTTTCTAATGAGTTGGAAAATACCAATTTTGAACATAGCTTAGTCTTTGAATGATTGGATTAGTTGAGGGTTTGATGGGATTGGCAATATATGAGTAATGGCCTATGTTTGTATAATGGTAAGGAATTAGGGATAATTATTTCTCACACAAGCTAAAGGATGAAGTTCTCAAATGGTAATGATAGGGAAGTGTAGAACTTGATTGCGCAGACAAGCCAAAGGACTAGGTCCTAAAATGATAAGGGGGAATAGTGGAGCTTGATTCCTCACATAAGCTAATGGATGAGATATTATAATGGTAATGGGGAATTATAGAGCTTTAATTCTCACAAAATCCAATGTACTAAGTCCTCCTCATAGACCATATCATCCCAATCTTAAGTTAGATCAAAATTTGGTTCTTGAATATGTTATATATACTTATTATTGTAAAGAGGGTATCGATCTGCATCCCAAATGAAATTATCTATATTTGGGTCTTCAAAGTCCTCCTCATAAATTTTATCATCCCAATTAGTAATTTTATTTGGATTTTGTGGATTTTGACTATGTTTCCCATATGAAGTATTATAAGGAGAATAATAAAACTCCTTAGAAAATCTTTCTCTGTAGGGGTTCCTAGTAGGATTTTGTGTGGTTGTTCTATCATAAGCTAGATTTTATATTAATCCACCATAATTTTAGCTAGACATATCAACATAAATGATTAAATTCCAAAACAAAATGCTTAGATTCATATAACTCTAAAGTACTATGTCCAAAGGACAAATGGTTCAAATTAGGTCTAACTTGGTTGAAAGTGGAGTTGTATCACCAAATAATGATTTGATCATGGAGATGTATCTCTAAATTTTTTTGTGCTAAAACTTGGCATAAAATAGCTAATGTAAAGTTTCATACACATAAAATTTCAAGCATCTAAATAAAAACTAGTGTTGTAAAGTCTATGTCAAAGTGTTCTAAATATGACTAAACTAGGAAAGGGAAAAGAGTTACTAGGTCTTCTGTTCAAACATGGAGTCAAAATCTAGGCTCAAACAGGTTGTTCTAGGACTTTTGCTCAAATTACATCAAAATATAGACTTGAAACAAATTATTGATGTGAATTTAATTTAATCTAACAAGTTTGGAAAGAACTTTGACGTCTACCTGACACATGGAATCAAACATAAACAAGATCAATTGGTATAATCCATAAGTCAAAAGTCTCTCGGATAAAATTTATGTTCTCCCAAATAAATTAATAAATAATTATGAGGATAGGCATTGAACAAACAAACAATCATTAGTCTTCAAATTTGGGTAATTAATTAACTAAAGTTATGCAACCTAAAAGAGAAAGTTCTATGTATTAGCCCCATGAATTGAGGCCTAAATAGAAATAAATCAATGTTTAAATCCAAAATTTTACAAGGCTAATTAAAAAATCATCATTGAAAATTATTATTTGATGAAACAAGCTAGATAATATTAGACAACATGACAAAGCATAAACAACGTCCAAATGGCTAATGTGACATGGTTTGAAACAAATGGTTTTTGGTGTAATGATAATAAAGTCTTGAAACAAATTGAGTAGCCTAATAATGTAATCATTCTTTAATGATGTTATTAATGTTATGTTTCAAAGACTCAAAGGCAAAAATGGTTTGACATGTTTTGGCCAGCATAACGCTACCCCCCTCAAACAAGTAACACACACACAAACATGTTTAGCAAAAATTTTAAGGCACAAGTGTGGTTTAAAAGAATGACATATAAATAAATTGGTTTTGATATGGTTTAAAAACAAACATATTAGTTTTAGTCTCAAAACACCAAGTAATAAAATGACAAAATACAAGTAAATCATCCAAATTCCTATTAAAGCTATGGCAAAGTGGGGTTGACTAAAAGTAATTGGTTTTCAATCATTTCTAGATGGATCCCATGTCTACCAGCTTTCATTATAGCAAACAAGAGAAGCAAAAATTTAATTGGGTATCCACGGTACTTGGCTTGTTGCCAAAAGTTCTTGCCTTTTTTGCAACCACTATATATATTTCTTGCTTAGTGTAGTGTGATGTCCAAAGTGTAGATATGTCTTGTGTGCAACTCCAACACTAGAAGGTGGTTTAACTACTCAAACCTCTAATCCTAGTGGGAGTGGTTAAATATAGTGCCAAGAGATAAAACCCCAGGTCAAATCTTACATATATAATATATGGGAGGTAATGAAGTCCCCCTTGTAAGCTAAGATGCAATAAAATAAATGACTAATAGAAAGACTTTAGGGTCATTTCACGATCACCCAAACTATTGCTAGTTTTTTGGGAGTGATTTAGATGACATTATTTCTTATCCTTGGAATAGGATAATTTTTTTTTGAGATGGCTATTTTTATCACAAAATTTCCCTAAAGGGGACATATGGGATAACATACATGCACATCTCTTTTCACTAAAATAATCAACAAGCAAGTTTTGAAAATAATTGAAGTGATGTTGATTTATTGCATCAAATTTGAAAATGTTTGCTTAGATTCATTACTATCCCTTTGGATTTAGTACAAAAATGGAAAAAATTTCACAAAATAACCACATGAAGCAATAAAAACCTAAATTAATTTTAAACTTAAATTGAAAATTCAAGACATAGCTTAGATTCATGATTGAAACAAAAAATTGAAAATGTTACAAGATTTATGATGTGTTTTAATCACTAAATTAAAAGTACCTAAGACTTATCTAAATATTAGGTTCATTTTAGGCACTAATTTAAATGTATGAGAAACATGACATGTTCATTTTAAGCCAAATTTGAAGTGTGCATGATTTTTTATCAAGCTCTTTTTAAACCCAATTTGAAAGGTGTGTGGTTAGTCTAAAGCATTTAAATCTACTTCCAAACTACCCCCTCAACTTAAAAAAACAAGATTAAAATGACATTATTTGAAGAAATTATGAGTTTGATCAAATGACATCAATAATTTAGCTCTCAAGTTGACAATTAAGTTGGGTTGATAGGTGAGTTAGGATGATAGGCAAGTTAGGTTGACAGGTGAGCTAGGTTGATAGGTGATCTAGGTTGGACAAGAGATTTGGGTTTGTAGGTGAGTTGGGTTGGAAATGTGAGTTGGGTTGGACAAGTGAGTTGGGTAGGATAGGCGAGTTGGGTTGATAGATGCGTTGGGTTGGACAGGTGAGTTGAGCTGCATAGTCTTGAGAACAAAATTGTGGCTTCGAAAAAATGGTGTTTCACTCAATAATTTTTATTGTTTTCCTCCACACTTCAATATATTAAATTAAAATGGTTAGTATGTTTCTTGTAGGTGAAATTTGAGTAAATTTGTGAGACCATGGCCCACTGAGTGTGCCATTTATGAATAGAATATTGCAATAGGGGGAGATTAATATTATGTTAGTGAATAAAACAAATCAATCATAAACACACTAAACTAACATCCTAAGGTATCTCAAAGGAGGAAATTAGTTTTAAAAAAATGGAAAATAAAACAAAAACATGAAATAAAGACCTTCCTTCAGCTTCCTTGGATGCTCCAAAATGCTTGTTGTAGTGGCTTGCTCATTTTCTACTCATGAAGTCTTGATCAATGAGTGTGGATACATCCACCTCTCCTTGGTATCATCTTTAGATTTGGCTTATATTATATTGGATCAATAATTTTACATTATAAAAATAATTTAAATATATTTTTTAATGCATTTGGGCATTATAAGTTTGGCATAAAAGAGCTTAAAATTCAATATGTAAGGCCTCCTATTTATAGATTTTTGGAATGGTTTAGAATCAACTTGAACCATCCATCTCAAGATGAACATGTGTGGCCATGAATTAATCCAAATTATATAATTAAATTCATAAATATCCCCCATAAATATTTGGGAAGAAGGGGAACTTGAGAGGCATGGAGGGTCTTAATGAAGCATGGGAGGCATTAATTCAAACATTTGTGGCATTTATGGCTTACAGATGCCACCCCATAAGATGATGTAATTTGATGATGAAGTTAATGAAAATAAATTTATAAAAATAAATATTCAGAAAATTTCATGGAAAATTAACTTAATCTCTTGATTTGGTTTAATTAGCCTTAAACATGATTAGTCAACTTTGATGTAAAACCTTGGCAATTTGTGCACAAATTGGTCAACATGTCATATTATAGGCTCAAAATTTGACTAGATTGTAATTTTAAGTTGAGGTTAGATGCATTGGAGCCTTTACCCTATTTTTTATGTTTCCAATGTAAAATAATAAAGGCACATGTCTTGTACAAGAAATTTGATAAAAAAGAGTAATCCAGAGCACCTAGGTGCAAAAATGTCATTTTGACTCAAAATGATCTGATCAAAGTAAGATGATTCATAAATTGAATTGCCCCATTTAATGAAACCTTATCCAAAATCAGAACTTTAATATATCATTTTAAAATCTTTTAATGTGTTTTATTGTTTTTAGGCCAAATTGTGCATTTTGGTGGAAATTGGTCAAAAGCCTGATTGATGGTCATTGGTGGCAAGATTTAGGTGTCTATAATTTTCAATACCACTAAATAAATATCCTTGGAATTAAAATATTTTTTGAAAAACACACCAAAATAAAAAAATTAAAAATCACACCACACAAAAGATATCACCAAATCATCTAGGCCCTATCATTAGTGATCGATCAGAGGCTCTGAAACCTCCAACATTCATTTCCTTCATCTTCCAATGAATGAAGATACTTATTCCACTATTGAATAAGTAAACCAAAAAAATTTCCTCATTGGGTGTAATTCCCTCCTCAATGTGAAACAATTACTAGGACATCGGGGTTTCTAGATAATTCATCCTTTTATAAACAATTTTTTATTTTTAAATTTTTTTGAGAAAAATGACAAACTTTATCAACTTGAATTTTTAGACATACGAACACTTTAAATGTTTTGACTTGAGTCTTTTGACAAGTAATTTAATATCAAATTATAAAATCCAATGATAGATATTTTTTATACTCTTAAATATAAAGTTACTATTGGAATGACAAATAAAATCTCAATACTAACAATAATAATAAAAAAAAGATTAAACCATACCTCTGATAAACTTGTCACTATGAAACTCAAATGACTTATAATGAATTATGAAAAAAAAATTAACTATATTGAACATAAGTGTAACTTTATACAAAAAAAATAAATATTGAATCGATCCACTAAAAAATAATAATAATAAATGTAAATTAAGACCTTTTAACACTTGGAAATCTACACACAAATGTGATTTGACTCATAGAGAATGATAGAAAATAGAAAGTTTTTTATTTAATAAAGTCCATATGAATCAAGAAGATGGTAGATCTAATAGATATCTAGAGTTTGGTTGAGATGATTGGGTATGGAGATACAATATTTCCATATGATCCTTATGGGAAAATGTTTCATGAAGAGAAAGGCAATGAGTGCATGGAGATTGGATAATGTTTATAGGCACAAAGAACTACATGTCCCATTAATACATGATTAGGATAATTAAAGGGTGTTAGGGTTCAATATAATATTATAAACCTATATATTACATAGAAAATACCAAAACATGTGCAATATGTGTAGTGATAAACTAATTGATGGAGGCATGACCCAAGTAGACAGAGTTGCAAAGACACCAAGCACAATAATTTAGTGATATAAAGTAAAAGAGTAAACACAATTATATAGATATTATTATGGATTGACACTTATATTCTATGATCAAAATCACTTTTATCCAATTATTGAAGCTAATGTAAAGCTATTACACATTAAACTAATCAGAAAGTGCACATAGAACACTCAGGTGGAAATTTTGAAAATATACATGAGACTGCATAACTCTCATGAATGTAAAGAATATGGAGAATAATTCATCCCAAAAATTAATTATATTTATCACAATAATATTATTTGATATATTACACTCTAAATACCCTCAAAACATATTATGGAAAGATAAATCTAATTTTTCATTCATAGGGGCAAGTAGAAGAAAAAGTGAGTTTGCCCCTCACAAATTCCTAGAAGCCCATACCTACTCTGATACTAGATATTGGTAAAAATCAGAGTTTAGTAATAGAAAAAGATGAATACACATAAAATAATTTTTACATAATAATATTATTATAATATTATCTCACTCTATAATATTCAAGTCATTACAAGGCACTTATATAGGAAGTGAAAAAACTATATATGGGGATCATGATATCCCTATAAACACTCCACATAAACAACCAATTAACTAAATAAAAGTTCTGGATATAATAATAATAATAATAATAATAATAATAATAATAATAGTAATAATAATAATAATAATAATAATAATAATATTATTATTATTATTATTATTATTATTAAAAATAATAGTATACAACACTAAAATGTTAATGTAATATTTTTGAAAGAAACAATATTCATGTTTGACTAATAAACTAATACATATTAATAATGTGAACACACCTTAACAAAATGTACACTACAAGCCTACCCAATACCTTGCCAACAAGTTATACAAGGCCAAAAGAGAGTATTTGATGTGTTTAATGTTGATATAATGATGGAAATTCATATGCCAATATATTTTTCAGCTTCACCAAGTCTCTTAGACCCAAGTGCAAGGAAACATCATGAGGATGCATGTTAAATATGATTGTGTCAATCTACAGCCAATGACTTGAGGAAAGGGTGATCTTATGGTGAGATAATTATATTGGAGGGTGATAAAAATTCAAAAAAATCATGAGTGTATCCACCGTTTATTATTTTTATTCTTTCAAAAAAAATACTATTCAATAGGATCTATTCTCATACCTTGGTATTGTATTTGGCCCAAGGAAAACAATCAAGTTTATTCTTATGTTTAGAGATGTTAGAGGTTTTTTGGTCATTAAAATAGCATATTAGAAAAAGATAATTAGAGTTAATAGTATCTTTAAATAATAGCATAGACATCTTCAATATTATATGAAACCTCTCAAGCAAAATGATCAATCCCAAGGTAGAGTTAGAACAAGAATTAGACTTAGGAATGCTGACCTATAGGTATACCTACCAACAAGCATGGAAATATAATTTTTTGTTTTTGGGTGCAAGGTTTGAGGTTTGTGAGAAATTTAAGATATATTTAATCATAAAATAACACTTTTAATAGTTTTATTACTATCTAAAGTGGACTAAATATAGTAAAACATAGTGGAAGAATCAAAAGACCTAAATAATGCACCTATATGCTTGTTAGGAGCCACAAATATGCCTCTATAAATTGAAGGGAGAATGAAATATTTGCATATAATTTAGGTTTACTATGGATAATAAATTTTTATCATACCCTAAAAAATGTTTCCATGATATTATAACCCTTCGAGGGTGTGAAAACATTAAGAAGCTATCTATTATGATTAGAACGTCAAATCTACCTATAAACCCTCATTGTAGGATACAACAATTTTAAGATATTTTAAAGGTAAATTTTATTAAAGAGGTGTTAGATAATTACATAATATGTTTTAAAAATCCATTTGAGAAATTTACAATAATTTTTTTTTTAAGGGTCTATTCCTAAAAATCTCTTTCTTGGTCCTTAGACACAGTCCTTCAATTCTTAGAGGATACTTTTGAAGCTCAAAAATTCATTGAGAAAATTATTGGGATGTAATTAGGTTTGGAGGATTTGAGGATTATACACTAATAAAAAATCATGAAATTGGTTAATGGTTCGAGTTCCTCTATAGTATGAACAATCATTAAGAATATTGATCACTCAAAACCTTTGTAAAACATGTCTAGAAGGTCGAGAAGACAAAATCTTTTGCTCATAAACTGAGGGAGGTTTTTCATGGGATAAAGTGCCTCAAGTATATTCATAGGGTTCCCCTACTTACAAAATGTATCATTGTTTCATAATTTTATTCCCTTAACTTTAGTAATAATTATTAATAATGAAAATAATTCTAAACCCTTTTAAAACCTTGCTAAAGACCTAATGACTATGTTTGACCATAAAATGATCTCAAATGCAATTTTTTAATATTAGGATGAATTTAATGAAATATATAGGTCATAAGAGTACATAAATGTTATATTTTTAGTATATTTGGTGATAATAAGGCAAAGAAAATGGATTGAAAGTGACAATTTTATTCTTATTTTCAATTATTTGGCTATTTGGAAGCATCTTAACCGGTTTTAAGGACTTGTTGAGCATGGGTAGAGGTATAGTGGTAGCAATAAAAGTTTTATAAGACACCTTAAGTGAAATTAATGATACAAATAATCTCAATAAACCTTATAATAATCAAACATGTCATTAACATCTCTAGGAAACTAAATGCATTTACATGTCAGTCCTTGAAGGTGGTCTATAAGATAACCATGGATAATGTGATCCTTTACTAAACCTATATGATGGCTGAAATATTTTATTTTAGTCTCAAAGCAATGAATATTATTTTGATGAATATATGGGCTTATTTTCATGGCCTCTTTTGAATCAACCAAGCTCACATAATGAAAGTGCAAATTCTTGTCAATATGAAGAAGCTTGAGTTTCAGGTCTCACTCTTATGAAGATGACAAAAGCCTTTAAGTGGAAAATAATGGTAGTGGAAGTTTAAAATACTAATTACTCTCTATAACTAATAACCTATTGATGATTGTATTTTATGGTTATTGTTTGACTACATACTATTTTGGCTATGTTGGATTGCATATACAAATTTATGGACAATTATTTTTAGCTTATTTACATGATTGTTACCTATGGAGTTAGATATACTTGTATATTATGTACATGATGATCATGATTAATTATTTCATTATAGTATTATATTATATTATGGATTTTATATTGTTTTAGGCTAACTACCTTTATTGTTATGAGGTGGATGTAAGATAGATGTGTACCTAAGACCATGATGGGGGGAGGGAATCATCAGAGAGGGTGGAATAGATGGAGGTATTGGAGGATGATCGAATGACAAATATGAACCTTCAAAAACCACATAGTATAATATTATTTCGATTAATGATTGATCTAGATGGATTATAGTATGTTTTTTATAATAATCATGGATGTACTTGAGCTTAGTTACATGTTCACATTTATGTTATTTTACCTAGATTTCTTTGTATGATGATGATTGCCTTAATGTGTGTTTTATAATATATGAGTGTTATTGATACTAAATATGGACATATGTGTGAATGTTTTTGAAACTATAAATGTCAAAATAAATTATTATATTAGTAGAAGGGACTCCATTGCCTTGTTTGCTTTGTTTGTTAAGTTGATTACTAATACCATTCTATGTAAATGAAAATAGCTACATTATTTAATGATTATTGGTGACATCATGGTATATAAAAAATGTTATAATTTAGTTGATGGTGTTGTTAATAAAATTTGTGCTAAGTCAAAATTATTATTATAATTATAATATTTTAATGACTTTAGTAAACTCAATGTGACATTCATAATGTATAGAAATAATAATTATTATATTATTTAATTAGTGGAAAGTTATAGATTAGGGTTTGTTATGTAACATTGAATTTATTTTAATCATGCCATGTTTCAAAATAAATATTTCTATTTTGTATTGCATGAGGAGAAAACATGAAATCTTTGATAATTTTATACTAGTTAAACTTGCATGACTCTCCTTCATTGAGCTTACAATAGCTTATGGCAAAAATTATAGAAGGATCAGTCAACATGTAGGAGAATAAATGAGAAAGATTATATGCTTGGGGGTACATGGAATCAGGATGAAAAATATAAAGAGTTCGATCAAAATTTTGAGAAGGGAAAACTCGAATTCAGAAGACTATGAATTTTTTACTAAGTTGGTTTATGGATTGAATTATTTGTTGTTTAGCATAGGTTTTATCAATGAATCTAGTAAATAAATGTGACTAGGTTTTCTTTCTTTATTTTTAAATTATTAAAATAAAATAGTGATATACTTGCTAATAGGGATGGTTTTACTATGCACAGAGCTAAATATATGTCTTTGTGAACCCTAGTCTAATGGTTATGATATGTAAATCCTTTGCCAAAATATTTTAGCAAAAAACATTTGGGCATTTTTGGGAGGTTTAAATAGTTATGAAAGAGTTTAGAACAAATTTGTATAATCATTTGTAAATGAAACTTTGTTGGTACAAACCTTATCATAATATCTAGGGTAAAATTTATGACAAATTAATTTATCTCTTTGTAATTATCATTTGGGGTATCGACTATAATACAGTCTCAAAACAATAATATAATATTCAATAAACAAAAATATAGAGGATTGTATATACATGTATGAGTTGAGTCAATATCCTTTCAAATATGACACAACTAGGATTATAGGGTAAACTTAGTCTTTAACAAAAACATGAATTGATTATTTCTTATTTTCATACAAATGTGATGGCTTTTATTTGTGATAAAATATGTCAAAGTTTTGTAAACCTAGACTAGTGTATAGGTGTATAAATATAGTTATAATGAATAATTGGTGAAGTAATAGGTAGATGTAAACTTGTAGGTCTATCATATGATTTTACAGATTAAACTCAACCTTAATAATTTCTATTTTTGATAGAGATGTAAAAATATACATTGGAAAATTGATATAATTTTTTGGTCTAACATGGATTACCTGATGATATGAATAATCTAATGTGTGTACATATATATATATATATATATATA